>OX411306.1:28714222-29182077 GCA_948150685.1 Rhaphigaster nebulosa
TATATATATATATATATATATATATATATATATATATAGAGTTGCCTCCAGGAGGCTGACGGGCCTCAGATACCCGGGGGGGGAGGGTCGATAAATTGCTTGAATTATTAATTTAATTAAATTAAAGTAATGCCGGTACCGGGATTCGAACTCACAACTTATAGATTTGTGAGTAGGTGCACTTTTGCAAGCGCGTTAACCCGCTCGGCCACCCCGACTCCCATATATATATATATATATATATATATATATATATATATATATATCGGAGTATAGACTACTAGTATAGAGTATAGACATACATATAGATGTATGTATATATGTAGTCTATATGGGAGTATATATGTTTTATTAATATTTCGGTATTTCATTTTTTTACTAGATTTAGTTCTTAATAAATTAATATAAAATAAAAAAAATCAATATTTGATTTCTAAAGATACCTTTCATATAAATTTTTCTTCCAAGAAAAAATACTTATTTTCTAACACTGTAGGAGGTAACCGGATTCGGCAATTCCATTTTACACCTACCTACCTCACAATCACCAGCAGGTAAACAGCAACTTAATCCTAATTGGACTCTCCCATCCGGATAATAACTTCCTTAAGTACAACGGTAAATGACAGAACGATGCCGGATTATGTGATTTTAGTCCTATCTCATTCCCTAGATTATTCGCTTTTATAGGTGTATAATCATCTGTAATTTCATCGAATTTCGAATCTTAGAATAAATATTGACACAACTGTTTTCAAGACTCATCAAGTTTTTAGCTGTTTATTGTGAAAATCTGGGTCAATTTCTTGAAAAACCTACAATTCGGCCTTAAAATTATTAAAGATATCTCTATAAATCCCAGTAATGCATTGCAATCTCAGTATACAATAGAGTAGAATAATTGAATAAATAAAGTGGTATAAAAAACAGTAAAATTTCATAGTTTTGACTATTTCCTCAATAGAAATCTCTTAACGAAGGCTTGTTTTAACTGGTTGGATCAATGTAAGTGTGAATTGAGAGTTTTAAAAGTGAAACTAGTGATGGATCTTTGATAAAATAGGTAAATTTCTTATTGAATTATATCCTGAAAGATATTTTAATGCAATACAATAAGATCATATAAATTTTGCCTAGCCATAACTTTTTAGATTAATTTTTAATCTTAATGTTTTTAACAAATTTGAAAATGGCCAAAACGATCAAAATTAATGGCCGAGACGCCACAAAATACATATGATGTACAGTCAACTGGGGTGGGAATGATCAAAATTAGGGGTTATCAGTTTCTATACACGTACGGTTCGATTTAAAAAAAAAAACTCCCTTTGGTATGATGATTAAAACCTCAAGTTATATTCCTTATATTTTCAATTTTTTTTAGACTACATGTGCAAGTGAGAGAGCAATATATATCCATGACCATAGTTACCCCCGGATTCGGCCACTGACTATGGCCAAGGCTTTTTTTCATACAAACTCGCATATTAATAAGGCTGGGGTGAGCAGAGCCAGAAAGATAATCTTTAGAACTTCCTATTTTTTTTCTTTTAATTTTCTTTGTATGATTTCTTTTCATAGTGTTGACGTGTGGATAATAAAAATAAATACTAGAACTGAAGGTTTTATATTAATTCTAATGTTATTATAAATAGATTATAAATTGCACTCAAATTTACATTAGAAATATATAATTTTCTTTCCAAATGTTGAAAAAAAAATAAAAAATTACAAATAATATTTTTGACTATGAAATTTGGAGATCTTTAAATTCGTCCTCATCGAATCTTCGCGATTCTCTTCTCTCTTGATTTGTAGGGAGTTAGCTATTTAATTTAATATATGAGTAGGTACTCTTTTAATTAAATATTCACAAAATTTGTTTTTATTTTTTTAGTGGTATTTCGGATTAGCGAGAATCCACGTAATATCACTAAATAATCGATAATAATAATAATAATAATCGTTGAGCGAAGAGTAAGAATGGCCATGAATCCTTTTGGTCATATTCATCCCAAAATGAATAGAACTTTGGCTAATGTAGGAAAACTTAAATATATTTTCATTTAGGTCCTTACCTTACCTTTATATGCAAACGGAGTTGTTCCAGCACCACAATGAACGATAATGTGGTCGGTTTAAGAAGAAAGCTGCAGCACAAGAAGTTTTGGCTACCTAACAAAAATTACTGTGTAAAATATACTTAATCTTTTTTCTGGATAGAAATGTGGGAATGAAATTATTGAAAATATATAAATTTGTGTACAATGATGTGAGATCTCGTAAACCATCAATGTATGGGAAAAAAAATGTCTGTGAAGGTTTTGAGGCCAAATTTTCCCTACTTTTGGTCGGTCTCATCCCGTCGATCATTCTCGCCCCGGCTGACGGTATCTAATTTAAAAATAAAATTTGTATGGGATTTTATAAAAAATATATATATATATATATATATATATATATATATATATATATATATATATATATATATATTATTGTTTCCTGGGATTACTAGAGGTTCTTTTTAATATATGATTGATTATTTTTTTTTTAAATAATAAATTACATTATTACATTTACACAAAAAAATATATTTATTTACAAATAAAAAATATAACCCCCAAGATATGATAACACCATGAATTAGAAAGAAATTAATTAAAGAGTCTAATGTTAGAATATTACTATCCTGAATAAATTATTTTTATATCAGAAATAACCTTAATGATTTATTACCAATCATGTACTCATAGAATCTATACAATTTTTTGCCAATAGTGAACTAAAAAATAAAATCATAACCATGGATGTAGTTCATTCAATAGAGATTGGGGTTACAGAAACATCCTAAAAAGTCGCAGAACTTCTGAAAAAACGGGAGGCTAAGAAAGATTCTAGAACGTTTCTGATAATACGGTAAAATAAAGAGGGAAGGCGAAAATTTTCGGCCTTGACTAGTAAAATAACATTGGGTAAACAATAAACATTTCGCAGGCGTCCGAAAAAGGCTCAATTTTATCCGCCATCAGCATTAAAGAAATGACGTATGTAAATTGGTGAGTTGTGATGAAAAATATCCTATCTTCTGCCACAGTGGTAAAAGAAAATTTATTTTTGAAATTACACATAAGTATGCTTTACAAATATACAAATCACAGACATATCCAAAAAAGCTTCTATGCCAGTTTTTGTTAGATTTATTGGGGTCTTAACAGTTTTATGAAGAATTTTTTCATTTTCTTCTGAATGGATGGCAAAAGTTGAAAACGTTTTCAATGCCATTGCTAAGTTTTTTTCAGAACCTTGTATTAAATGGAATGAATGTGTTGGAATAACAAGCTATTTCCAGCTATAAAACGGGAATATTTGGTATGTTTTATGCAGTCGCATCACACACGGTATTAATGCCCAAAAAATACCTCTTACGTAAGTTGTTTGCAAAGGCAGTCAAAATCGTTGATTGAATTTGAAAATTTCGTTTTTAAAAGAAATGCCCGAACTTCAACTCAGAGATCCATAAATCTCTCAAGAATCTTTCCTCTGTAGGGCCATCATAGCTCGGTATGCAATAAGAGCTGAATATCATCACTCTGTATGTTCTTGAATAAGGTTTCAGACAGCTTGGAGGGATTATTTAATGAAGTTTATTATTTTAAAGACTTCATCAAAACGTTACAGGCGTATTTTTTACTGGCCTGAGTTTCCTTATAAATACAACTATCAGTCAACACCGTGTGTGATGTGACTGCATAAAACTTACCTAATATTCCCGTTTTATAGCTGGACATACCTTGTTATTCCAACACATTCATTACATTTAATAAAAGGTTCTGAAAAAACTGACAAAAACTTAAATCTAACAAAAACTAGCATAGTAGCTTTTTTGGATATGTCTGTGCTTTGTATATTTGCAAAGCATAATCATGTGTAATTTCAAAAATAAATTTTCTTTTACCACTGCGGCAGAAGATAGGATATTTTTCATCACAACTCACCAATTTACATACGTCATTTCTTTAATGCTGATGGCGGATAAAATTGAGCCTTTTTCGGACGCCTGCGAAATGTTTATTGTTTACCCAATGTTATTTTACTAGTCAAGGCCGAAAATTTTCGTCTTCCCTCTTTCTTTTATTATATTATCAGAAAGTTTTATGAATCTTTCTTAGCCTCCCATGTTTCCGGAAGTTCTGCGACCTTTTAGGATGTTTCTGTAACCCCAATCTCTATTGATTTTCATAGAGCCCCCATCCACGGTTTTGATTTTATTTTTTAGTTCACTACTGAAAAAAATTGTATAGATTCTATGAGCACATGATTGGTAATAAATAAATAAATCAAGATTAATTCTGATATTTAAATAATTTATTCAGGATAAAAACATTCTAAAATTATATTCTTTAATCTATGAAGGAGCTTCTTTCAATTCATGGTGTTTATTATCATATCTTGGTGGTTATATTTTATTTGTGTAATTAACTAAAATAAAACATATTCTTATGTGTAAATGTAATAATGTAATTTATTATATATTAATAAATTATATATTAAATATAAAAAATTAAAAGAATTATTTATTTATTTTAATTATGGTATTATGGCTTTATTAATTAATTCCATTAGTATTATTATTTATTATGTTGAGGGTAAAAGAGGTAGAGATAATGTTGGATATTCCTATAGACGTCTCGTGAGTCAAAAAGAGTAAGGTATTCTACAAAACGGTGGCTAAAACGAGAAAATAAATAAATATACATAAAATAAATTTTTAAAACATTTTTTCTTTCTCTTGCAAAATTTCCTTTTTTTGAACAATAATTAATTTAATAAAAATTTTGTTTTGTATTCTTACAACACAAAAATAAATTTATAAAACGTTTAAACTTGTTAAAGAAAATAAATTTTTAAATCGTTTATTCTTCCTTTTTTTCAAATTGACTTTTTGAGTTACAAATTATTTGAGTAACATCTTTTAAAATATTTTTATTATTCTTACAATACAATAATAGTGTAATATTTTTAAAATAGTGTAATATATTTACTAAAAAATCTTAATTAAAAAAAAAATCTTTTTTTTTGTATTTTACTCTAAAAAATAAATGTATGAGCTCTAATAAAATTTTGATACCAAAATTTTTACTTTCTAGAAAGGCTAAGGTTGTAGGATACAGATTATGAAATACTTGATATTGGTTTAACTTATCTTATCCTGAAATTACTGACACAAAATTTTCAGAAAACAGTGATTATTTAATTTCATTAGGAACATAAAAATGTATATTATATACCGTTAGTCTTGTGACCCAGTTGTAACAGACCAATATTATTTAGTTCTCATTAAATGATAAAATATGTCTTTGCTGTAAACTTATATTTGAAAGTGAATAACAAATTTCCGAAATTCCAGTGATTCATTGAGAAGAAGAAGATTTTCATCGGAAATTCGATTTATTTCTTATCCTTGGGAAAAGGAGGAGGATGGAATCCCTTGTGATTGATGATCACTGATTGGTGATTGATCTACTAACTTCATGAAAACTTTATCCACTAAGTAGCCGAGATGGCTATGTGCATCTCAAGTATGGCTCTACATAACTCACTCTCTGCCGTCCAGCTTCTCTACATGTCCGCATGTATTTTTGATAACCCTACACTCTAATATCTATGTCCAAAGCTTTAGAAACGATATCAATTACGGAAAAGAAATATTTTAAAATTCAGAGGACCCCTAGGTACAGAAAGGAGAGGCTAAACATTTTATTCTGTGCCTTCTTCTCAGGAACTATAAGAGATGAAGACATACTTTTGGTCCCAACAACGTTTCCAAACGCTTTATGTAATGAGATGAATATTATTAATACATTGAATTTTTTTTAATTGATTTAGCTTTCTAGTTTTCGAACATTTATACATACATATGTAGTAAAAAAGACCTGATTTTTGGGAATTGGCGTTTTTTTTTGTTTCTCTGTGGTTACTTGGCCAATTGTTGAACTGATAGTCGATTCTTGAAGCTTAGAGAGGATAGAGCAGCTGTTTCACTTGAAAAAGTCTTACAATCTTTCAAAAACGAAGATAAGACCGGGTTCACACCAGAGCGATAAGATATTTATCAGAGAAGCGATAAGATAGACTATTTATCTTAAGATCAGCAAAGTTTCTATCGATGCGATAAGACACGAGCAAGCGATAAGATATAGCAAGGGAAGTTTCATTAATTATGAATTCATCGTCGTGTGAGGATGAAGTTGTTATAAAATATTGGTATTTTATTTTTTTATTCTAATTTGTGTTGTTCTGGCGGCCCTGTAGATCGAATTGAGTCACTACTAATGGTGGTTTACTAAAGAGTATGCATGTATCGTTATCTTTTGTTTCAGATATTTGGGATTGTGCGGTATCAATCTTGTTTTGGTATGGGACCAGTTGGCATACCTACGACAACTCAGCCCACATCAATACCAACTATCCTCTCCATTATTTTTCATTAAATAAGAAACAATTCTGTAAATAATGAATTAATACGACTTCAAAATAAGATTATAAGAGAAAAATAACCACCAAAAAGAAGCCAACAGGCCACATCGAACAAGACCGACAACAAATCCCTCAGAATCTCAACAATCCTGATCACACTTAATGCTAATGCGAAGTACTACAAAGCCCACAAGTACCCTGTGAAGATTGTCGAAACCTATGGCAATGAGATTCGAAGTCCATCATTATCAAAAAGGGGAAATGGCCAGACAAGATGATTCTATTTGGTACGAACAAATTAAAATGATGCGAAAATTGAAACCGAAATTGAAAATTGAAATGAACGAGCGACCCACATTTGAATAACTATAGTTAGCTATAGTAATAAGTAGACTTCATTGTTTTTGTTATATTTTAGTTCATACAGTTCTTATACATCTTACCCATATTCTGATGAAATAAGGTATTTTCCACGGATATTACTGCGTTCTGCCTAAGTATCCCTATCCATATCACGTTATGCAAACTAAAAACAATTGGTATGCCCATAACATCGGACCCTGGGTTATTTAGCATAGTAGCAATCTTTAAGAAACTTCATTTTTGTGATTACATAAAATCATATGTAACTATTGGATTCTGCATGATTTTGTATCCAAACTCGCCAAGTATTGGTCTAAAAAAAAAAAAAAAAAATGAAAATCTATACCAACTAGCCCCGGTATCTCTTAATTATAATTTTTACGTTTTTAGAAATTTAAAAAAGGAAGCAAAAACAAAGATATTTTAATTTAATCTAACGTTAATAAATAAAAAAATGAATATGAGTTGTTTTTTTTAATTCAACTGAAAATAAATTTCGCTTGCACAATGATCTCATAAGCTTGATGAAACTTATGTCTATATATATTTCTAGATATATATATCTATCATATCTGATGATGCCTGAATTGGCGAAGCGTTGACTGGTTGGTTATTTACCGGTATTTTAGAGACTAGAGGCTTTGTGCTTGGAATCTTTCCAATTGTTTTCTGGTAATTAATTTATGTGTCTTTTTGAGTTTTTGCTTTTATATATATATATATATATATATATATATATATATATATATATATATATATATATATATATATATATATAGACCCATTGATCCCCTTCATATGTCGATACATGCAACATTATGATATATTAATTAGTAATTAACAGTGCATAATAGAGTGCTACATAATAGATTTACGATTCTATTAACTGCCCGAAGTAGAATAGGTTATGATTTAGAAGGGAATACCACAGATACTAGTTATACTTGTTTCAGAGCAAGTCTGAACCATTTAATAATGTAAGAAATGGTAATGTTTATCCCGAGTTAAAGGTCCGTTCAGGTTTAACACAAGGCAATCACTGTTTCTCTAGTTTTATTTAATTTTACGCTGGAATTAGCCATCAGGAAGGTTATTCTCCTCGAAATAGGTTTTACTCTGAGTATTAATATAACAGTTCGTGGCTGAATTGATGAATTGATACTATCGGGTATCAAAACATTGAATTTAACCAACTTAAGATAATAAGGTCTCGAAAAAAATTATGATAAAACAAAATATATGAGCAGAAATAGAAACAGCTGATGATATATGTAACACTTTTAACAGAGAATACGTTGTTGTAATTAAGTATCTGTAGTCTACAATAAGTAAAGTTCCAAAGTCAAAAATAACAAAATTTAGAAGGAAATAGAAGCAAGCTTGGAGCTGGGAGATTATTTCTCAGTCGCAAAATTACTCAATTCCCGCCTATTGTTCGCAAAGATGATTGAAATCGCAAAACTGTAATTTTATTTCGAAACGTAACTCCTATAGACTATGAAGATCTTTGGCCGCGAGATGTGATATTCTCACTTGTGAGAGCACAGAGGGGGTCACCCAACCTCTCGTTGCTACGAATAATGGTTTTCATGAAGCAGCAACCGGCTAACAGGTTGCCCATAGCTCCATAATCCCATGTAGGTATATATATATATATATATATATATATATATATATATATATATATATATATATATATATATATATATATATATATATATATTTATATATATATATATATATATATGAAATATATAGTATGAGGAACTATTGCGATCATAAAAAAATTCGAGTCGAGTTTTCAACAGAAATGCACGTTTTAAGGTCCCTAAGTCAAATAGCCAAGTCTCGCAAAAAGACCTGTGTGTGTGAACAGCCTAGCTCAAAAACGGAAAACTGTACAAAACTTAAAATACCTATTTAAGATAGGAATATGAAGTCTGATAAAAGATATAATTCACAAAGCAGGAGCAGATCAAGAAATTATCTTTAGGAGAGCCACAAAAAAAAAAAAATCTTTATAAAGCTATATATATTTGATTTAACTTCCTAATGTTTTCAGCTAAAGCCAATGAAGATAGGTCTGCTGTTGTGTTACATGAAATCCAAACCACGGTCAACGATTTCCGTCGAGACCTAAAAAACCAAACAAGAAAATTAATCGGATTCAAGTGGGATTTGAATTCGGACATTTTATGTTGTAATTTTTCTGTTTAATATGAAATAACTACTTATTTGATTATGATTTGAAACAAATCTTGTTTTGTTTAGGATAAAAATAAGGAGGAGGAGGGATGGCGCGAACCTCCATCAGGATCCGCTAATGTCATATTTTAAGTTATTTCTAACCTAGGTCTTGTGTGTGTGTGAAATCTGGAGTATCTATTCCATGTATATGATACTCCACTGGAAATATATTATAAATATATATATAAATTAATTACATTGTGTTAAATGAGATAATTATATGTAAATTTAAAGTAAAATTGTACTAAATACATTTCTATGTAAATATGTTAGAGCCATAGGACAGTCCAGTAACTGTCGGGATGTATCACATAGACAGTACATCCAATCAATTTCAGCCTTTGGCATAAATTATCCATCCAAGATAATCTAGTATCTACGATATATAAACAGAGATAAGGGCCAGATATAGGGCGCTAGAGGGGAGGTGGATGGAGGAGATGCGCTGTGTGGGGACAGTTTGCGACACCTGCTTGCACTAACGACAGCTTACGTGCGTCCGTTCGGTTACCAGAGCATCACGTTCTCGCTCGGTCCCTTATATCACAATGTCCATATCATCATGCTCTTAGGCAAATATAACTGTTCTATGGTTAACTAATAGAACGGTGCAAAATGAGGCGAATGATTAAAATAAAAACACATTTTCTCGTCGATTGTTCAGGCGTTTTCGAAAACACAGAAATATAATACATACTCGAAATCAAAATTAAGACGGCGAAATTGCATTCTGCATTGAGATTCTGAGAAAAATGGAGTTAGTAACATCTTTCGGGTTACCTTCTCGTTACTTCATTATTTCGTGTTATAAAAAATCTTTTTAATTCGTTGTTTCACATTTACTAATTGCTATTCTTTATCATAATTTGATAATATCATAACATTATGATTCTTGTTTGCATATAAGAAGTACTTAAATGTTTCTGTCTAACAAGAACCGATGGTCATAGGTACAGGCGGTTACTCTAAATGGTTTGTCAGTGAAAAATAATTAATTTTTGATTTTAGACATTATATGGTAATAACACCATGTGATTTTCAGGATTGGAAATTATTAGGATTAAACTCATTTTTAGAGCACCTATATATATATGTATATATATATATATATATATATATATATATATATATATATATATATATATATATATATATATATATATATATATATAATAAAGGATTAAATTTAGGTATATATGAAAACAATATAATTGAAAATGCCTACCAATATTATATTTAAATAAAACTAAAATTAATAAAATGGATAAACTGTATAAGTATGAGCTGTCTGTTTTCATATAAAGTTTAAAAGGCAATTGCTACTTACAATTTGGAATTAAAAGTTACTTCCAATATTAAATTTTAAACTTTTACCATAATAAAGTAAAGTGGATAGTACCACGACCACCACCAAATTAGTTAAATTTATTCAATGTCCTCAAAACTGTTCATTTGATACTGAAATCAATACCAACAATTTTCCGTTATTATATGTTGGAAATTAGTGACATTTTTTTTAACCCGTAATGCTTTAATAATTCATTGCTTCTATTGAAAAATATAAATTTGCTGTTTGGTTATGTACGAAGATTCCTCTGCTCTGGCGAGTGATAAGATCCAAAGTAGAAGTATGCTTATCAGTAAAAAAAATTTCGAGATTCTCTCAGAATTTAAAAAAAAGATATTTTATTAAGTGCTTATAAATAAAATTATCTTATACTGTATTATACAATGCACAGGGTTAGGAAAATTTTACATATGGATGCAGATAACAGAAAACGATTGTTATAAATAAAAAAAATGTACTTACAAATTTTACTTGTTTCTAAGCATCCTTCATTCTTCTAAACTAAATAATGGTCTGTTTACTTTTCCAATTAAACAATAAGGAAATGCATCAGCTTGTGCAGATTCGTTCGGAATACAAAATATTTCAAGGAAAACTATTGCAGGATAAAATAAAGGGAGTCAAAGTAAAATAAATTATGTAATAATGAATTGGTTGAAAATAAAACTCACTGTTCGACTTCTGAAAACATACTGATTTATTCTTTCTTATAATCTTCCTTATATATCCTCTAAACTGTCTATATTTAGTATTCATGGTACTAGAAGTAATACTATCCTGCTGCCGCTCCTAACTCCCCTCCCTCCCCCCCTGCCAGTTTCCGAACAGTCCTCGGAAACTCTTACATAAAGAAGAAAGAAAGAAAACAGAAAACTCTTACAAACTAACACAATAACAGAAATAAATAGTAACAACTTAAAAATAAAAAAAAAATCTTATAAGCTACCACAATCACAGAAAGAAAATAAATACTCGCAACTTTGAGAATTCCAATGATTATGTACAAAAAAAAACAAAAAAAAAAATCTTATACATCACTACGATATATATATATATATATATATATATATATATATATATATATATATATATATATATATATACACAATAATAGTAATACTAATGAAACAATAAAGAAAGAAACTCGACCTTCGGTCCAATGTCCTCATAGATTACATAACTTAGAAAATAAATGTAACAAAAAATTATTAAATCTACCGTTACCAAAATTGCATGTTCCCAAGGGATGATACTCCAGTAATTTACCCGACCGGCGATTCCGGTGCTGGTATCTTTAATTGCTCAATATGCACTGTCCTGTGCGGTTTGGCAATACCCTCAATTGTAACCAGGTTATGCTCTCGGATAACGATCACCCTGAATGGTCCTTCATATCGCGATAGATCTTTCCCTCTGTTAGTACCAATTTTTCGGTATACGATTGTTCCGATTTTCACTCCCCCCATCGCGTCCCGCACCGACAAATTCTCGCGCGTTACCCTCTTGACTTTCTCGGCTCGTAACTTTCTTCGGACCTTTTTCCACATAGTTCGCATTTCCATGCGGCTTGCCACTATCTTGCTCTCGTTCTCCGTCGCCCCTCTAAAATCTCTCCGATGCTCCCTCAGACCGAAGAGTATCTCAAACGGTGAGAATCCCGTGGCCGCATGGATGGAATGGTTATAAGCGACGATGGCCTTGGCCATGGCAATGTCCGGTTCCAGCCCCTTCTCTCCTTAGTATACACCCGCAGATGCTCGCTTAGGGTACTATGGAGGTGCTCGATACATCCTCTGCTCTTAGGGTATCCAGGCGAGTTGAGATGCCATATTACGTCCAGGGTGCGCATCTCCTCCCGAATAGCTGCGTTGTCAAACTCTCGACCGCCGTCCGAAGAAGTTCTTTCTGGGACCCCGTAAAACTCGAACCATCGCTGCAATGCTCCTAGTACCGTGTCTGCTGATCTTTCCTGCACTTGGTATGCCATTGCGGCTTTGCTGAATAGGTCCACCAACGTCACCCATTTGCACCCTCTCCAAGTGAATGTGTCGATCTGGACATCCATGAGGGGTGTTTCTGTTGTAGCTGTTTCTTCCGGTATAACTTTTGGTGGGTGTCGATCATATTTTGTGCGTAGGCACACTTCACAGGTCCCGATGATCTCGCTTACTGTCTTTTTCATACCTTACCAGAAGTATCTTCGTCGCAATGCTACCAAAGTTTCAGAGATCCCGCGGTGGTTCGTTTTTCCTTGGTTGTGTGCTAAGGTCACCTCTTTTTGGCATTCCACCTCTCGGATTGTCTCAACCATCCGCTTGCAGCGGATGAAACTGAGGTCTACACCAATCCTTTCCGACCTCCATACCCTTTGGATCTTCTCCCAAATGGTGGCGTTCCTCATGTAGATATGATGCATTTTCCCCGGCTTTGATGCATCTTTTAGGACCATACAGATTTGGTCATTCCCGATCCTAGGTTGAGACCAGATCGTAGGAACATTAGTTGTTCCGTACTTCGCGAAATCGATCTTTAACAGCCCCGATGTTCGTGTCTTCTAGATGACCTGACGCCTCTTGTCGTTAATAATGTCATAAATTTCCTCCATATTGTCGGGCCTGTCTGCTGTCGATCTCTCATCCGATGGTGTACCATGTGTCCCCATTACTGCATCCCCTTCTCTCTCCGGTGTCCATTCGCTGAAGAATTGACGCACATCTCTCGACAACTCCCCTTCTTCTTCCACGGCGTTCATTGTGATTGCGCGCGACAACCAGTCAGCCACTACATTTTCTTTTCCAGGCTTATATATAACTTCCATATTATACTGTGCCAAAAACTCCTTCCACCTGGACACTCTTGGTGATGTCTCTTTGAGTTTCCCTACCCACTGAAATGGCCGATGGTCGGTATGTACGCGGAACTTCCGCCCGAAGATGTAAGGCCGGAAATGCTCTATTGCCCATACAATGGCAAGGAGTTCTCTTTCCAGAGCGCTGTACCTAGTTTCGGCGTCAGTCAGACGTCTGCTGGCATACGCTATCGGACGCTCGCACTCATCCTCACCTTGTGACAGCACCGCCCCCAACGCGTATTCACTTGCATCCGTCTTTAGTGCGAAAGGCTTCTGGAAGTTGGGAAATGCAAGCACGGGTTCTGCTTGTAGACTTTCCATGCATTTCCGGATGTTATATTCCATGACCGGGGTTACCACGAGTTGAGCTCTCTTTTTGAGCAGGTTGTTAATAGGAACAAGGCGCTCCGCCATGTCCGGGATGAACCTACGATAATAATTTAACGTCCCCAGTAGTCTCCGAATCCCTTTTACGTCCTTGGCATCCACTTTTGATGCGTCCAGTCTAACTCCTTCTTTAGAGAGAGTGTGGCCTAAAAAAATGTATTTGTCCTTGTCCTAGCAAGGACTTTTTCTCCGATAGTTTTAGGCCGAACTGGCGCACCCTGTCAAACACTATCCGCAAATGTTCGATGTAATCCTCCTCCGATCTACTAAAAACTAGAAGATCGTCCATGTATATTTGGCACATACACTCACCGAGACATAGACCCCCTCAGGAATTCATCCATGAGCCTCTGGAATGTGGTTGGGCCATTCTTCAACCCGAACGGCATTCTGGTAAACTCATAATGCCCTCTCTCAAACGTAAAGGCCGTCTTTGGTTGGTCCCGGGGGTGCATCCTGATTTGGCGGTAACCGGCTTGGAGATTCAGAGTACTAAATATTTTCGCTCCACTCAACCGATCTAAAATATCCTCGAAACGCGGGATGGGGTACTTCTCATCGACCGTATTCTCGTTAAGCTTGCGGTAATCGATGACCTCCCTATATTTCTCCTCTCCCGCCACTGCCTTCTTCTTCACCGCCCACAGAGGACTGTTATACGGTGAAGTACTGTCGATAATGATCCCTGCCGCTTTAAGTCCTCTAATTCCTCCCTAATATGACGGCGTAGCGCTTGCGGGTATCGCCTCTCCTTCACATATGAAATTCTTTCATTCTTTAGCGGGATTTCGTGAACTGTTTTCCCTGTTACTCCTTATATCTCCCCTTCTTGGAAAAATATATCCGCGAATTCCTTCTTCACCATCTTTCTCCAATCTGTTACCCTGTTTATGACCCCTATCCTAGCCTCTATTCCCTTTAATGTCCCTGTGCATTTGTAGGTTTTTCCCCCTATTCGAATATCCCAGACTCCCCGTTTGTGTTTCACGCTTGCTCCGAACTGCCTTAGTAAATCACACCCTACAATCGTCTGGTATTCGTGGCTCATACTTTTTACAACGTGTACTTTTAGGATCCCCTTCTTACCGGCCCATCTCATGGTACCCAACTCCACTTCCCCATCTACCTCGCATGGGCCACCCAGAGTGATCAATTTACATCCGCATTCGCGTGTCTGGAGTGCCCTCTCTTTCCTATACATCTTTTTTACCTCTCCCTTGGTTAATATAGTGTTTGATCTCCCCGTATCAATTAAACACTTCACTCCCCTCACCTCAATAATCGGCAACCAGCACTTATCATTAACAATGTTATTACATACCTCTCTTATGGTGCGGTCGCCTCTCTGCTGAAACTCCCCTCAGTAAGCCGCTGTCCTGCTACTCCCCGCTCCGAACCGCCTCTGAGCACCTTTTCGGCTCCTATGTCGTTCGCCTCTACTACTCCCTGGTTCCTCACCTTCCGTCTCTGACGTTCGAGATATCTCCGTCTCGTCGCTGGAGGAATCGCTTCTCCTCACTGCTCCCGACCCTCTCCGCATCTTTTGCGTATTTACCTCCATGGGTTCAGGTTTTGTTATTTGGCTCCTCCTGTATAAATGCGGGCATTGCCGGACCATGTGCCCTTCCCCTCCACATTCAAAGCACCTGGTGCGGGGACATTCGGCTACTAGATGCCCCATTTTTCCACAGCCGTGGCACTTCCGCTCCTCTCTTTTCCCACTTCTCCTCTCTGTTCCTGATCGTCTATCTCGTGCTGCCGGTCTCTCCTTTTTATATCCTTCGGGATCTCTCCTTTTTCTCATGTCCCATCTTGGACGGTTGACTTCTGGCCGACGGTAAGTGACCCGACTCCAGCCCGTCTCCGTTAATTCACTATATCTCGACTCCTCTTCTCTTGCGCTCGGGTCCACTATCTCCTGGGCACACTCCAGGAATGTTTTGTCCCTTAGCAATCCATCCTTTCTTCCGGTTTCACTAACTAGCTGGACTTTCAGTATCCTGGATAGGAAATGCATTCTCGCCTCTACTTGTTCGGTCTCCGTTATTTCGCGCAATTTTTCGGTAATTTTATTGTACCGCGCCAATAATAACGCCGCATATTGTCCATGCGATTGCCCTGGTTTGCGGAACTCTCTGAACATGTGGAGCATGTCTTCTTCTGGGGCCCATCGACCTTCCCCAAATGCCTTTTTCAACCTTTCTTTGACCGCATGCCATGGTGTCTCTTCATCTGCCTGAATCAAGTTGAGGATACTTCTTCTAACTCGGCACACTAAGGCTGCCCTTAGCCTGGCGACATCTAATTCTTCGATATCTTTTGCCTCGGCCTGGACCTGGATATAGTATATGATCCTGTCCCCTCCTTTCAGGAAATGTTTCAGCTCCCCAACTGCTCTAACTCACTAATTTCCCTCCTCAAATCGCGTGCATTACTCTTTTGTAATTTCATGCGTTCTAGAAAATTTGCCTCCCTTGCCGCAATGTCTGCACGCGCCAACGCTAGTGTAGTCGTCGGCGGGATTGAAAAATCAGGGTTTATTGGCCCATGTGGTTCTAGTGGTGGTTGTGATGTTGGTTGTGGTTGAGATTCCACCGCGAGCACCGCTGGTCTCAAGATATCACTTAGTCCGGGCTTGGGCATTTTTCTTCTTTAGTGGACAAAGTTAAACAAGAAAAAGAAATTAATTTACCACAGTCCTTCTTTTTCTCTTCGTCCCACTTTTCGGCACCAGTTAAGCGATGCGACACAAAAAATAATAAAAAAAAGAATGAAAAGGTTGAAAATAAAACTCACTGTTCGACTTCTGAAAACATACTGATTTATTCTTTCTTATAATCCTCCTTATATATCCTCTACACTGTTTATGTTTAGCGTTCATGGTATTAGAAGTAATACCATACGTAATAAGTATACTATCATAAGTAGTATTACTGCCGCTCATAACTTATATATATTTCTTTCAAATTTATTTTATTTATTTCAAACTTCTAACGACTTGATCGATTGGTGTCACATACACTCAATATTTTTGCGAATTCGAGATGATGGGTGATAACTATGTTAGAATATAGGTAGCACTGTAGTCAGGTTATAAACAAATTCAATATTTATAAGAATGCACTGTAGTCAAGTTATGTGCGTGTATTAAACAACATTTTACGTTAAAAAATCGACAGCAAATGCAACGTCTAGAATTTTCATTTCATTTGCATATTTAAATGGAACCCATTATTAATTCGTAGAAATTTACATACATATATATATATATATATATATATATATATATATATATATATATATATATATATATTTGTATTTTTTAACGATTCAAGAGAACAAAACTTGTGTGCAAAATTATTTTTGTATGGCCTAGACATCTATACGAGATGTAAGAAGATTATACCTGTCACGACATCTTTCTGGTGGCAAGGACGATCTTTGCAATCATCGTAAGAAATTGTTGAGGATGTGAATTGGGCACTTTTTTGTGTTTCATCAAGCCAAATGACATCCGCACGTCCTTGCAATCTTGCGCAGTAAATATAGAAAGTTCAATTGATGTACGTATTATCTTTCCTTACTTCAGCATAAGGCACCGTTCCTACGTAAAGGAACCTCATACTTTTATCATACCACATCCCAGATGTTAAAAAGCACATATACATAAATATAAATACTTCACTAAATCTAATAAAGGATGTTTTTCATAAGATTTTTAGACCTCCAAGATCAATATCCATAAGACACTGATGACTCTTCATTTGACGAAAACTGACGCAGGACTGACGTTGAACTCTAGCATTTAATTACTGAATGTATGAAGTATTAAGTATGTAGGATCTTGTAACCACATCAAGTTATCTTGTAATTACATTAGAAATATCACCTTACAACCCAAGTTTTGCAATTAAAGAAACCTTTCATTTTTAATTAACTCACTTTAATCTATATTACAGCAATTATGTTAAAAAATAAAAAATTGAGACCTTTTATAAGATGCTCATAATATTAAAACTAATAATAAATAGAAACCAGATGAAATCATTTCACATTTTTACCAACGTGTATTACAAAACTTATCCAAAATAAAATATAAATTATTCTACGATTCTAACATTTTGATTTAAAAGTCCATTTTTCTTTCTATATCACATTACAGGTGAGGTTGTATTACTATAGTAAAACCTACTACTGAAAAATAAAACCTGATTATACTTTTTCTATAATCCTATTCTTTGTGGCAACCTTTATCAGGGTCCGACGACGCTAAAAACCAATTACTCTCCAAATGTTATTTTTAGCCCTTGGAGGTTCTTTTATATCAACCGCTGACATTTTGAAGTTGCCTGTCACACAAAGGTCAGGTGTACTTAGATCCTTCCGGTCTTCCACTCATGACATTTACCAAACAATTTTGGTCGAGGGAGGTTGTGGTAAGCGGATTAATATTATGTTTATACACATTTTCCTACGTAGCACATTTTACCTAAAAAAAAAATTTATTATATTGATATTTATTTCAATTCTCTAAATTTTATTATAATTATTTTTTTTTTTTGACGGATTTTATTTTATTGATTTTTCGATTATAAGTATCTTTAAACCTCACATTTTGAGGGGGTGTACTCTTTTTTTCTTTGTCGATGAAGAAGGCTCATTATTGAAAATAATAAGCCATAAATATGAGCAAAAAGTAATTTAACAATAATATATATTTTTTTAATTCTAATAGCTGACTCGAATAAATTCTAATTCGTCTATTGGTTAATTTATTTGTATAAAATAAAATTCATTGAAGTTTCCCATTTTAATGTGTGAATCAGAACATATATAGATATACATTTATATAGACATATATATATATATATATATATATATATATATATATATATATATATATATATATATATATATATATGTCTATATAAATGTATATCTATATATGTTCTGATAAATATATATATATATATATATATATATATATATATATATATATATATATATATATATATATATATATATATATTTGATATCCTATTTTGGTTGAATGAGAAGGTTATATTTAATATAATATTAAAATTGTTTTTTTTACTAGATAAAAGTTTTCCTGGGTAAAGGATTACATCAAATGATTTCTTAGGCCCAAGAACCCTTATTCTAAAAGTTAAAGCAAAATTCTTTTTTGAGATTTTGAGATCCATTTTTCTGACAGACAGAAATTTACGTTATTAGAGTACAGAAAGTTCTTATTTTTCTTCTTACTTTTCAAGTTCTAACGCATTCAAGTTTTAAATCTTAAGATTGCACATGGCCCGGGCTGGCCAAGTCCGCTGGTCGGCGATTGCCGATGCCTCCGAGTTCTGGATGCCCCAATTAAAAAGTGGTTTATATTTATTGTTACTCAGACATTATTTGAAAGGTTTTTATTCCAAAGTTAAGGTTGTTAAAAATCGATTTAGGTCTGCTTTAAGCCATGACCTCATATCTAATCTCTTACATTATTAACTTAGAAAGAGACTTGTTTCATAATTTGGGTAAATATGTAATTATTCAAGAAGTAGCCAGGGCTAGTGAATAACTGTCCAAAAAAATTATTAGGTTAGGTTTCATGTTGATTTAAATTGTTAATAATTCATTTGGATCCTTTTTCTTTTGATTATAAAAACGTAAGCTTAACAAAGGACAACTTTTTTGGTTTATTATTTTCAATAATAGACCTTTGGAATCGACCAAGGAAAATTTTTTTGTAACCATCCCTCAAAATTTGAGGTTTTACGTTTCAAGATACGTAGAATCCAAATATCGAATAAAAAAAAAATCCGTCCATCCGCCGTCCGCGGCTTTTCTCCGATACTACTGGACCGATTTTCTTAAGATTCGGTACCAAAGTCCAGGTCACCCCGAGATGATCCTCGGAACTTGACATTACCATCCGTCTGTTTGTTTCAAAATGGTGGCCGATTAGAGATCTCATAAGCCCATAACTCATTTATAAAGATAGAGAAAAAAATTAAGGTGTTTTGGAATCAGCATAACGAGACATCAAAAAAAAAAAAAAAAAATTGAAATACAAAAAATCTATAATAATTGCCGATTAAAGATGTTATATACCCATAACTCGGCCAT
Source organism: Rhaphigaster nebulosa (assembly GCA_948150685.1). Taxonomy (NCBI): domain Eukaryota; kingdom Metazoa; phylum Arthropoda; class Insecta; order Hemiptera; family Pentatomidae; genus Rhaphigaster; species Rhaphigaster nebulosa. The sequence continues at coordinate 28,734,025 of OX411306.1, forward strand.
TTATAAACATAGAGGAGAAATGTAAGGTGTTTTGGAATCAGCATAACAAGGCATTAAAATAACAAAAAAGAAAAAAAACGAAAAAGAAAAAATCTCTATCTGTAAATGCTTTTGGTTTATTATTTTCAATAATAGACCTTTGGAATCGACCAAGGAAAATTTTTTTGTAACCCCAGATCTCATAAGCCCATAACTCGGTCATTCATAAAGATAGAGAGAAAATGTAAGGTGTTTTGGAATCAGCATAAGCTTTTGTTTGGTGCTTTATTGTATTTAAACGAAAGCTAACGAAAATCCCTACAAAACGAACTAGAAATCACCTAAATCGGACCATTATTAGCTGAGATATAGCGTAATGAACTTCGTTTTTACTTTTTCCTAGTGAAGTGCAGATCAAATATTTCCTCTGCATCATTTTACATCACAGCCTACTTGCATTGACGCAGTTTTTTTAATTAACACAGTTCGGCATTCTTACGGCGAACATCTTGTGACAAGCTTCAAATTTCTTTTCCTTTGGTGCCTACTGCTTCATATTTTTTACTTTGACAGAATAGATATTTTTTTGGAATAATAAACAAGTGGAAAAAATAAGTGGAAATAATAAACCATTGTGTAATAATTTGCAGCGTTTTTTTTTTAGATATGCTGGGCTAACTCATTAGCGTTTTTCCCATTTGTTTTTTATTGATGTATTGTAATAGGATTTGGATGATAGCTTTAGCCTAAATCTAATTATATTCCCCACTTTCGTTTTCAAGTAATAAACCGTTTGTAATTTATTGCATTTTTTTCTGGCTGGTATGTACCAAGTCTAGAAATAATGATCGTAATATTAAAATGTATTGTAAACTGCATTGAAAGGCTCAGTATTTGATAAAATCTTGCCTTTACTAAATTATTTTTCAGTTGCAAAATAGCGGAAAATGTGGTTTTCAGGCTCGTAATTTTTAAAAAATGTCCGGTGTAGGAACCCCGACCTTCCTCTTTGTAAGGGGGCCTCGAGCCTGTCATACTGAGAATAGCATTCACTGTGAGGAATGGGAGGGTCCATTTCCATATAGATATATATATTTGAACTAGAAAAGCATTCTCCAGAATCAGTTAAATGAAAATCATATGAAAAATATTATTATTCCATTCCAGTGGTAAGCAAATTAAAAATAAATAAAGGAAGAGTCACATCTCCAGGGAGATCGAAAAATAATAACTTTTCGTAAATTAATGTTGCTTCAAGTAAGCCTAAGAATTTAATAACTATTGTACAAAAGGTGAAAAACCTGATATTTTTATAAATAAATTAATTTTCTTTGGAGGATGAAGGTGTTACGAATTAAAAACAATATTTAACACTCCAGCAGGTGCGCTGGAGTATTAAGTGAGTCACCTGGGGATTTTTCATTATGTTTATCCGCAGGTTGAACTTTCATCCCTTCCCTCCATTCGTTCATCAACCACTTCTACCTGTTTGGTGAAAATTTAAAATTTTGCAGTCACTCACATAATAATAAGTTATTCCGCGAAAACGGCCAAAAAACATAGCAGTGCTCTTAAATACGCAGCGGCTATTAGTGAAATATTTTTTAATTCTTCAGTTTGTTTCGTTTGCGCATGTGTTGAGTTTTTATTCTCTTTCAAGAGAATAATTTTATTTCTACTATATTCATTATTTGAAGAAACAAAAGTAGTAGATTATTGAGTATTAAGATATAGTCAGTAGATTATTTATTATTTTCGTTTGTAGAAATATTTCGAACTTTTGACATTGAAAGTTTACCAGATATTCCATTTTCCAGACTATTTTGAATTTTATGTATTATTAATTTATAACATCGTGAAATATTCAAGGCTTTTTATTATTTCCGTGAATTTTAGCAATTTTTCAAATTTACGAATCGGTATTCAAATAATACCATGGCCCTCAATTGTTCCTTTTATTGAAAATTTTGATTCTAACGTGAAGTATAGTTCTTCATGATAACTATCTTAAGATTTTATAAAATGATCACTCAACTAATGAAAAACTGAGTTGTAATATAAAATTTTTTATATTGTTGTGTTTTTTTAAAACTCTATTAAATATTTTGTTTTAACCATATCATTTTTATTTTTCTACCTCAAACAATTTTTTTTTTAATTTAGAAAATGAGATGGAAATGAGGGTAACGCATCAAGTGCGCCACACGTCTGCTGGTATCAAGAATTAGGGCGCTACTGGGAATGTTATAAATATATCGATATTTTTTTTCCGATATATATTTTCGATATTTTGATTTTAAAATTTTAGTATCGAAAACCGATATTTCAAAAAAAAAAAAAAAAAAAGGAGAAACAAATATAAAATAAAAAAAAATTCTACAAGGACGGCAGGCTCGACATATAAGAAACCATAAAAAATGTGGTGTGTTCGGATTACTATCTATATAGGCTGTGTTCTAGGGATGGGATGTCGAAAGCAAAATATATATTGATGTTGGTTAACAATATCGATATATTGATAATATCGGCATCGACAGATCGATATTTAAAAATATTCTTAATATTTTTTTAAATTAAAAAAAAAAAGTCTAAATGAATTAAAGGAAGATTAGGAGATAACCTGTTTCTTGATATTTAAATCTTGTAGGAAATGAACTGAATAAATTATATTGGCACAGAAATATCGATATTTCAGAAGATCATTAATTCTTTTAATTTTAAAATAAAAACCTATAAGAGATAACCTAAAAAATATCGAAACGAAATACTCGTATATCGATATATTTTTTCGATATTCACATCCCTAGGCGCTCCTACTGGAAGGTTAATCGTTGTTCATGATTTGATGTTATGGATATAATTTAAACGTTTTAATGATTTACTCATAATTTTTGGATTATTTTTATAATTTTGAAACTGAATGTAGGTTTGTAAAAATCGAGGAAAATGAATAGCTGACTAAGTTATTTAAAATAAGATTTTTTTTATCTCTGAACCGCATGCTTCCTTTTTAAAATGCATTATAGGAGAAAATTGCCTATAAGAATGGATTGAGTTATCAGAGCAGCTGCCCGTGTCCCATAGCATCATGGATAGGCTCTTCTCTTGTAAGTCATCAGTCATGATTAAGATGACCTCATTGTGTCTTCCTTTAGCTTAAAACTATCTCTCTATTCCTTACAGCCATGTCTTAAAATCAAGGTAGATAAATTGAAAAAATGGTCATGATAAATAAATAAAACAATTAATGGAAGTCCTAGTTCACTACTAATTATTGAAATTCTTGAAAATTTCCCTATAAATAATAATTAAGAGTTTCGTTTTTTATTTTTTCGTACTGTTTTTTGGTACTGTAAGCCTGGTTCTTGCTTAGTGATATTAATTTTATACTAGGCTTTAGTTTGTTTGTACAAATATTGTTAATCTGTGATTAGTATTTAATATTAAATATGTTAATGCTTAATTTATAGTTGGTTGTTAATGTTTCTGCTTTTATCGCTTGGTTAATATCTATTTCCTTATCTGTTTATTTGTTTATATGTATTTTCTTCAATGTTTATATCAGTTTATTATCTACTTTAGTATAATATAATTATTTAGATATAGTTTGTTTATTATAGATTATGTTTATGTATTATGTATTTCTAATTAAAAAGACTCCAGGCAGAAAGACGGACAGATCCATCCTTGCCATAAAGTGATAAATTTTAATACAGAATATGGTTGTGGATGATAATAAACTCAATTTCATTGGGATATTTAAAAAAATATACAGAAATCTGTACCACAGCAACCCATGAAAGGTCATGGGTTCAGTACTTGCTAAAAACGTACCGTTTCTTGACCAACTTGACAAACAGGTGATGTGGTTAGCATCCACAATCAATCGCAGGTTTTCCCCCAGCCCAGATAATAGGTTTAGAATTAATTAAAAGGATTTTACAAAGTCTGAAGACTCCTTCACTGTGTAGCATCAAGATGTGTGATAGTAGCTCGAAGGTGGAAGAGGAAGTACTTTAGGATATGGATACACTATCACAATAGAGTACATCTCTCAGGTTCCCACTTTATGATCCGCTATTCTACTTCCCATCATCTTCCTTGATCGCTGCCGTTTCATTATAAGTTTCGTAATCGAACTCGTAAGTTCCTCTTTCTTATCTCGCACATCGTATAGCAGCCTAGCACAAACCGTATGAGAGCTATTCCACCGAAGCGATTAATTTCTAAAATTGATATTATTTCCTAAGCTTCTTCGTCCTTTAAAATGTAGTAATATCCATAAATTAATTTCTGTGAGAAAAGGATTTCTCCGAAGCAGTATAAACATACCATTAAGGAATAAAAGAACCGTGATAGAATATCTAATGAAATTAAGTTTCCTCTTTGCGAGCCGAGGTCGCCATTAAATTTTCATTTCGCCATAAAAACTCGACAGTAAAAGAGGATATTTCTGAAAACAACCTAAGTTTTGTAGCAGAGAATGAGTGTTACCTTTTTCGTATTTAATGGCATTGCTTATATTTAACCTATTTATTTTATTCCTACGTCGATAGATAATTAATTACTGCATGAGAAAACATTTTATTTATTCGAAAATGATGAATTAATTATATTGATATAATTCTATATATATATATATATATATTTAAAACTGATCGAATTTCTATTATATTATACTAGTTTTGTTTTCCAATGTAATTTCTGTTTGTTAGATTCACAAGTGGGTCCAATTTTTTTACCACTTTTTAAAAGTATTTTATTGAGCTAGCCATAAAGATAATCATGACTGTCACTGTTCTTTAAATATTAATTTTTCATATTATGAATTATAAATGTCTTGAAATGAAGGAAACTCCATAATAAAAATATATAATAATGCTCAACAGATATAAAATTAAAAAAAAAATGGAATTCTTATTTCATTAATGATTTGGTCTTACTTCGGCACTTGAAAGGATAAAGAACTGTAATTATTGTTATTACCAATTAATTTCCTTGGATTCCCTCCTTCCAAGTTAAAGACATTTAGACTTTTGTCAAGCTTTTTATTTTTTAAAAAAGTAATCTTTCAGAGGAATGAGCTCTCTCCAGATATGTCTCTCTATTTCTTGATCTTATTCCAGACAAAATACATTGGTTCTTTCCCTTCCAACTTGCAATATTTTCTAGAGAAAAACGAAAGTCAGGAAGATAATTCTCTGATAGAGAATTCCAATTTTTACACCAGAAAGTATTTTTATTGATTATTTCACGCGGTGTAATTTTTACGAAGCCATAATCAGGGAGTTTCAAAACTTTCGTGACATAAATGAAATAGAATCTCAAGCTATGCAAAAATAATGGCTCAACACTGGTCTCCAAATAAATCATATAATTTGGAGAAAAGGAGGCAAAACGAACAACTTTTTGATAAAAAAAACGAAGGGACTTTTCAATCTGATCAAAACGTTGGAAACCCCAAACTTGGCATGCATAGGTGAGAATAGAACGAAAACACATTTAATGACAGACGAGATGTTAATGTCACTCCAAGATATTTGTACTCATTAACAACCTCGACTGGAGTACCTTTAAAAAACCATCTTTCCTTCGAGGCCGCCCTGCTTCCTCTCCTGAAAATAATGATTTTTGATTGACCTAAATTAACCGTCAGGTTCCACAAATCACAATAATTTGTTAAAGCATTAATATTTCTCTGGAGACGGGCGATATTAAAAGCAAGCAAGACAACACCATCTGCGTACATGATAGCTTTAAAACGAATGCAACCAACTCCGATTCCTGAATCTAAGTAGTTAGGCAAATCTTTTTTTTTTTTTTTTTTTTTTATATCCCCCCTACCCGACCTTTCGGTCATACGGGGTCGTGGCGGCAGCGGGGTATTACGCTGGGTAAGCGTATGCCACTACCACCAATAAACTACTCATTTATTTAATATCTTATTATACGATTTTATTTTGGGGATAATATATTTCTGGGGACAATGAATCCTGCTACTGTGGTGCAGCCCGGTGCGCGTTTGCACACCTTAGGGCTGCACCTTATTATCTGCTACAGTGGAGCAGCCCGGTGCGCGGTTGCGTACTTTAGGGCTGCACCTTATCCTCTGCCGGGCGGCGTGGCCAGCCCTCCTGGCGCTCTCCATCCGTCTGGCTCCAGTTCGGATCCTCCCGGTGCCGTCCAGCCCTCCTGGTCAGCCGCATCCAGTTAGGCAAATCATCGATAAAAATGGAAAACAACAAAGGGCTAAGAATACATCCCTGCCTAACTCCAGAGACTACGTGAAACCAGTCCGAGATACTCCTTTTTCCACGCACCGACGAAATGCTTTTGTCATAAATTGACTTAATTATATTAATTAATTTGGAGGAGATGCCAAGGTGGTAAAGTTTTAATATTAGAGGTCTCTTGTCTACGCAATCAAATGCTGCTTTAAAATCAATAAAACAGCAATACAGCTTTCTTTTCATCAGTCTAAATTTTATAACATTTAATAGTACGAAGAAGTTATCTATTGTTGAATATCCCCGGCGAAAACCTGCTTGAGACTCACTGACAGACAGATCCAATACCCAGTCTAAGATGATGAGGGAAGTGTTCAGAAAAAGGTTCAGGAAATACCTTAAAGTCCTCCACCACTGAAATAAATTCTAAAGGGACACAACAAAAATCTATCAACAACAAAATATAAAGATTTTGAGGTTCAGTCAATAAATATATTTCTATATATAATATTGGCGATGCTTCAGAGTATTTATTGTTCTTATATTTAGATACTAAAAACTAAACATTACATTAAAAATAGAATAGAAATTAAAAGTTATTTAGATATTATAATAAAATTAAATCAAGAAGAAAACATTGACTAAATGGTACTCTCAAATTGTTGAAAATTAATCTTTCCTACTACTAAATAAATAGTTAACTACATCTAAATTAACAATTTTTTGGGTATTACTGAATGAGAATGATTAGAAATGGTGAGGGGTTAGATAGCAGTGAAGTGGGAATTGTTTGTTTTTTTCCCAAACCTTCCACAGTCCGACAATGGGATAGGTAGCGTGCGTATGTCTGTTATGTATTGTATATTGTCATTAATGATTTATTTGTGAATTTTTGTTTATTAATTAGGAGTTAATTAAATTTGAAATTTATTTTCAGAACGATTCTTCTATTTTTCTAAGACAATCATTTCTTTCATATTGCTTTTGAAATCCCTTCATTTGTAATGTATTATCAAGTATAAAACCATCAAAATATATTAACAACCATTAAAAATTTGCTATAGTTCAATCCACGATGATCTGAAATATAGTTGTTTCCTCTGCTTAAGACAAATATAAATGGTATTGAGCATTCTCCTTCACTCCGTACATGTTAAATTATTGTAAACTGTGAAAGGAGAATGATTTAAAGGACGTGTCTCTCCCAGAGAAATGATCATGCTCTCGTTTTATATTCCCCACTACCTCTTAGCAGAGACTAAGTTAAGTGTGAGTAAATAACGAGATACTTGGGCGAGAGAGTCGTAACTCACATCGAAGGATTTAAGGTGAAACGATATGAGTTAATTTATCTCAGCGATCTCCGCGCATATAGCCGATATTTTACAGGAGGTGAGAAATAGGAGGGAATTGGGGCTTAAAAGCGGTGCAAAAGAGAGGGAGAGAGAGATGTTATCGGATGTTGATCGAAATAGAGAACTATTTTAACTAAGTTTGCCAAGCAATTATCTTTGTAAGGGCTTTTACGTTAGAGGTGCTTAAGGTATTATGTTTATTAAGAAAACCGTATTCAGCAATCAAACTAAAAGATAGATTAAGTTAATCGATCATTCAACCAATGAACTATAAGTTAATAAGGCAATACTTAATTGGCCAAACAAAAATTATAGATTATATATATATATATATATATATATATATATATATATATATATATATATATAATTATATATATCGGACTCGATTTGGGAAACGGCGCACATTGGTTCAGAATAAATGAAAATATGCCCAAAAGTCGGAAAATGAATTTTAAATTTTCAAAACTTAATTCTTGGCAATACGTTGTTAGAAGAACGAAAAGTTGTGTAATAAACAAATACACACACACACAAATACTTCTATTAAGTAGGGAAGTGATGAATCTATTTTTTGTGAAAGTCATATTGGAGGTCGTAGTGGACAAGAGTGTTAAGCGTCACCTTGCTACCTCGTGAATGCTACGGCGCCGATCCGAATCCTACTTGGACAGGTTAAAATTTATTTCGTGGCTGCTCCACGTTATGAATCTGGACCTTCCCATTCTGGTAGGATAACCTATAGGATAACCCGTCCGGTTGGCCTTAATAGTATAGGGAAGGACGTTAAACCCCAATACAAAAAAAAAGTAAACATCACATATTAGAAGGAGCCACTTTGAAAAATTATAAAATATGTATTATTGCAATAGTGAAAATCTGTGGTTTACCTACAACAATATTTGCATAAATTAATTAAACCTGGACTCTACGGCGAGAGGTAAGTTATTTAAAGTATTCTTTTAACAATCAAGTACCTAGATTTTATTGATTGATTTTGATCTGCGTATATTCGTGCATTTAATTTATCAACAATTTTACTTTCAAGAGTCCTTGTTTCACATATAAAAAAATTAACTGTAACAAGTGGCAACGTTTTTGCTTTATTAATATTTTAAAAAATAAATAACTTTTTTTAAAATTTAAATAGAGTAGAGCTAAAAATTACTTCTACGTGCTTCTTTTTCTTTTGGCAAGATCTTAACCACGATTTCTTTTACTTTCAAGTAAAATGAGGTATAATAAAATGACCTTACTCTTCATGAATTCAAATTATTATTTTCTTTTATTTATGACATAAGACGTCAAAGACAAAAATCACATTGAATTTCTTAATATTAGTTTCTAGAATAAAAAGAGTCAATGGCTGGGTCTAAAAATAAAGTTTTCGTGTTAAAGCGCGCTAAGAGGTACAACTATTTTCTGAAGGCCCAAGATTGATTTTTGTGAAGTAAACGTTCGATATGAAAAAACAGCAGCTCTCTCACAGTGAATATGTATCTTGCTTAGAACTTTGTTATGCATCCCAAATGAATTTTCTTTGAGAAGGAAAAAATGTGGAAGAAAACATGATTAAGATGATAATTTTGGTTGGTTATCAAAAGAGAGCTAGAAGCTCTTAGAAGCTAAAAGGATTTTAAAAAATACAGTGATAGTTACTCTTGAAAAATGTCCAGAGCGAAAACTATAGAAGATGTATTCCATCATTAGCTCATTTCATCTGATCCCCCTGTCTCAAACATACGAAAAAAATCTTCTAACAAGGAATCTCAACTCGCTTGTGAAATACTTATATGTAAGTGGAGGGTACAGTGTATTACATAAAAAAAAAAAAAAATGGTCATTTGTGTAGGCGTTCGTTCCAATAGGCCCTAGGAACTGAGAAAAAAATTCTATTAATATACTTCACCCCGTACAGGAAATTTTTGCATTACTAATAACACCCATCAGAATGGGCCTATTCTTAAATGTACCGGGCCTTACTCAGGATATCATAGTAAATTAATTAATTTGAAAATTTAAGGTCGGGTTTAAAGTACTACAAAAACATTATTTGTGATCCAGAAATAGTAAATTTCAGATTTTTCTAATTTTTTAAATGAAATAATTAAATTTTAGAGCGATTCAAGATTCTTTTGAATTATACGTAATGAAAACTCTATTCCTCGGAGTGAAGTATATTAACAGAATTTTTTTTATTCAAAACTGGTGCCAGATTTGGTTTTAGCTCTCTGATAAACCCCAATTTTCAAATTTTCGGGTGGATCTAAAAATAAGAATTTGTTGACTAAAAATTTGCCCTTAAACCTTTTTATTGATTCAAAAAATTGCACATAAATCAGGAACCCATTGAACTATTCAAACCAAATTTGGGTCCTCGGTAATGGTATTTAGTCTTCGCGAATTTGCTTTGAATGTGGTGTTCCTACCTGTTTTAGAACCAAGGTTATCCTAAAAAAAACTCGATTTTGATTTTATTTTGTAATCACATTTTATTTACAGACCTTCTGGATAATACAATAGCTAATTATATTTATTGGGAGAAGAAATATACAAATTTCATTTATAACGTTTCGCGGTCTTATCCCCATCATCAGAACATCATATTTTTCTATTACTCCTATTTGCTAAGAAATTTCTATCTTACAATAACGTCATAGATTTATAATTAAAATTGTTATGTTTCTTTTATAGAACCAATTCTACATTTTTATAGAAGGATTCTTCTTCTTTTATTCATCTGTTCCTTGTCACAACTGAATTTGTCAATACATTTCTATCTTAAAACAACGAAATATATTGACAAATAGGAGTAATAGAAAAATACAATGATCTGATGATGAGGATAAGACCGCGAAACGTTATTAATAAATGAAATGTCTTCGTGAGTGAAAAAATAAATCAAGTAAAGGAAGTCGTGTTCACTAATAAATATAGAAATTCCTGAAGACTTCCCTCTAAATTAAAAATAAAATATATTTATCGGCTTTATATTTGATGGCTCAAAATTACAACACAGGGACTCTAACCACTTTTCTGGTGGTTGATATGATATATGTCTCGGCTATCCCACCCAATACATCTTCACTTTTAGTGGAGCAAAGTATCCCCAATTTCTGGTGCAATACTACCCACAGTCACATTTTCTGAGATTACGACAAAGAAAAACTAAAGCTGATATTTGTATTTTAATTAAATATAGATTTGGAACAACTTAGAGATCACACTCATCTTTATATAACAAGAAGAAACAATCCAGCAATAAAAGTTTGAGGCAAGTTGTTTAACGGAGAATAACAGAGGATGGAAGAAACATATAAGATAATCTATACTTCCCCTTCTCCTGAACTTTGTACCCATCAATTGGAAGGTATATTCCTCCTCTTTGCCACCCCTTTTGCGCCTTTAACTACTACTGTTAAACAATACTCAGCACCACAAAACTTCTGATCCGGATCTAGGGGGGGAAGGAGGCGTATTTTAGAAGGCGTATAATTTTAGCGAATTTATGTATTCAATTTAAGTTAAAAAAAAGTCTGCTTTTTGATTAATTTGGCCTTCATACAATTAATAAAATAAGTGAATTTCCGAGAAGATGATATTTATTTCTAAATATATTACCTAAAATAATTTAAAAAAATTGTCGATTTTATTGAGGGAGGCTGAAAGAGGGAACGGCAAAGTTAAGCTTACCCCTCCCCCTGTAAAAAAATCCTAATTCCGGTCCTGCTTTGAAGGAATGTTATCCCTTATCGAGCAAAGTAACCAACTTTCACTGTATAGGGGAAAACAATTAAGTTTGAAATTGCCTTCAAGTACAAACTTAATTCAAGGCAACTTAATCAAAGGATTTCGAGAGTATATCGACTCCAGATTGTTTTCGGCAAATCTCACCCCGTTGAAACATTTAATCAATTCCATAGTTGTATTGTCGAGTGAAGGTGAAAGATATTCCTCACAGATGAAACTCACTATCACACCATTGGAATAATCAATGAATATTGCAACAGTTTCTTGTCTATCGTTTGTAAATATAAACGGGCCTCGTCTTTGGCTTTTATACCCAGCTAACAATGTCGACACTTGACTGGACACCATTCAGCATTTAATCATCAAGAGTAAAGAGAGGTAAAGAAACAAGAAGTATGACGAAGATATGTTGAAGTTGTGGACAACCCTGCAGACAATGCAGACATCATAAACAATCATGAAACTTTTTACTACGTTTATCAAATTATCATATTACAATTTTGTACTCGTTTTACATAATGAAATTTGGAATTAAATAAAATATATACTAAAGATTTATTCTTTTCAGGCCAATAATTTGGAATAACTCCCCCTCCCCCCCCCCCTCCACTCCCTCCGAAGGTTACAATTGCGGTGACTCTATTTCTAGAAATCGAGCGCTCCATATAGGCTAACAATAAACATTACAATCTTGAAATTTAAGTAGATTAAACGCATTATTTTTCATACCGTGAGTAGAACAATAATTATTCTAATGGGAGCAACTGTGTACATTAATTATAAATGTAGGTCGATTTTTAAAGCTGGATTATTTAAAAGAAACTAAGGCATGTCCATTATATAATACAAATAAGTACAAAATAAATCACAATTTATACCAAGATTGTCTGTCTTAAATGCTCATTGTTTTGATATTGTAAATATTCTTTAGGCAATGTATGATAATAGAAGTAGATGATAATTAAATCCGGATCACTGGGTAATTGCATTGTATTCGAGTTTTGCAACCCTTTAATTTAATGTCGAAACTTAGAGAGGTATTAGAAACGGATTTTCGGTTTATAATTGCTTTATCCAGCACTAAATTGCACAATTAGAAGTTTTACTAGACGTTTTAAAGACTGACGGGAAATTAATTGTTTTCTTTTTTTAATTGCTATACTAAGTTAATGGTTATTAATTCAGCAGGATACTTCATACATGCGATGACGGAGACGAGGTGGGGTAACTTAATTAACAACTGTCGATTTCTAAATAAATTGCACACAAAGAAGTATGCACGCTGTGCAAATGATGCATGCGTATGCATTTATGTCATTAATGACGAGAAAGTAAGAGAGATTTAGTATGATGATATTCCATGAGATAGGCTGGAGAAAGTGGTGGGATGTGAATGAAGAGAAAAATAAAAACTACCTAACATGATGTTCTGACCAGTTTAATAGATAAACCAAATACCGAGGAATACTTATATAAACTGCTTTTGTCTTTTTTTAATGTCAATAATTACAGTATGATAACAAACATTAGCTAAACTTTAAATTGTTGGCTAAACAAACAATTAAATATCCAGAATTTCGTTTTCGTTTTTATTTTTAAATCGATTTTCCAGTTAATATATATATATATTTTTAAAATGAAAATCATGTTAGATATTTAAGTTAAAGGCCAGATACAATTAGAATAAGTTAAAAATTGATATGAAGTACTTTTTTTCAAATATTAGAGAAACATATATATAAAAACAATATTCATTAATCCTATAATTAATTTTTCACAAGCTGTGACGTTTGCCGGCACAGAATCAAATTGATATTTTAAATAGGTACTACTAATAACAGTAGTAAGTGCTAATACATCATTGGTTATGTTTTATTTTCACATTTCTCAGAGAAAAGGAAGAAACTATGAATATAGAACCGAATAAGATGCATAAAGGCACAAAATTATTAATTGATCCCCATGAAGGGTCTAGTGTTCAATATATGACAAGGAAGTGCTATTTCTAAATCAACGGTTGTGCAAGGCGGTGATTACTTTAGCATTCATGCTAAACCACCAGGTTTTTCTCCCAATAAATGATTTACACTTGATAGAGGCTTGAGTTTTCGCCAGGATGGTCCAAAGCCCCTGAGTCGATCCACGGTTGAGATTACAGAATAAATAAATTATCAGCCAGAGCCAAACTCAAACTCAGATCCGGGAGCACTGCTTACAAAAATAATGAATAATATTAAATTGAACAAAACTAATCTGTAAAAATAAAATATTTTACAGGAATATTATAATTTTTGCATTTTATTTTAGTTTTTAATCCCTTCTTAAGAAACTAAATTGTTGAATTAATTAATATTAATTTTATATTACATTAATATATAAAAAATATATTTAAAGGGAGAAGTTTGTCGGGGGGTGCGGTCAAAGAATTAGACCTGAATGATAAAAAATATAATAAAATATATAGAACTATTAACACGAATTCATTAATATACACATTATTGTTATTTTTTTTTCCTGAAACTATGTATTTCATCAATAAAAAATTCGTAGTAGATTTTTAGGTCATTCCCAATTTTTTTTCGATACATCGAAAGCGGGAATCGATAGGGGCGGTGTTTAGGTCCCATAATAAGTTGAAACCTAAATTTTGAATTTTTGGCGCTTAAGGCTTTTTCAAAAATCGACGTCAATATCTTTCTCAATCAACTGCTTGAGTATGTTCACTGATTATGTAGGGATGCTTGTATTTATGTTTTGTATGGATGTTGATTTTATGAGCGACATTTATGTTTGTATTGGATGTTTTGTATTTATGATGTAGTTTTGCTTATTCCTAAAAAAAAAGGATACAGAAGTTGAAGGAGGGAAGGGGTCGTTTTAAGCTTTTTTAGTGGGATTATTTTTTTTTCAATTTAGCTAGTTTGGGTTTTAAAATACGGTTAGGTTAAGAAAGGAATTTAAAAACTTCTTTCACGTCATTCTGCATATTATATTACAATTCGAAACATCATTTCTAAATAACTTATGCCACAATCTTTTCTACTAGGATATATCAATGTTTTTAAAAAATAGAAAATAGAAAAAAAATATATATATATAATATCGAACACACAATTAACGTAAAAGCTGAGGAATCACATACCTAACAAACACGGCTTAATTTTTTTTTATTTCTCTGAAACGAAGTTAGATATATATTACTTAATTTCTATTTTATATATAGTATACAGTTTATATTGTTCGCACCTAAAGGTAATCTTGACTTGATTGGTTGTCTGTAGTCAATAGGTTGGGCTATCACTATATTATCAGAGCTGTTGATAAATGCACTATTTGCCGTCACTATGGCCCCATCATCAATCATAGGTTCAATTGTAAACTGTACTCTCCCGGTAGCGATGAATCATCGGATCTGGATACACTCTTTGACAAATAGTCGTTAGCAGTAATTACTAACAGGATAGAGCGGCTTCCTGAAATGATTGGTTGCAAATCAATATCTTTTTTTTAGATACATCGATTTTTCCATGTGCTATGCATTATTTTTTAATAAATTATCAAATAGAGGCGGTTGATCGTATACTTATTTGAGCCTCTAGTGACAGAGTTCCTAGCGACTCAGACGCTTCTTAGGAATATCGAAATAATATTGGAAACAGTATTATATTATTTCTATAATCAGAAAAAGGTAGAAGCAAAGTAAAAAAGTCTACAGTTAAGTTTAGGGCAAAATGACCCTGTACTGGATGGGCTGAAGAGCCCAAACAGTTGTGAATAATTAAATTAAATAAATTTAACTAGGGATTGATAATTTATTTGCCACTTCTCTAAATTTGTTTTATTGAAAACTAGTTTCGAATGTTATACATTCATCCTCAGTTCTAAAAACACACAAAAAAATCAAAAAAAAGCAATTCAATATATAGTTAGGTATTATTATACATATTAAATTAGATTAATATAAACCAGTATTATAAAACATTTATGAATTGTGAATTTAATTAAGACAATAAATCAAATGCATGTTGGTACTCACCAAGGTTTAAATGGATTATATCAAACAGAAAAATTTGTACTAGTTTCTTCTCGCATTGAACTAACAATGAACGAAAGGTAGGTAGGATATTTATAGGTAAACGGTTTAAGGGTCAGAGTTTTTCTAGTAATGCCGGTGAGTAAGTGTTTTTTCTGTTATAGATGGGAATAAATTTAAGATTGGACTATTGGATATACTTATTTGGTCATTTTAACAAAAATCTGAATTGGATTTGAAGGATTTTATTATTTCAAGTGCTTCATATATATTTAATTTGAGGCTGTTTTCAACGTGATTTATTAATTTAAATCCTGAGTCTTTGAACATTCGAAACTAGTTTTCAATAAAACAAATTTATAGAATTGGCAAATAATTCATCAATCCCTAATTAGATTGATCATTCTATACCATCATGCGGATGTCAACTAATAAAATAAATTAACTCACTTACTGAAATATTGATTTATAATGAAATGTTTCGATTTATAGATATATTTAGGGTGGATCCTCTCCATAATTGAATCCTCTCGTTTATTGTAATGCTATGCATGCGTTTGGCATTGGTTCTGCACAGTAGTTCCATGCGTTAATTTCTTTTTTAACTACAAAATACATGCTGCTCCAGCAGCTGCAATATTATAATACGGTATGATGATATTATAAATCAACTGTAAATTATAATATATATCCAAAAATGTTCACAGACAATTTACAATTCACGAGCTTTTATATCAATCTCAAAACTTGGCATTTTTACGGCTACTTCATAGAATATCTAATTTTAGAATCTTTATTCAAAAACATTGAAAATCGAGTTTATCTGTATTCAGTTGCAGCCAGCAGTGGCTTTGAAATTTTAACACTTTAAAAATATCAATTTTTTGGCTTTTCTTTTCTTTTTTTTTTCTTTTATGAAGGATTTAATATAGTCCACTGAAAAAATTGTCGGTGAACTTTTGAGTATATTCCAATGCTGAAAGTAATTGAGATTAATATAACATAAATATTATTTGCATGATATTACAGAGCCTTCATTAGTGAAAGAAGTGAAGCTAATCCTTCTGAAACGGAACGCATATGGCTTACATGAATAATACCGATAAATACCCTGTGAAGTGCCTATTATTTCTGAATATTACAATTCTGAATAACAGTGGTAGAATATGAACTTCATTATTCAAAAAATGTGCGGAACCTCTAGTAGTAATATAGATATATAGTAAAATCCAAAAATAGCTTGGCTCTTCTGTGGGTTGGTAGAAATACTTGGCGTTTGAGTGTAATACTTACTATCGGTCAAGATATACCAGATATGCGATAAAAAAAAAAATAGTAGATACTTAAATATGCCAAGTTGTTATCTTTCAGTATTAATTCTGTTCCAGAGAGTAATAAAATTAAAAGCCACATCAATGCATCAATCTTTCAAAGTAATTTTAAAATATTTGATTTTATTGTTAGTATTAATTTTCTTTTTTCATGGTCTTAGATTTGAAATGTTTCAATCATGGAACTATTAGGATAAGAAGTATCCCATAAAGTATGTTAATTACTTAAATTTTACATGATTTCTTCTCTCACCCTTAGTAAAACCAAAACTACCATATTGTAATTCTCAATTTCATAAATGTATATATTATACACAGTGCAACATTGCATGTTGTTTTGTTTATTTAAAATAAATCCATTCGATACATATTTTCTATTCATTACGTAGACCATAATACATAATGAATAGAAAATGTGCATTAGAAATATTTAGCAAAATAAGTACTTATGCAATGCAGTTTTTTTAATACGAAATGCTTAAATTACAAAGGTGAGCAATTATGTCTTTCCAATAAATTATTCTCATTTCATAATACTATAATAATGCCAACATTCCGGAGATGTGCCTCCATCATCAGGACATAATAATAATTCTTTATTTGCCTGTTTTTTTTTTCATTGATCATTAGATGTTATTATAGTTATAGTACGAATTGTTTGAGCCAAATCAGTTTTATATTTAGACCGTTTAGAATTTTTCACAGCATTTTATTTAATTAATTCTTTATTTTATTAAAACATTTCCTGAATCCACTCTTGTTAGTGTGCCCTTCCTAAGCGCTTCCATTTTTCTTTACAGTAGGCCGCTCTAGTCCAGGCTGCTCCTCCACAAGTTACAGGCATTTCTTTATCCCAATTTTTTGATGGTCTGCCAACAAATGGGTAAGTCTGCATGCTCCTTGTAAGCTCTCTGGGTGTCCAATCGATAATTTTTCTTGTCTGTCTTCTGTTCTTCTGATCACGTGACCTGTCCATTTCCATTTCCGTAGAAAGAAGTATTTGGTTATGTCATCCAATTCCGTTCTTACTCCATCATCAGAACATTTCTCTGAAAATTAAACAATAAAGTATACCGACACAAGATATCACATAGTTATTTTATATAAACAATAAAAAAATAATTTCAGAATAAAATACATGTATTTGAATGATTGATGACCTTGCTTGTTTGTATATAATTGTCAATCGATAAATTATAATTTTTTAACATTTTATCTTTCAGAAATATGTCCTCATCATAATAATGAGTGCCTGCGTCATCAGGACATATTTCTGAAAATAAAATAAAAAATTAAAATTAAATTGTCCATTATTTTAATTAACAGCGGACTTTCTACTAAATTTGGAAAAAAGAAAACAAAACTTTTTACATGCAATTCGATCGGATACATACATCAAACGTTTAAAAAATTTCAGCAGTTAGATATCGTCTAAGATGTTCTGTTCCCATGAGACAGTAACTACCCATAAAGCTGTCTAAAACTATCAAATATAACGTACTTAAGCATTTGCTAGTTATGGATAATGTAACATTATGCAAATGTAATATTAACGGTTATTTACATGTGTGCCGTCACTCTGAATGGCCATCAGTATGCACCTCAATGAGCACCGGTTTTTGAAACAGCTCATTACCATATGAAGACCGGCTAATGAGTGCAGCCTGTCTCAATGTATGCAACTCTACTGGAGACAAATTACTGGAAAGTGTGAGATACGGTAGTATTCCGTTTTGATACTACCGTATATCACACCGATTCCGATGATATACTTTAGAAACTCTTTGTAAACCGGTTCCAATATGATGATGTGACAAAACAATATTTTGATGCTTGAAAACTTAGCAACCAAAGCAAATTGTCGGCTCCTATAACTGTAACTACCAGTAAGTACCAATTATGTTAAAGGAAGATTTTAAGCCTATCTATAGGTAAACAACTTAAGAACGA
Organism: Rhaphigaster nebulosa; assembly: GCA_948150685.1. NCBI lineage: Eukaryota > Metazoa > Arthropoda > Insecta > Hemiptera > Pentatomidae > Rhaphigaster > Rhaphigaster nebulosa. The sequence goes on from OX411306.1 coordinate 28,752,650, forward strand.
ACATTTTAGTGTGCATGCTCTAAACAATAACCTTATGTAATTGAAATAACAATCCACTTACGAATTAGTGCAAGTGATTGAAAGAATCTGTACAAATCAATGAGTTATCTGGTGCTCGGTCAACGCTTCTCTGCCCTGATAATGGCCGAAACGTTAGCACACCATAGAACACACATGCACAATGTGTTTTTCATTGACCGCACCTCCCTCCCCCCTCCACCAAAAATAGTGGGAGAAAATAACAAATGGTACGCAAGGACGTTCTAATTGATACGCCAACAAGAAACAAAATCATGGGCAAAATTATCTTTTTTTAAGACGTACAGTGAGGAATAAAATTTAAAAAAAATTATTATTGCATGTATCAATTATAAGATGAATATATACTATCTACATTTGATAAAACTAATCTACAATCTAGTTATCGTAGTAAGACGAAAGGACTCAGTGTTGGAGAGAACTTAAGAATCAAGTTGAGCTCCTTCAAGCCTAAAGCTATGTCTACACTATTCGACGTTCGATTCGACATGCCAAACGGGGAAGGGAACGTGAGGCATGTAATGTCTAATAATTATTTTTGATGATATAATTTAATAATAATTTAAAAATGATGGATACATTTTTTCACTGAATAATAGAATAGCAAATCAATGGGTTTTTCATGATTAATTAATTTGTTTCTGATTAAAATTTGTATATATATATATATATATATATATATATATATATATATATATATATATATATATATATATATATATATATATATATATGTATATATATATATATATATATATATATATATATAAAAGATTTATTCTTGGATTACTATTTTATATTTATATTTTATATATATATATATATATATATATATATATATATATATATATATATATATATATATATATATATATATTATTACTATATATATATTTTTTTTTTTTTCGGTTGGCTCTATAGACCTTGTAGATCTTTGGCCGCCCAATGTGGTGTTCTTACAGACATTTATTGCTTGCGGGAGCACAGACAGCCTGGAGGGGGTCACCCAACCTCGCGCTGCTGCGAACCATGGTTTCCATGGTGCAACGGCAGGCTGCCCATTGCTCCATAACCGGTCCCTTTGGGGCCAATTCGGCAGTGTCCTTCCCACCGACTCACTAGGGTTCAAGGACAGTGAAAAATCGGTCAAGATCCACGGATTATGGCTGTTCGGAGTCAGCAGGTGCACGAGGACCTATATTTCTTTTCCCGAGACAGACCGTCCATGGACCAAACCTCCGGGCGGCTATTTTATGTCCTGGGAAACCACAACGCGATTCACAATTAAGGTACACGGGGTAGGGTCATCATTCCTACGCCCGTTATATATATATATATATATATATATATATATATATATATATATATATATATATATATATATATGAGATTTATTCTTGGATTACTATTTTCCATATTTTTGTTGAATTAATATATAAAGCGAATTAAGAAAATAATTAACGTATCTCAAGCAGCACCTACTGTTCAAGCTACAAAAAGGCATAAGTGGAGTAAATTATAGTTCAAAACTCTTTAGTCTTTTATTTTCAAATTTTTTTGCAAAGTTTTTTAATAATATAATAGCCAGATGCTTTTATTATTATTATATATATATATATATATATATATATATATATATATATATATATATATATATATATATATATATATAATATGAATATCTTTCAACTACGTGAGCAACCAATGTCAATGTTCAAATCGAACAATAATGATATCGATAATAAATTCAAAATTTAATATAGAGTTGCCGATAAATATTGTTTGGGATGTTAAATATTGATGAGGATGTTACAGTAATTGAGTAACTGATCTCGGCTCACCCTAGAGTAAGGGATTACGGATCAATTATTAATGAGCAATTAAGAGGTCAGCTAATTGGGACCAACATTAAATATATATTTATTAAATATATATATATGCATAAATATTTAATAAATATATATTTAATGCAAGTCCAAATTAGCTGACCACTAAATTGCTAATATATAATTGATCCGTATCTCCTTTACCCTAATTATATTAAATTAATATATGCAATTAAATTTCGATTAAAATATACATAATTAAATTAAGAAACATATTAAATTTCGAATGGAAAATAAGAATCTCTCGTTTTCTAAAAAAGCAACTTCGATTATTACAGCTACAGAATCTTCTGATTTTCGATTCATTGATAAAGAATTAATGGAACTTAGAAATAAATAGATTCAATATGATTCGATTTTCAATATGCGCATAGCAGTTTCTAAAACCGATCAGGATGGCAGCAAAAGTAATATGTATAACCATAGCAGAATTAAATATACCAGCTATAAAATAGTTCAAGAAATATATATGATGATGAGATATACTAGGTATAGACAGGGACGTTGATACAACAATTTATTATGGAATATGAGAGGAATAAAATTGTAAAATCTCCAACTATATTCAATATTTTAATTTCTCCAACATTATAATGAAATATTTTAATTTAACCAACTATGTTATAAAATATTTTAATTTTCCCAACATTCTTGGATTTGAATATTTTATTTACCTGTTTCGAATGTTGATATTTGACAATAATTTTTTTTCTGTTCGAATATAGAATTGTATCGATAAAAACCTATTTTTTTTTAACTAATAGGTATTAGTTTTAAATTATAGTAACTCTCCAAGTAAAATTTTTCAAAAAAATTTTCGCAGTTAGAAGTAGATTCTCAAATTACAAATTTACCAACTTTTTGGGTTTTCAAATTATTGTGAGGAGGAAAGAGTTGACGCTTCTCCCTGCCCCCTTCTAAGACGATGTGCCTGGGTAAAATTTATACGAACCCAGATTAGCTAGGAAAACTATTTGTCCAGTTTAAGACCTGCTTATGACTAGCAGTCAGGATGAAGATCATAGATTGAAATAAATCGACAGTGAAAGACACGAAAAGAAAGTAAAGCAGACAAAAAAGACAAACTGTTCAGAGGTTTGAAGTGTCGTTAAATCTTAATCTGAGTTCAGATATCCCAAATTAAGAATGTCGGATTGAGTAGTAGATTCCAAAACTACCTCTTAAAAAATGGGTAATTGAATTTTTGGAGTCTCTTCAGATTTACAGTCTCTTTGATACTGAACCCAATTAACAATTTAATCTATTAATATAATTGCCAAAATAAAAACTTCCATACATCAGGCATAATGTTGCTATAAGACAAAATGCTTCAAGCGGTAGGTTAAATTTCATTTTATGTAATACTATACACCATATTCAGCCAAATTAAGTTGCTAGTCCTCTTTTACAGAGGCAACTGATTTATAATACGTTAAAAGCAGGTGTTTCCTGTGCAGTAAAAGTTCGCAATGAATCCTCCACAAACCACTAGACCGTCCTCAAAGCACTATTTGATTGAGACCACGCACCGCAAATTACGTAAAGTGCTTGGCACTTGCAGTCCGATCGTAAACGCGAAGTAACTTTCCATCGAAGGCTAATTGAGCTGATAGCCCAGTTACAGTTATCAATTTCTATGATGGTCAGTTGAAAACAAATGAATGTTTCAATCATTCAGTTTAAAAAGGCTTGAACAATATTAGCTATCCGAAATTCAAAGCTCTACATATTAAAATTCACCGTTAAAACTAATCTCTGAACAACTTTATGATCGAACGTAAGTCAATTATTTTTCGAAAATACAAACGTATTTATACATACTATGTGTGCATATATATGAATGCAATAAATACAAGAATATTCAATATTCCAAGGTAAATTATATACAACGTTTTCGGCAATTGTCAAGCTTTATCGCAAAACAATTTATATGTAACGAGCGGGAGGGACCCATTCCAAGCACGGTGTTTTAATTACTAGCAAAAAAACAGAACATAATATTTATTTATTAATTCCAATTCGTTTCAGTAAACGAAATAAATTGCAGCAAAAAATAGCTATACCAACATAATTGAATACAATGCAATAAAGATAGTAATTGCTCATATTTTTAAGGTTATTAATTCTTATGCTTTAAAGTACAAAATAATAAAATTATGATGTCTTATATAATAATAAAACATGGAACAAAATTAATACTTCTTGGTCAACTAACCAGCGTAAAATTAATATTATTGCAACATTAAAAATAATTTATCATCTTTATTAATTAATTTTTTATGGTTACTCTCTCATCAAAGTTTGAACGATATCATAATGTTTGTTTAGTGAAATTATAAAAGCAAAACTAGCAATAATTTTCTATTTCAATAAATATTAAAAATAAAAATTTGACATTTTTTCTTCAAGGAAAATAAGTCAAAGGAAGCTTTTCAAGCAAAAATATTTGATATGGACACCGCCTGACTTCCTTGCACGCCTGTCATACTGTAAATCTGCGGCTCAAAAAGTGAATCTGAATTTGGTTAATAGTTTTCGAATACAGCCGTATCTCATAAACGACGTCCATATATTCAAATACACACATCAAAAAGGGAGGTGCACAACACTATTACAACAATTCCAAATACGAAATTTCAACCTTCTACGATCTGTTTTGAGTATTAATGGTATCACCAACCTTGAGATGTTACCGGAGGATCTCTTTCCGTTATTATATGCCGTTTTCTTCCAGTAAAAAGTTCCTAAGAGATTTCTTCGTGCTCCGAGACTACACTTGAACTGTCTAAATCACTAGATAAAGCTTTGGAAATCGGCGGTTTCGACATGTTTAGTGGGAGGACCCGCTTAACTTATATCTTATTCTCCTGCTGCAGACTTATTCAGCTCACAAATGGAGAGAAAAACAAGTATTTTGCACTCAGTTTTAATAGTTAAAACATGTGATAAAATTGTTGAATTGGAGTGAAAATAAATCGCGTTCGACCAAACCTTATAATTGCTATATTATATTTTAATAAAATTTTTATTATGAACTACAAGTTAAGTGGGTGATTATGAAGTAACCAAAAAGGGAGGCGCACAACTAGATTTTACAATAATTCCGAATAAAAAATTTCAACTTTCTACGGCTAACCGTTGTTGAGTTAGACGAGATACGAAGAAACGTACGAACGTGCGTAAAGCCGTCATGACGAAACTTATCAAAATGGATTTAGGGATGGTCAAAATGGATATTCCCGTTTAAATATGAAAACCGAAAATTTTCGGATTACAATACTTTCTTTACTGCGTACAAGGAAGTAAAAAAAAAATAACAATAATAAATAAAATGTTCTTATTTATGGCACTCTTCTTCAAAGTGGACGATATATTATAACAAATTACTATATATTGTGTGATACATGGAGAAGGAGAAGAAACACAAGAGGAATAAAAGTTGAATATGAAAGAGAGAGAGAGAGAAGATTGAAAGATAATTGAATTGTGCCTAATTATTTTTACAAAGGACGACACTAGACCACAGACCATTGCATTATAACAGGGAGCCACAACGGGATTAAACTGCGGTTTTGACCTGAAGAGCCGAAATTAATTCCGACACATTGGCCAAACCAGCCCTGTTTGCCATTAAACCCGCCAAATTAATAGATCTCTTATCTTAAACTATCCAAGTCACGGAGTCTACTTTATTTGTTAAAATTATTCAGAATGAGATTAGTTAATTGTTTTCCTAATTTCAAATATGACATCGATGTATGCAAGTTATATTAAACAGTTTGTGACTCCAATTTTATATTAAATATAAATTATGTATGAAATTATAAATTATAATTATAGGAGTAATGGGTAATTATTTGATATACACTCTTTTAGCAGTTGCTGAATCGTAATTAATGGACTATTTCTTCAAATGCCTTCTTGCTTAGGATGTGTAATTGTTTTTATGGTTTTTAAAATTATCCTCCCAATACTCTTAGTCCGATCAAAACCTTCTTTAAGGCTCTTGTTAAACGGCATTTGTCCTTCAACTTCTGAATCATCAATTTACCGCTTTCATAAAAAAAAAAAAATCGGGTGTTGAGCGCGCATCACCTAAATTTTATTTATTACCCTACTTAAAATAAATTTTAAAATTTTTGATTTTGTTTCTTAGGAAAGTCTGTTTAGTTTCTCTGGAAACATTAATTTTTATTAAATAATACTACATTAGAAATTATTAAATATTCCAATGACTTACGTTTATGCATTTTTCGTCACTCTCCAATACCTTATTGGAGGGCTTCATGTGCTAGATATTAATTTTTCTATAATCTTCAGCTTTCCAACAGTCTGTTACACATCTACGTCATTGCTGTTATTTCCGAAAATTTCTTATTTAGGAAATTTTTTCCCCTTTAGATAGTTACCAAATTCTTTCGTAGTTTATACGTATCCATTTTTTATTACTACTTACAATAGACGGCGATAATCAAATAAACGAAATTAAAGATACTTAGAGGAAGCCATTTTGAAAATTCGGCAATTTAGCCCTATCAAACTATTTCAATAAGGATAGGTCCTAAAGCTGGTAATAAATAAAGACTATTTAATTATATATTGATATAACGAATTTGATCAAAATAGTTAGTCTTTTTCGAGAAAATGTGTAAAATTAATTAAATGAAGTGGCATTTCCGTTAAGTCGATTTTGGCGAACAAAATCCCAGGCATATACCTACCTCAAATAAGTAGTTTCAAATTCGTACGTTTTCATTTTTGTGCTAGACTTTCCACACACACACATACACACCATTATGCGTGGCTTAGTTATTTGAACTTTGAGAACTTGCTGAAAACGTTTATTTCCGTTGAAAACTCTGATTCGAATTTCAATAATTAAATAATAATAATTCGCAATAATTTCCCTTACAATATATTTTATGTATAGATATGTAAAAGTAAGAATGTAAATAAAAATAAGCATGTAATATTGCAATTGATTAAATGCGCTTATTATGACACAATTCAATATTTCTGGAAATAGATCCTTAAATAGTTCATATTCATTTTATTTTATTTTTTCAAAGAACTTATAGTAATCTATATTAATATAAGTTTTGAATAAAATAATTAGGGGCATATTTCAATAAAGAAATTCATATAGTAAATTACTATAGAATCCTGTGTAAGGGAAGCCCAGATGGTAGATCCTTGTAAAAATGTTACTAAAAATAGTTCTTATATCTTTTAATTATTTCATTGATGTCTGCATCATAAGGTTAGTATAAATAGAAAACCACTAACTAGTATAATTAGTATAACTAATATTCCTTAGTATAACTAACCAGTATAAATAACGTAATCTGTAATTATCGCTTAAATGGGTTGGAATGAAACTAGGCTTCATCTGTTTGCAATGTCTAACAAGCCCCTAATAGCAAATTGTAATTAGTTTAATACGCAGTCCGAGTTCTATACTTACATACAGTTGGTTATGTAATAAGAATTGATACATTGTACGGGGGATATAAAATTTGAAAGGGACGTTAAACAGTAGCATACTAAGTTTAAATTACGAAGAAAAATAACATTGCACCACATCAGCTTATACAATCATAATCCATAATATTTAGTATGTTAGACGAACTCCTTCATGGAATAGCTAACGTATTGTCGGATTGCACAATACCATACGGTTTATCCTCTTAATGCCTTTCAAAGCGCTGTTGAAAGGAGATCGGACAAGACATTAACTTTTGCGGCCTTCTTTCGCAACGGAGAACATTACTACATGACTAGAATGAGAAAACTATTTAATACTAAGCGAGAATTATAAAATTTATAGTGAAAAGTAGTATACAACGTAAAATGCGCCGAATTTAAGGGGATAAAAAACTAGTTTCGTTTATATTGATGGTTTGTCCAATTGCTATTATATAAGAGAAGTGAACGTGACTGGATCATAGGCCTTTTTAATTGATACCTCAAATAACTAATTTATACAATCTGTTCATCAAATTAACTATATTTGTGGTTAACAGCTGCTCACGAGCCGGATGCAAATTTGTAATTTAATTGTAAATATTTTAAACGGGGCTCACTAAGCGTCGTGAGAGGTTACAAAAAAAAATTAAGTTAGTAGTTCTCCTGTATGAACATCCGGAACTTTTACATGGTAACTACCATTCATCGTCTCAATCAAGAGATTCAGATCGAAACGATCATTTTAGCAGTATGAGTATGAGTTTAGGGAATAGAGTGGAACAATTATGTTTCATTTTTTACTTTTAGCAAAAGTGGATTTATGTATGTCATTGAGTAAGGGTACCAAGGTTTTGTTTTTCGTCTTGGCAAATAGTTCCAGGACATTGTGCCGTCCAACAAAATATATTTATAGAGTTGGTTCCTATGGTCAATCTAGTATCATCTAATGTAAATTTAATAATACAAGCAAAAGTGCATTTATATATATATATATATATATATATATATATATATATATATATATATATATATATAATGTTTTTTGAAGTTATTCTATAAAAATTTATAATTTCATGTTTCCAGTCGCTTTATCAGCAATTAAACATAAGCTTCTCTTTCTAATCCTTGGATGCATAACTGTTTTTCAAACCGATTTATGAGAAAGTTTAGATAGTTATTTTTTCCAACAAATTATGAAATAATCATCATTTTTATCGATTAATTTTAAAATCATGCCTAATTTATGCATACGAATAAAAATTAATCTTTGAGTTTCATTGATTCCATTAAAACTAATGATCACTCTCTGAGCGATACTTCTTTAATTAAAAATAAATGATTAATCTTTGATCGAAAAAATTTCATCAAAAAATAAAAATCAAACTGTAAAATTCACATACATTCCTATCTTATTTAGATTTTGAGAGAGATATTGTAAAATTCAGAAGGTTCTACTTTTCCAAGTTATTCAATTTTCATTTACAATATTTTTCTTTTAAATAACCATTTCTAATAAGGTGAAAAAGGAAAAGAAAAATATAAATAAAAAAATAGGTAGTTTGGTCTGATAAATTTTGTATGATGCGGGAACAGGCAGAAAAACAAATATAGTTTCAGATTTGTATGTTATTAATATATAACGAAATTTAAAAAAATATTGCTCACAATTATTGATCCCATAAGATTTTACTCATAAATAGTGATCAATATATGATTTTTTAAGCAGGCATATGCCTCTGTAGACAGAAAGGAGTTAAGTAAAACATTGAAAACTCTTGGAATTCTCGAAAAGTTGATTGCCTTAACAGGGATGACACAAAGAGCTACGGAATGTAAAATCAAAGTACAAAATGTACTCTCAAGCAGCTATGATGTCAGGCAGGGTTTGAGGCAGAGAGACCCGATATCGCCAGTCCTTTCTTTTTAATCTGGAACTGGAACGGGCTCTTAGAGCATTATGGATCAATCCTGGAGGGACGATTTATAGTCTCCTTGCCCCATGTCATGCGTATGCCGATGAAATACTTATTAGCGCCCGTATATTTCCGGCTCTGGCAGGATCGATCGAAGAATTTGAAAGGACAGTAATGGAACTAAACCTGAGGATCAACAATGATAAAAGTCTGTACATGAAATCCTCGAGGATGTAGCAATACGTGAATCAATATAGATTAATCAGCATCGTTTTTCAATGGGCAACGAATTAAAATACCTTGGAGAGGTATTTAGGTATTTTACAAAATGCAGACAGAAATAAATCCAGAATTACAGCAGGAAACAAGTGTTTTTATGCATTAGCAAATAACACTAAAATCAAAAGAACTGTCATGAGACACCAAGATAACAGTGTATAAAACTATTTAAGACCAGTGGGTACCTATGGGTGTGAAATGTGGATTTTAATTCAGAAAAGCGAGAAGTTGCTGAAAATTTGAGTAAGGAAGATCCTGAGAAAAATATATGGTCCCTAGAAAATAAATGATCAGCGGCGAATAAGGAAAAACGTTGAGTTATATGAGCTCTATAATAATGACGACATCGTGATCACTGTTAAAAGTTACCGCCTCAAATGGTTAGGCCATGTAGAGAGGATGGAGAAAGGAAGACTACCAAAGAGACTCTACGGCCGCCCAGGAGAGGCGAGCTTAAGGGGAAGACCCCGGCTGCGGTGGATCGACGATGTTGAAGGCGACCTTAGCCGTGCAGTTATAAGAAGGTGGAGAAGAATGGCTGTAGTTAGGAAAGCCTGGCGGAAGTTTTTTTTTTCTAAGGCGCAGTTCCGTTAAGGATTGTTGTGCAAATTTATAATAATAATATGATTTTATTTCAGCTATTGGTCAAAAAAATAAAAATACTCTTATCTTACAATGAATCTTACAATCTTACAATGAATTCTAAATTTACTAGATACAAATATCAATCGGAGTTAATTTTTATTTATTTATTTTTAATTTCCGATTTAAAACCTTCGTTTGAAGTTCAGAGCGTGATCAGTTTTAATTATAACTTCTGTAACTTCTGTCGCATATTCTTTTAGTGTTACTTAAACAGCAATGATGCTTTGTTTATAAACTATCACTACTTCAGTAAGCATATCTATATGCTATATATATTATATATAATGCTTAAATAAGGCATAACATAATGCTTAAAAGTATTTCGACTGTCCTGATCAGCGTTACATTATTGCCTATCAATAGGGAATCATTGACCACTAAAGAGACCGATAGGTGGTAACACTAATGACCCCGCGGATAACAGGCCGTTACGTTAACGATACAGTTTACATGTCCCGTCATAACCGGATCCAGCTCCAGCGATTACATCATCACTAAATAACAGAGAAAGTTCAATAGTGATTGGTGGGACCGAGTAGCAGGTACCTTTCTACTACTTTAACCGGTATGTCATCGCGGCCCTCCAATGTCATCGGCCCACCTTTTTCAACATCTTATTAAATTTGGTTGCACATAACATTTAATATATTAGTTGATAATAGCATACTACATTACTTTCCTTGTAAAGGAACGTCAATTAGTGCTGAAAAACATACGACTGAGGCGTATATATACGACTGATGCGGATAATTACTGAAATTAAGAAATAAATATAGAATTAGAAAAAAAATTCTGATTAGAAAAAATAACATTGATGAACAAAATAATATATAAAAAAATCATACCAGACCAAAAGACGATGCAAATAAAATTAAAATGAAATATATGTTTATACATTTATTAGGAACGGAAAACAAATGAAATACCAATAAATAGTAGCTAAATCATTCTGAGCTAAACAATTTGAATAAAAACCTTAGAATTAAACGTAGAATTAAAACCTCTATTCTGAAAGCTCTATGGCTTGAAAATTAAAACTAAATAAGTTTAAAATCGATTTCCACCATTTTTCATGCATCAAAGCTATAATTTAAATTGTGAAAAAATTAAATACGACAAAAAAATCAGTTTTAAAGTTATCACGTTAGGCCACCGATGTTTTTATTCATAAATGTTCCAATCTGCTACCTCAGCGATGATTAATATCTATTATAAATAAGTAAGAATTAGTAAAATTAATAAATCAGTAATAACTAAGTAATTTTCGCACATTCGAAAACTAAAGACTAAACGCTGAAATTTGTGGTATATATATCACATCTCCTAATTTTCCATAATCGTGCTCTAGGTGTTATGAAACGGATATATATTGCTATGTATTGAGAATACAGGGATTGAAGGAAATTATACAGATTAAATAGTAGTAATGAAATAAGAGGTAAATTAAACGGATGCGCTCGATAAGTATCCTTAAGTTATTCCTTCGTTCTCGACATCTTCTTCCATAACCTACCCGTAAACTCCTCGTATCCCCCACTTTGACTATGGCTGTGTGGTACACGGGGGCCTCTCGAGGATGCTCGAAGACAGAAGCGGATCATGAACTGCTTTTTAAGATTTGTCTTCGTTACCTCGAGACGGGCTCATGTGTCCCAACTTTGCGGAAAGTTTAAGTGGCTCTTCCCCTCCAACCGTAGACAATATTTCCTCGACTCTTTCTTATACCAAACTATCACCGCCCAGCACCCTTCCTACATCTACAGCCTCCTACAATGTAAATCCTCGGTCCACGCGCAGGAAACAAGATCGCGCCTTTCTGGCCTCTATACCCCTGCCTGTTTGCAAACTTTTGGAATGTGAGTAAATATACACACACATATATGTACTCATAAGCATATAGTTATATTATTTATATAAAAAGACCTCTGGGTAAATAAGATCTCTTTGTAACGAGTATTAGTTATAAAGAATAGCATAATTCGGGGCAAAAATATTCTTAAAGTATTGTTTTAAAAGGCTATCAGTAGAATAACTGACCTACCACAACATCTCACAGAATCGCACAAGAGAAGAAACCTCTGACCTTCCAACAAATCATTATCAGATAGTATATAAGCAACAGTTGAATAAGAAAATAGAAAGAGGGAAGATGTATAGCAAACTGTGAGAAGTAAGGAAGCCAATTAATTTAATTACAAACTTACTAACCGAACTGTTCTCATAGGCTACGGAAGTGTTTACTAAATCCTATCAGGACTGTATCAGGCTGGACGCGCGCCCGACTTCCTCCTAGAGAAAGCAGCTCGCACCTGGAGGTCAGTGCGCATCTCAGTTGCGTCATCTTATGTTTAAGTTATCGGCTCCGAGTCTCATTCTAAATGTTCCATCCCCCTACTCTTTTTACTTCCTTAACTTCAAGAAGTATAAAAATCGATAGAAAAGGAATTTCTTGAGATCTCCCTTAATTTTAATATTTTAAAATCCTCAGAATCTAAATGATGGATTTCAAAAAATGTCAATCTGTCCATACATACCACCATCTCCTCAAGCAATCCGAACTACCACTAATAAAAAGTTTTGTAAAAATTTCATTTGATGCATACTCATACATTAAAATCTAGTTAAAAATACCAACTCCTTTTATGTTAAATTAAAACCATGCTATACAAACTTGTAAACGTATTTATTTCCCCAATTTCTTTATCGGCAGATATTAATTAACCTTTCCATTAAATTGAAAAAAGACATCGTGATAAGAGGATGGCTTGGATTCGGTTAGGACGAATTTGCCACACGTTAATATAAAGAAAATATTTTTTTTTTTTTTTAATTTTTCGACGTTTAAAAGATTATCTTTCTAGCTATAGTCATCCCATTCTTTAAAAATGGGAGTTTGGTATGAAAATAAGCCGTGGCCATTGTCAACCCAAACACGAGTGACTCTGACTACGGACACATGATTCTTTCTCGCACCCACACATACTCTAACAAATCTGAAAATATAAGAAATAAAAATGTAATGATAATATATAACATCGCCCTAAAGGAACATTTTTTTAAAAATCGAACGGTACGTGTACAGCAACAAAAAACCCCCAATTTTGGCCACTTCGGTGAACGGTTCCTAGAAATTCGAAAAATCGTAAAACTCGCAAACCAAGTAACTTTGCACTCGTTGACACTATTATAACACGTATACAGGACCCAAGTCTAGTTTCCATGAACTTGAATTTTTTTTTTTTTCTCCGGATTTCGATAGTGAAAGTCAATTTGAGAATGGCCTACAATACCTTTGGTATTATATCTTAAATACGTCTGAACTGAAAAACAGATAAACAAAATGCAATCCTACACTTTTAAAATATTGTACCTCTAATATATTATCACAGTAGCAAATGAAAACTATACAAGAATTATTAGGTGGACATTGGAATAAGGCATTTTCCTCATTACGATTTTTTGTCTTTTGAAAGCTGTTTATATGATAACCCTAGGACGGTATTCCCCAATTCAACCTAGTCATTGGTAGTGCTACTTCTCTCCAGCGAAACACATTATGAAATAGTACCTTTTAGCATATACCTGTGGCTTTGGGCCTCAATTATAGAAACAATAATTTGAGAATGCAGTTTTCCAAATTTGCGTACATTTGTCTCTGTTGTAAAAGTTCATCATGAGTGTATTGAACAATTTTTTCGAGTATCATTGGAGTAAAGTAGACATTGAATGATTGTTTAGGTGTAGAAACATCCGCTGTATCACACAATATTTTTGGCCTTTCATGAACAAAATTTTTTGCCGAGGCTACAAGAGGCTTTGTGTGCCAGATAGAGCTCCCGTTTTTCTTTGCCACTCCGTCAATACTTATTCTACTTCCTCTTTTTTGATTTTCTCCTTTCTTATTTTTTTTTTTTTTTTTTTTGGACAGCATTTGATGATTGGAATGCATTTTGAAGGCGCTCTTCAAGATCTTCGTCATGAGAAGGATCGTAGTCCGGGGCTGTTTCAGAATCATCAGAGTCTAATTCCATTGCTTCTCTTTCGTCCTCAAATCCATCTTCATCATTCGATGAAACATCTACTTGAGCATGGTTCGTTATCTTCAAGGTTTTTCTGATATCTCCTTCATTCGTAAATCTTCGCTCCGCCATTTTAACAATTTTCAATCTAACAAAATACACATAAGGAACTAAACTTACAGTTATTATATAATTATAAAATGTCAAATGTAGATAATATGACCAAGAAAGACATTAGGTCTTGATTCATAGAGAACAACTCATAATTAGGTAAAAATTAGTAAGGATATGTCTGGGAGACGAGCAGAAGATAAGCCCCTTATTGGGAATGATGCGACTATAAGACGTTCAGTTAATATGCACTTAATGGTAGTGATACGACTGAGAGAGGTTAAATTATTTACGTATATAATTAGTGAGACGCCCCCGAGGCGTATCAGGTTTTAGAAAATCAAACAAATCTCACCTAATGATACTCCGGTCAAGTTCGGACTTCTACGGCCGTGTTGAGCTCCCCCTTGGAATACACGAAGGGTGGGGAGCATACGGGTGATAATTGTGTAGGGGAAAGGTGCTAAACTATACATGCTTCAGAGGTTTATCAGTACCATTCTAGGATTACTGAAGTTTGTAATTAAGTTATGCAGGATGTAGTAACATGATATAAGGTTAGCTCACAAACATTCTGGGGGATCATGCTTTTAGTGCTCTTGCATATGTATGGTTTTATCATTCCTTAGGTCTCTATGGACTCCATAAATTGCTTTAAGGGAATGTTTACGATATATTTTATCGTTCTCTAAATGATAATTCATAATGCTATTACTAAGCTAATAGGTTACTACTTGTTATATTACAAATCGGATATTTATACTAAAGTTTAATGGTAATTTTAGTGCTTCACTGTACGTTCTCTGTGAATTGTAGTTGTGGTTTAACCTCCTATTCCCACTAGCAAATGTTAATTTACTTCTTCTTAAACTGTTTCTTCATTTATTTTTACAAATCTGATAAGGTCATCGTTATCCTAGAAAGAGTGAACCTAGTTTTCATGTTGCAGCTACAGGTTAACCATAATTCGAAGACTGATCCCTTAAGTGCCATTTAGATAGTCTTTCAACCCACTTTCAAACACGTAGAAGGATAGCAAATTACTTAAGATCCATTTAATATGCAATATGTAAGTTCATCATAATTTATTTATATATATTGTAAGTCCTAAAAAGGGGCTCTTTTTCTTTTATTATATAATACCTTCAAAAAGGCCCTTCTTTTTGAATTAACAATTAATACGTGATATCTTTTAAAAGAACACGTTATTTTAATTAGATACTGTAAACCAATTTAATTAAAAAAATTATTAAAACATGCGGAACAGCTGTAAGTCGAGCCAGCGCCAGGAAAAATATCCTTGTCGAAGGCCGCTACAGAAATGACAAAGACTGTGGACCGCAGGAGTTGGGTGGCAGCGCTATCTAGGGCCCACCAGGTGAACTAGGCGAACCAGTGCCAGCAGGGAGAACCTTCTTGATCGAAGGCCGACACAGAAATGACAAGGACTGTAAACCGCGGGAGTCGGTGGATAGCACTATCTATGTAGCACCAAGTGAACTAATTAACTGAAAGTCAGCTTACCTGTTTTTTAATCAACAACTAAATTATATGTAATATAGTGATCAGCAGTTAATGTGTTTTAAAATGTACTGTGATATATATTGTAATTATAAAAATAAGACTAAAAGGTGTGCTGATATGGCCAAGAAAATTATATATATGTTAGACTTCTCAAAATAGAGATTACCCAGCAATCATTGCGCACTAGTCCACAGACTTCCTCGGGTAGTCGGACTCGAACCCCGGCTCTCGGCTTTCTTTCCTTCCTTCTTTCCTGAGTGGTCGGGCTCGAACCCCGGTCCTCAGGTTTCCTCGGGTAGTCGGGCTCGAACCCCGGCCCTCGGCTTTCTTTCCTTCCTTCCTCCCTGAGTGGTCGGGCTCGTACCCCGGTCCTCAGTCTTCCTCGGGTAGTCGGGATCATACCCCGGCTCTCGGCCTTCCTTCTTTCCTTCCTTCCTCGGGTAGTCGGTCATAAGACCGACTACCCGAGGAAGGATAAACCCTAAGGTATAAACCCTGACTCTCGGGTTTCCTTACTTGTTTAGTTAGCGCCTTCAGCTGCCGAGGTCCGTGCTTATCCCTTGGAACTAACCCCGGCAGCCACCCAACTGGGTAAAGGCAGCGTCGCACTGGCAAGATACCCCCCTCTCACCACCCTATCTTTTCACCCCTCTAAATAAGTAGTTTTGGACAGAGGAGAGCAGTAGGTAAGCAAATTACTAGACCGAGAGTGATCCCTCTCACTATTAAGGTAACCTTGCGGTGTATCCAAGGATAAAAAAGGCTAGAGCAGCGACGAACAACAAAGGGCACACTAGTTAAAAATCTTACAATATATATATATATATATATATATATATATATATATATATGACATAGATGTTAGAACTGTCAAGTTTGGGATAGACCATGTGGTGCTTAGTCGGCCTGACGTACTTGAAATGCCATAATCCATGGATCTTGAGTAATTTGCTATCCTTCGACGTGTTTGAAAGTGGGTTGAAAGACTATCTAAATGGAATTTAAGGGACCAGTTTTCGAATTATGGTTAACCTGTAGCTGCAACATGAAAGCTATGGTTCACTCTTGTCATGACCTTATCAGATTTGTAAAAATAAATGAAGAAACAGTTTAAGAAGAATTAAATATATATATATATATATATATATATATATATATATATATATATATATATATATATATATAGTGTGTGTGTGCGTGTTCCCACAAATTCTTCTTCTTCTTCCTCCATAAAAAAATAATATAGATACTGTAATTTACTTTTTTTGTATATTTTTCAAATAATGATTATTTATAAATGGAGTAAAACAAATAAAACAGTAGTGTAGTAGTGCCTCTCAGCGTGAAGGTGTCTCAGTCCAAACATGCCAGGCCTCCCGAATCCATTCCAGCGCTCTCATGGCATTTATCTGCTTGTCTCTCTTCTCGCCTATTCTAGAAATGTGTTCAATCCATTGCATTCTAGGTCGCCATCTTGGGCGTTTCCCCATGAGTAAGGCTTCAAAGAATCGTCGATGGTCACGGTTCTCATCCGTCCGGCAAAGGTGTACAAACCATCGAAGTCTACAAACCATGTCTTTTTTCAAGGATATCCTTCAAGGAAGCAACCCCGAGATCTTCTCGTGTCGGCTCGTTTTTAATGCGATTTCTCCTTGTTCGACAGCTACTCTTCGGAGATATTTTATTTCAGCAGCTGTTATTCAGCTTAGGTGCTTGTCTAGAGGTCTTCAGCTTTCACTTCCATATAATAGAGTAGGCAGGTAAACGGCTTTAAAAATGTGTTTTTTAAACATTTTTCTCTACCTCCCTTTTACCTATCAATGTGTTACAGAGGTCATAGTAGATGGAATTTGCCTTCTTTATTCTATTGGAGATCTCCTGGTCCAACTTCCCATTCCTGCAGATCACTGTCCCTAGGTAAGTGAAGTCATCCACCATTTCCATCATTCATCTTTGCAGCGTATTTCAACAATATCCTGTTCCCTGACTGTATGCATTGCTTTGCTCTTTCTAACATAGATGGTCATTCATTTCCTTTCCAGCTCCGCCTCCCTTTCCATTACTGCCAACAAATTTTCCTCAACTAAAATGATCAGTGATTTAAAATTTGTTTTAATTTATTTTTTTTATCTTTATATTATTATTTTTTAATATTTTAATTACTTTTTGCTCAAATATTTTTATATATCTAGTACTGGATACGGGTAAAGATCGGGGAAACCGGGGCGGCAAGTGGGCCTATATATACCGTAATTCCATTCTGGATTATAAAATAGATTTATGCAGTCTTGAATAGAAACTTAAATAAATTTTCCAATTTATTTCTTCAGGAAACTAATAATTATTATATAATTTTGCTTCATAATTCAATTCAGTATGTTCAAGAATAAACCGAAAGTTTAAGAAAACCTGTAATCAATCAGTATTTAACTTGGTCCAGTATGAATTCCATGTATACTTATTAAATAATGATAAACAGTTAACTTACTTTTGAAAAGAAACTATTTTTGCCAAAATGAGTGAAAGACAAATGAACAATGTCAAATAAAAAAAAAGATAAATAGCCATAGTTTTAGTGATTATTACAATATGACCTAGTCAAGCAATAAATAATAAGTGATTAATAAGTAAATAATTAATAAGTAGTAATAAGTAAGCAATAAATAATTAATGTCATGCTTTTGAGTTCGTATAATGTATACAGTATATGAGAAAATCCACGATACTAAACACTAACCTACTTAAATAAAATCTTCGGTATAAAGACCTCCAAATTTCTTAATGTTTAGTGGAGGGGAAGGGAGACATTAATCCAGCGTTTCTCTCTCATGGTGGCAACCGCTTCGGTGGCATTGGAGGCAACGAAAGAGATTAAAAGAGTGCCAGCCGCAGACTCTCAGATCTTGAGTGGAGAAGATAGCCGCTTCTATTTCTCCTGTTGTAATATGTTACAACAATTGTTCGGCGAGTAGCGTTTTATCCCACGTTACCATAGCTACCATAAGAGTGTTTAAGAATTTTCTCAACAGAGAATTTTCCAAATATTATATATATTCCAAAAATTTTTTTTTAAATAAATAAATTTTGAAACTCTTATTTTAATTTAGGTTCTTCTCTTCGCTTTGAAGCACAGATCTAAAGCCGCAGCCGAAGATTGAAATTGAAATTGAATAGATAACATTGACTAAACAGCAAGCGCAAAACTCCTACATTTTTCAATATTTTCAGAAATGTCTTGCATGTTGTTTCATGTGGTTACTAAATTTGAATTGGTATTTTCAAAATTGTGAAGTTGCTTTTTTACAACACAATTGCTAGTATATATATAAATAAATTAGTAACATTATTGCATTGATTCAATTTAGATTCTCTTTAGCTGTTGAACGTTTGTTAACAACGTGGACGATGTTAAAAGGAGGCGATGTTATTACATCTTAAAGGTGAATAAAATAACTCTTGTCCGTTGAGCATCTGCTTCCTTGTACTGTATGATATCGTAGGTTATGTCCATTAATAATTCTGTTATTAAATTTCTCTTTTGAAACCAATACATTTAGTATTTTCAACCGTGTCTTTTTTTTAACGACATATCGTAAATATTGGTCAATTAAAGGCAACACGGAAAGATCCTGATGGTTATTCCGTCAGTATTTAGTATTCGGAACATGCACTGAAGACTTGGAATACCTTAGACAACTTAAGACATAACAAGTTTTCCTTACAAACATTACTCAGTGAATTGTGCATATCAAAGTAAATAATAATCAAACATATTTTTTATTGAATCATATAAATGAAAATTAACTTCAGTAGTACTGAATCAGCACTTTATTGATTCCAATTATATGTGCATAAATATATACCTATTTCACATAATATTTTCTAAATTCTCATTAGTTTATAAAAAGTAATATTGCCTTCCTAGGGAGAAAACCTCAGGAAATTATTGATTAGCATACAGGTGATGTTTGCTTAGGAACTTGACAATTTTTTTTTATCTGTTATCCGACGTTTCGATTGGGGATTTTGAAGATAGTTGAGATGGTGATTATGAAACTCCAATTTCGCCAAGGTTACTCTGTGAAGTAACAAATTGAGGAAATATAAATACCAATTGGAGCAGCTGTTCTCCAATAATCTGGAGTTATCTCTCTGGTGGACGGGTGAGAAAAAGTCACACGAAAGTACGGGTTAGGTCTAGGGGACCCAATAATTCAATTTTTTTTCCCAAGTAAAATTTACTACGCCTTATGAATGATCTCAATTGAAAGTATAAAGAGGTAAAAAGTGATAAGGAAAATAATTTTACATAATTTTTATTTTTGAGAATTAGTATTAATATTGAAAAAAAGAATACAAAGTCTACAAAAGAGAAAAAATTGTGCTAGAAAATCCTTATTACGTGGGGACATTGTTATTAATAATAAAATAAATTACACTAATTAACGTGTAATTAACTAAGCTTCAGTTGATGCATCTATGGAACCTGAGACTGGCAAGGACATTCGTTCAACATGCCAGAGGCTTAAATGATGTCTCATACGGTCCAACATGCTGCTTCCCTCAGTAAATTTCTAAGTATGTATTGAATATATTGAAAAAATATATGAGCATCCACTAAATAAAATACTTTATTTCCATATTAGGCTTCATATATATATATATATATATATATATATATATATATATATATATATATATATATATATATATATATATATATATATTAATAAGTTAACTAAATTAATTGATAAAGAAATTAATAACATATAAAAAATTTATATATATAATTAAATGTATATTAAATGTGATTTATGATTCTCTAATTAATTAATAGAAATCTGCTATTGAAAATAAATAAAAACGGATTTTTAAATACTTACTTGAATTGGCAGGTAGAGGTCCAAAAAGCAAGGACCAATAAACCTTATAGTAGGGAGAAAAATAGATTCAGACGCATGAAACTCCACAAATGAACTGAAGCGGTGATGTCAAGAATATACTAAGGCGGAAAATGACTTGGTGAATTCTGAGGATTTGTGGCGCGACATATGACTGATGCCAGAATCCCAGGAACCCATGCGTTCATTGGAGGGTCAATCGAAAGATCCATAAGCAATCTTTGTATTACTAAAGAGATTTTCCGTTATCACATCCTCAGTGCATAATAATGTATAGCATGGACTTGATAGACCCAACTGAAACATGTCTTCTAACTTCCTGACTAATAATGAACGTAACAGAGACTATTACGTTAACAACAGTATAATAATTGAATGAGAATCGGAGCATGGCATCTGGAGTGGCGGTCACAGGCGGATGCACTTTCATCGCCAGCTCCCAGATGCTATTGTTCCTACGGGATACAGGATGTGGCTTCTGCAGGATGAATTCCTCTCAACGGCCGCAGCAGAACTAACATTCCTGACAGTATAATTATCACCATAGTGCTAGGCAATACCTCAACTTTACTAGACGAATTTGGTTGTTAAAAATATATAAATTAAAAAGAAAATTTGTAAATACACGAAAACTTTTGAGAGTTATCAGAATTTAAAGAATACTCATAAAACGAAAAATTAATTCAATTCCATTTTTACTGAAGAGATAGGTCCTCGAACAGGCCCAACTCAAGCAATTGGGTAACTACTTTCTTATAAAAATAATTTTAATGTTTATGATTTAGTAGGCTTTGTCTCAGTGACCGGATGAATTATTTTTTATTGTACAAAAAAAAGTATCACTCATCACTGGTAAACAACCATTTCTGTAATTATTTACATTCAGATATCAAAAGGGTGACTTTCGATTCATCAATCATGCTAGGGTTTAAATTATAAGAAAACAATCCTGTGTCTCGAAGGTTTGATAAAACTATGTATATGTTTGCTAATTTAGTATTCTTACATAGTGGTATTTATTCAGTTCACCTCCGCTTAATTTTTTTATTTGGATCTATGCCTCTACCCTAAAGGGCTATTGGCGTCAAGGGATAATTTATATTTTTTACAAGAATTTAAACAAAGTTATGACTTGTTCTTACTTATCTATCAGCACTTCTCTTAATGTTTTCGATATTTCAAAATTTTCACTGATTCTTTCAAACTGGGCATACTCTAGTAGTAAGTGTTTTACTGTTTGTTGCACTTTGGACATGTTGGTGCTTCATTTGGGAGACATCTTAGAAGGTAGCCATATGCAAACTGACAGTATCCAATCCAAATTTGGCACAGTATTATTTTCAGTTGACATCCACATGATGGTATAGAAGGATCAATCTAATTGGGGATTGATAAATTTTTTGCCACTTCCATAATTTTGTTTTTATTGAAAACTAGTTTCGAATGTTATACATTAATCTTCAGTTCTAAAAACACACAAACATTCAAAAATCAGCAATTCAAACTACAGTTTGATATTATTATACATATTAAATTAATATGTTGTTTATATTACACTTCATTTAATATGTATAATAATACCAAACAGTAGTTTGAATTGCTGATTTTTGAATTTTTGTGTGTTTTTAGAACTGAAGGTGAATGTATAACATTCGAAACTAGTTTTCAATAAAAACAAAATTATCGAAGTGGTATATAATTTATCAATCCCTGATGAGTTGTATTTATTATTTTTTTATTTTATCCTTAGAGGCAGATAATTAATTCCTGAACCGATTTTATGGGAAGTAATAGGATACACTATCACTAAATCAAATTTCATTCTAAATCTATTCAAACTGCTTTGGTGTAAATTTAGGAAAATGTAGCATAGTGTCCTACACCTTCGGGTTATAGAATTTATCATAATAAAAAAATTAATAGTAAAAAGAACTTTAATTTTCAAAATAAAAGACTATAACGGATTTCAGAAGGATTTTGTATATTATTCAAAAATTTAATATTTTTTATTGGATTTGTAGACCTATCAAGTGCTTTTTGTCTTCATATGTCCTGTGCATTTAACTAGAAAATGCAGTTTGAAATGAAATTTTCTTTATTTGTTATTATTATTTATTATTCCAAAAGAATTCAAAGGGTCCAAAATGCATTTTTGGTGGATCTTAGCAATTTTTAAATAATAACTATCGAAATATGCAACATTTAAAAAAAAATATTTCAAAATTAATATAAATAAAAAAAACAATTAAGGTTGATATAATTAAAGAAAAGGATTTAAATCGAAATGATACTTCATGATTTTATCTCAAATAGAAAAAAAAAATCTCAAAGGAATGGCTAAATAAGATAGATATGAAAATTAAAATAAATATATCGCTGCTTGGAAAAAGACTAGCTTAACTCCAAAAGCTGAACTGTTGAGAAAACGGCGCTTGAAGCTTTCATCATCAAATTTCATTCGTTATTACAGGTTTCGTTACAATTGTATAAATAGTTTCTTGAACCCATTTGGTAATAAAATGCTTGGAGATAACTTGTATTTAGTATTTTTTTATTCCAAACATATTTTTTATATAAGTGGCTCTCTTCATCATATCGTTGATTATTATTTCACAAAAGCGCTGCAAATTATTACACAATGGTTTATTATTTCCACTTATTTATTCCACTTGTTTATTATTCCACAAAAATATCTATTCTGTCAAAGTAAAAAATATGAAGCAGTAGGTACCAAAGGAAAAGAAATTTGAAGCTTGTCACAAGATGTTCGCCGTGAGAGTGCCGAACTGTGTTAATTAAAAAAACTGCGTCAATGCAAGTAGGCTGTGATGTAAAATGATACAGAGGAAATATTTGATGTGCACTTCACTAGGAAAAAATTAAAACGAAGTTCATTAAGCTATATCTCAGCTAATAATGGTCCGATTTAGGTGATTTCTAGTTCGTATTGTAGGGATTTTCGTTAGCTTTCGTATAAATACAATAAAAGCACCAAACAAAAAAGTTATGGGTATATAAGATCTTTAATCGGCAATTATTATAGATTTTTTGTTTTCCAAATTTTTTTTTTTTTTTTTTTTTTTTTTCTCGTTATGCTGATTCCAAAACATCTTACATTTTCTCTCTATCTTTATAAATGACCGAGTTATGGGCTTATTAGATATTTAATCGGTAATTATACAGATTTTTTGTTTTTCAATTTTTTTTTTCATTTCTCGTTATGCTGAGTCCAAAACACCTTACATTTTCCCTCTATCTTTATAAATGACCGAGTTATGGACTTATGAGATCTCTAATCGGCCGCCATTTTGAAACAAACAGACGGATTATAATGTCGAGTTCCGAGGATCATCCCGGGGTGACCTGTGACTTTGGTACCGAATCTCAAGAACATCGGTCCAGTAGTCTCGGAGAAAAGCCGCGGACGGCGTACGGCGTACAGCGGACGGCGGACGGACGGATGTTTTTTTTATTCGATATTTGGATTCTACGTATCTTGAAACGTAAAACCCCAAATTTTGAGGGGGGGTTACAAAAAAATTTTCTTTGGTCTATTCCAAAGGTCTATTATTGAAAATAATAAACCAAAATTATAAAATCGTTAATTTTTGAGTTGTGCCTGTCTTATTCTAAGGTAGCGATATTTTCTTTTTTTATTATTTAAAAAAATTATTGTTAAGGCTTCGCGATCACAAAGGTCGTATACACCTGAATTACACAGCTATGCATAAGGATTTATTGTGGATATACAACCTTACACATGATATACGTAAATTACAAATATATCACATAAGGGTTCATTATTTTTCATACATCTTCTATTTCTCTACTTCTACTATTCTTCATTCATTATCCATATTAAGACTTGTTTTAGTTCAAACATTTGCTGTCCACTATTCGAGGATGAGCCATTGCTGTAAAATCTGATCAAATTTTTATTTTATTTTTTTTTAAATCAATTATAATACTCTACATCATATCACACTAAATCTTGAGTAAATAAAGAATAAGGTAAATATTAGTTACGTTTATTTATTCTAAAAAAAAAAAAAAAGTCAAATAGTGTTTATCAATCAAGATCGCATAATACTTAGATATTAAGATTTTTTTATCATAAAGCTATAACCTAAGTTAATTTTAAAACATGCATTAAACTAAAAAATACTACTTAAATTATATGAAAATTTTATTTTTAATTCGAGAACTATTAGAAATTTCTTTCGTGCTAATTATATGTAGACTTGTATCCTTAATGTAAAATGAAGTTATGGATCCGTTGATATTTCATTCATTCATGAGCCGAGATAATAGCAGGGTAATGAGCTAAGCGATCCGTGAATCCACCTCATTAGGATACTAGCACTTCTAAGTACTGCTGTCTCCCAGTTAACACTTACTGAACTATTAATTAACAGTCCCATTTCTCCCTTCTATATCCACAATAGTCTCACCAAGTTGATATTAAAAAAGTTGTTAATATGCAGGATCTCCAATATAAATCGGCTCAAATGCTTCTCACGGCCAAACGTATCATATAATCCAAAAATACCAGGAAAATAGCCAGCAAGGCTATTGTTTTATATTTCCACGGCAATTATAACATTTTCGAAATCAATTGTCACCTTTTCCATTTCAATTGCAACTTTTTCCATTTCAAATGTGACCTTTTCCAAATCAATTGTCAACTTTTCCAATTCAATTGAAACCTTTTCCATTTCAATTGTAACCTTTTCCATTTCAATTGTAACCTTTTCCATTTCAATTATAACCTTTTCCATTTCAATGGTAACCCAACTGGACATGAATTAATTCAATATTATTTATTTTATTATTGAAAAATAATTATTTTAATAACAATAATGACTTTTGAAATAATTCCGACATATTCTTCCGACATTTTTATCGTTTATTAGATAATTGATAATTAGTGCTAATTTCAAGTGGTTTAAATTTTTGAAATAAAATTTTCCTTAATTTATTTTTTAATATTTATTATTTTTTATTTATTTAGTGGGGGACAACGTGGATTTCATCGATTTGGTGATCGTTCATTAGGTTTTCGAAGTTGCTAATGCCAAATTTACTACCGAAATTTTGTTCGGCTACGATCTCTACTTAATTATTAGTTTTCAAAATTCTTCGTTATAGGTATCGGTTACTAGGGCGCTATTTTCGAATTTACCATCAGATATCCCATGGCGCATGCGCATTTCGATTTTCCATTGTTATTGAAGTTTTCTATGATATAGAGATTGTTTATTAAGTTTTCAAGGGTTCTAATTCCAATTCTTGAATTGTATTTTGGATCGCGTATGCGCATTTCGCTTTTCCGTTATGGTTGAAGTTTTCTATGATATAGGGATCGTTTGTTAAGTTTTCGAAGGTTCTGATTCCGTTTTTTTTATTGAATTTTTTATCGAGCATGCGCATTTCTAATTTTTATAACAGTTGACAATTCTTTGTCACTGGTATCGTTTATAAGGCTTTCGAGGATTCTGATTTTTTTAATTGGACTTGTGATTGTGCCAGCTCTTTTCGATTTACTGTTTGAAGTTTTCTTTGTTATTCAAATCAATAATTAGGTTTTCGCGGATTCTGATCCCTTTTTTAATTTTTTTTTTATCGAGCATGTGCATTTCAAATTACAATTATGTTTGACATTTTTTTGAGTGTATCGTCCTATAAAACCTAATAAACAATAACTTCATCGAAAAAAAGGTCAATGATGATAGTTATCCGAAACGAGCATGTTCGATATAATATCCAATTCCAAAAACTAAATCAAAACCTTTGAAAATCTAATAAACGATCCTTCAATCATTACACTAAATCGCAATGCGCATGCGGGATTAAAAACCCGGTGGTAAATTCGAAAATATGATGATTGAAAATTTATAAACAATACCTATACAATACCAATACGAAAGAAATGTCAACTGTAATAGTTCATGATCCATAATTCTATTTGTATTTTTTCATATTCTTTAAAAAATCTATAAGTATGTATCATACCCGTATTTAAGGATATCCTTATATCTTTATAAGTTAAATCCATCAAAGTTCTACCCTCGATGAAAGTGGAAGTGTTACGATCCATAACCTCAGGATGCTCTGAACTACTCCTAAGTGCTTAAGAAAGGTTTATGCACAATATTAAAATTTAAATACATAAAAATACATTTAATAATAACAGAAGATAGCATACGAAAAATGATTAAATCAGAATAATTATTTATTCGCCAACATTTATATTTAAATAATGAATATTCCTGGCAACTTGAGCAGAATTAATATTCATTGTCGATAACCGAGGGAGCTGGGAGGGCAATATAAGATCCCAGGAGTGACATTGAGCAAAACTCCTACCTTGTCCAAAAACTAGGTCACTCCATCCAGACCTGGTGTATCACTTTCCAATTGTAGGTGTTAATAAAGTAATGAAGTGATTGTGTGAAGGTACTTTCACCATCATCTTCCAAATATATATATATACTAGTTGTTACAAAAGTCAAGTCATTGCTGACATTTAAGTCTCCATTTGAATCCTTATTCAACACTGATGTAAACAATGCATATTTCGTTGTTTACTTTGACTAATCCTATATTTAATAATGTGTACCAACTGTGTCTACCTTTTTTATCCCATTTTATAAATGTAACTAATGCTGGAAGAAAACATTGTCATTTGTGGTCTTCTGAGGCACTGCCGGAAAATAAAATCAGGTGCGAAGGCAGTTGCTGATGAAATTTGAGCGGTAGAAGGTTAGAAAATGTGGTGTTTGTTTCACGCGGTTCAACTCCGGAAACAACAGCCTTCAAGATAATGATTTGTGTTTGGTGGAATTATGAGGATGTTTTGGACTTTGATCTGGTTCCAGATAGATGGGCTACTGACGTTGAGCTTTACCGTGAACAACTCGAAAGAGCATATAGAGTTTTAAAAGAGGAGTCCCCTGCTTTGGTCAATCAAATTAAAGCGATGTTTCAGCAAATCGATCCTCGTTCACTCTTAATCACAGATAGATTCTCAGAAATGGAGGGTGTTAGCATCTTACTCCACCCTCCTTATAGCCCTGGCCTTGCACTGTTTGGCTATGGTCTTTAACGGTCAATGAAACAGTTTCTGAAATGCTGGCACTTCAAAAACAACAACAATGTCAAATCAGTACGTGAGGAGTCAAGGACAACCAAATTCAACATCTGGTAGAAAGATGGGTTAATGTAATTGGCAATGATAGGCCATATTTTGAAGAATAATTTTAATAAGTAGATTTTATACTGAAATTTAAATAAAACTTATTCAATGCACAAAGACTTTTGTAACAACCTAGTGCTACATCTATGTATAGTATGCATATAAATTCCATGATATCGTGGGATTAATTTAATCAATGTCTGTCAGATTTGTTCCTTAACGGGTTAAGGTGCTTTACTGTACGGGGCCATACACAAATAAATTTAATGTACATATGTTTATATATATATATTTTTTTCTGTTGGCACTGTGGACCATGGAGATTCTTGGCCGCGCGATGTGGTATTTATACATGGAAGACCAAACCGCAATTCTCAATTTAGGTACACGGGGTAGGTTCATCACTCCTATGCCCGGTCAATGCGAGTTACCTCCAAGTAGGCTGATAAATTGCTGGAATTATTTAATTTAATTAAATTAAATTCATGCCGGTACGGGGATTCGAACTCACAACCTTATATATATATATATATATATATATATATATATATATATATATATATATATATATATATATAGATCATAGCACATATCATATATCATAAAAATATATATGTATGTAAACCAGAAGATACTGAAATGGCCCTTAAACACCTAATCATCTCTTATTTATAAAAAATAAATTAAAAAAAATTAGTAGAAGACATTTAATTGATTAAACCATATTCAAACATGTATTTCAAAGGTACAGATTGTGTATTCTAAAAGAAACCATTTTACTTGCATTACATTCATTTTAGTAACATATCTCAGTTTAAAATACTCTTTCATATTTTAGATATTGGACATAACTTTTCAGGGCGCAAAATATTTTTGTTTTTTTTAATATTAGGATTAAATTGTACATTATAAATAAAAAAATCCATATCCTCCATTTTTTTTAAATTGCTAAATAAGTGATTAAACAAATATCTCGTAGATCCAACGTTTAGATAAACGTTTTAAGTCAGGATTCCAAAAGGTCGAGTTATGTAAGGATTTATCAAACTACATTTTCTAAAACGGCAATGGACATCTGTATTTCCGGTTTCAGTTCCGTTCTTTAAGGACGACCATAACTTGTATTTAAAGGTGAATCGTTAGAATGCTGTTTTTGTAATGCTTTATATTTTTAATTATAATTTCGTGAATCAAATTTACGAAATGTAGTTAACCTTAATATATTTCAAGATTTAAGACAGTTAATCAAAAAAACAAGAATAAAACGCCTTTTAACATTTTTATGTGACACAAAAATTTATCAATAATTCGTTTTAAAGTATTCTATCGATATTTGTGTGTATTTGGGATAGGTATTTGGTTATTGTATACAATTAGTACGATCTGATACAAAATAAATATTTTCTGTAAATTAGAAATAAAATTTTGAAAATCAAAATAATTATAATGAATCTAATAACAATTATAAATATTATTAATTACATTTCTACGTCAATTGTAAAAATTTCCAAATCAATTGTCACCTTTTCCAATTCAATTATAACCTTATCCATTTCAATTGTAACTTTTTCCATTTCAATTGTAACCCAACCGAACATGAATTAAATATGTTTTATTATTAAAATATAATTATTTTAATTACAATTATGACTTTTGTAATGATTTTGGTATATTCTTCCAACATTTTCTTTTCGTTTATCAGATATTAACTGCTAATTTAAAGTAGTTTAAATTTCTGAGAAAGAAAAATTGCTGTTTATTTATTTTTAAATATTTTTTTGGAGGGACAGAGGTGGATTTCATCGATTTGGTGATCGTTCGCTTAATTTTCGAAGTTGTCGAAATGTAAATGTCGAATTTACATTCAAAATTTTGTTCGGCCACGAGCAGTTCTACTTATCTATTAGTTTACAAAATTCTTCGGTATAGGCAATGTTTATTAGATTTTCAAGGGAGCCATTTTTACAAATTAGCTATCGGATTTTCGAAAAACGGAATGTATCTTTTTGGGAAGGGATGCACTTCTCATAAATACTTCTCTTTTCTCTTTCTGCCCCACCTGCCTAATTAAGGTCTTTACTCTCAATCCTCACTGTCGGATCCATGACCAGTGCTTTCCGTTCTTGGAGAATGCGGCAATATCTGCATACCTCGCGGATCCGTCAGCGTCGATGCAATATACCTCGTCGAAGCACGTAAAGTCCGTTTCCTAAGGAGCCTTATCAGTTCATGCTTGACCCAATTGTACCGGGGTGTTACGAGGAGGGAGTTGTTGGGATATTTTCCTCCTTGGGGCTCCACGCAGAGAGTCTTCACGCACATAAGTTAATAATCAGGTTTTGGACGTTGGACCATTCATACTCCGTAAAAACTTGCTTGTCACATATGTATCTGTTGGCTTTCGGGGTCTCTTTGAAATGACGAACGCCAAAGCCCTGCCACCTGAAATTAACCCATTCCTCAAATGCGTTTTCTCTCGGGGACTGTCGTAGAGCTTTCACACTTCGATGGCCCTGATCAACACTCAGTATTTCAGCCCATTCAGCTATTTCCACTGTATAATCGAATTTGGAATGGAACAGAGCATTTAATACATTCCACAGTCGCTGAGCAATGGACCAATGCTTTAATGGAGCCTCCCATTAGCCTCTTAGCTGCTATCTCATTTTTCAGGTCCGGTGACACGCATCTTGCTTCTAGTGAGCTGACAATGTGATCATGTCAAACGTTGTCAAAAGCGCCAACAACATCAAGAAAACAATTAACCTTAAAAACACAGAAATAAATAAATTTTATTTCAGAAACAGAACTATTAGCTAGTGACCCCTATCCCTGAAGGTACACATGAGAATGAATTAATATAAAATTAAAGCTATTGATTAAAAAGGGTAATTAATAAAAATAATATAGTATAATTGGTTAGATTTAATAAACATATTTCATGCTAACGAGAACCATGTTGTTTGACTCTAGCACCCAACTTATTTTGTGCTAAGTTTATTAATTTAATTAATGTGCATAATTTTAACATTTTATTTTCCCACATTGTATAAAAATAAATAATTTTGTTTAAATAAATGATATGTATATCAAATTATGTTAATATGAGGAGCATGTATAATTTCATCCGCTTCGAGTCTGATCTCCGAAAAAATAGCTGGGCCTATTTTCCTGCCGATCGTGCTAAGGAATGTTGACACAGGTTCACCATCAATAATGATCGCATCAGTCCCTGCTACAGTTCTGATCTTGATTTGGCAGCTTTACACAAGGAGATGAACATAAAAGATTTTTTATTACTAATTTTAAAAATATTCATAATTTATCTCCTAACCCCTTTACCTACTTAAATTCTAATTTATTGTTAAGCTCATTTGCACAAAATAATTGGGGAAATAAATAATAAAATCCATGATTCAACATGTAATCAGATCAATTATGTTTATATGCTTAACGAATCAGCTGCCATGGAATTATGAAGTAAGTTGATGGACTTTTTAAGTCTAATGGTAGGTAGTTAGGTGTATGTAATTTTTTAAAACCTTACTTATGATTTTTATAACATATTACTATTTTTTACAAAACATAGTTCTACTATGTTATTTTTATAACATATTACTATTTTTTACAAAACATAGTTCTACTATTTGGGGGGCAAAATCCGGCCTGTACCTCCTCGTGGTGCCCCCTGGGTCACGCTAACACCGGCGGTGGGGCAGGTAGGGCTCCTCGCTGGGTAAAGGCAACCTATCTAGGGGAAGGACACCCCAAAATCAAATCTCTGGTCCTCCAGGTTGGGGGTTAAGGATTTGGGCCAGCACCCCATCTCCTTGGAAAAAAATTAAAATCGCTTACAGACCCAATAACGTAAAAAAGCCGGATGGATCCAATGGAAAAAGACTAAAGCTTAGGAAACGGATTAAACAAATTGGAACATGGAATGTTCAAGGACTCAGGACGAAAGAGACCGAAGTGCAGGAAAATATGGAAAAGTATAATATAGAGATAGCTGTATTGACAGAAACAAAGAAAAAGGGAAAAGGAGAAGAGACCTTGGGAAACTTTAGCCATTATTACAGCGGTGTAGACAAGGATAGGAGAGCCGGTGCTGGGGTATCTATTTTATTAAATAACAGGCTTAAGAACAGGGTAGTAAATTATGAATGTGTGGATGAAAGAATAATCATGCTAGAAATTAACTTATTCGGTGAGGAAGTAGTCATTGTGGGAGTTTATGCTCCTACAGAATGTGCGAGCATCAGTGAGAGAGATATATTCTTCGATAAGCTTAACCATATCATGGAATCTATTCCCCCAAGAAAGACAAAAATATGTATGGGTGACCTTAATAGCAGAACAGGAAGAATACCAAGTAGTACGGTGGTTGGAAAACATGGGGAAGATACGGTAAATGAAAATGGAAAACGTCTGATAGATCTGTGTGAAGAACAAAGGCTAACGATACTGAATGGTTTCTTTCAACATAAAGATACCCATAAATATGGCAAGAGCACACAAGAAATCTCAAATCAATAATTGATTACGTCATCATGAGAAGAAACGGCCGGGTGATCCCGCTGGACGTTCGTGTAATGAGAGGAGCAGAATGCGGATCGGACCATTTCTTGGTTAGGGCAAAACTCTTGTTTAAATTCACTTCGACACCAGGAATAAAAAACCTCATAAATAGAGATAAGGAGGAAAAAGTCGAGTATAATATTGAAGGTCTTCTTCAGGAATCGATAAGGGGTCTTTACAAGAAGAGACTGCAAGAAAAAATAAGAGATAAGTCCATAAAAGAAGATATGACCTATGAAGTGTTAAAAAAGATTTGCCACGAAGCGGCCCGGGAAGCATTAGGAGATAGAAAGAAAAAGAAATTAACAAATAAGATTGGTGGAACGATGAGGTTGCTAAAGTTGTAGAAGAGAAGAAGGGGGCATATAAGAAATGGCTATCAGCAAATGACTCTATTTCACTGAATGAATATAGGAAAGCAAAAACAGTCGTAAAAAAGAAAAAGAGAGAGGCTATAGAGATGTTCTGGGATCAAAACTCTGAGATGATCGACCGCTGCATCCAAGGACAAAAAGTGAAAGAGGCATGGAAAAGGCTAAAAACGATAAAGACCCAAGCTCGGTACAAGAATAACTCTCGACTGATAGAAATGAAGGAATGGAAAAAATATTTTTCTGATTTACTGCAGGAAGATAGGTCAGAATACATGGTAGAGAACCAGGAAAACGACCGGACTAACTACGATATTAATGATGTATCCTTGGAAGAAGTGGAGAGAACCTTAAGGAAGATGAAAAATGGAAAATCACCCGGTCCGGGGGATCTACCGATAGAGCTTATTAAAACAGGACCAGTTGAACTCAAAGAGATACTAGCAAAGACTTTCACAAACTGCTTAAAGACAGGTAAGATACCAAAGGATTGGTTAATGGGAGACATCATCCCTATCCACAAAAAAGGAAAAAAGAACATATGCAGAAACTATAGAGGAATCACTGTGCTAAGCAGTGTTGGGATACTTTATAGTCGAATCCTGAAGGAAAGGCTAGAGGAGGAGGTTTCTGATCAGATGGTGGAAGAACAGGCAGGTTTCAGAATTGGAAGATCGTGTAGTGACCACATTTTTACCCTGACTCAAGTCATGCAAAAAAGGATGGCATACGACCTCGAAACTCAATATTCTCAATGACATCAGTGAAAGAAAACTGCTGTGGTTTGGACACGTCGTGAGAATGGACGAGACACGATGGCCCCTTAGAGCACTTAAATATTGCCCTGAGAAAAGAAGAAGACGTGGAAGACCTCGAAAGCAGTGGATGGAAGGGGTCAGAGAAGAAATGGCTGCTAGAGGTCTGACAGAGGAAGACTGTTTTGACAGAAGATATTGGAGGGAAGGCGTATTGGGATGTGAGAAATCGCAAAACCCGATAAAAAAAAAAAAAAAGTTCTACTATTAAAAGAAAAATATACTCAAAAATTCTCACAAATGTTTATTACGAAACAGTGTCAACGTTGTGATTATTGATGTGTTTTTTGAAGAAACATGATTCAATTATATCTAATTGGCCAAAGACAAATAAGTGCTCGCCCTCTCCTTCTTGGTAACAACTTTTGAATGAGTTGGCTGATTATGAAGAAACTGAGAAACGTTTTTCTTCTTGAGAGACTAAAACAACTCGGATCTAAATTAATCCAATCTCTTTTTTTGGATTGGCGCAATTAATCTCTACGTGAGTATCTCGATGCAGTAAGTGTAATAATTGAAAAAAAAACAACAAACAATTAGAGAACAGTGTTAAACGCATTTTATTACTAAATACCCTTTCCCTTTTTTTTATTATTTAATATCCCCTTTTTTTTAAGGTAGTTGCTGTATTAAATTAAATATTATATAATAATTTTATATAATTAGCTGTTATTCTTGTGTAAATATGAAAGTAATTAACGAATTCTGTGTTTGTTTCGAGTAAGCTTGGTTCGGTACGAATATTACTGACAATAATTTTAAAAACAAATAAGCCAGGCAAAATAGTTGTCGAAAAGCGATAAACGGTTTTAATTTCTTCATTTGTATTTAAAAAGAGCATATTGAAGTTTGTACCAAATTTCTGTTTGTACTTTATGAGGGGTGCCCCAAAATCTCGAAACTCTCGGGCTTTTTTTGGTTTTCTCATTGTAATTATCAAACCGTGCATTCAATCGAAAAAGATAAATGAATTCAACATTAAATTAAAGAATATTAATTATGCGTCTATGCGAATTATTATTATGCGAATATTAATTATTATGAGTATAAGTACCACAACATAATAATTCGCTTAAGAGGTCTGATCGAAAACCACGGTCATATAACGGCGATTTTTTCCAATTTTGTCAAAAATTAAGAAAGAGTACTATATATGAGTCTGTAGGTTGAAAATGAGTATCAAATTTTTAAATTCAGTCAAGTACATCTCTCGAAATTGGCAATCTCCCAATCTCTGGTAATTGACATATTAGTTCAGCAGAGATATTTTGGATTATAAAAAGTGGAGTTTTAATTTTCAGAGAGTAATATTGTATAGGAATTTTAGGAAATTTATTCCTCTACAAGATTGATTATCATACATTTTTCACTTGGAAACATTTACATTGGGCATTTTTGTAGATTTTCACAGTCCCGTATCTGAGATGAGATTTTTATCTTAAATACACTGCAAGCGAGTTATTGAGGAAAACTGCAAAAATTGCCATTTCTTAGCGGTTTACAAGATGGTGGAAAACACGCAAGAAGGAAGAGATCGAATACTTGGATTTTTCACGTGGGGGACAATGTATACAACATTCGTGCAAATCAAAATTACTCCACTTTTTACAATCCAAAATGATATATCTAATGAGCTAATATGCCAATTGCCGGTGTTCGAGAGATGGCCAATTTCGAGAGGTATACTTTACCGAATTCAAAAGTATACCTGATCAAATTCTGCGCCCGCTGAACAACAAAGCGGGCGCAGAATTTGATCCCTGAAATTTTATCTCCTGAGTTTTTCTCTTAGAGTACTTATTTACAAGCTATCATAAATAGTACTCTTTCTCGGTTTTTGAGAAAATTGGAAAAGAATCGCTGTTTTATGTTACGCCGTGCTCTTCTACCACACCTCTTAAGCGAATTCTTATGCTGTCGTACTCATTTGACGCAGAATAACTATTTGGATTATGGAATTATAGTCGGAAAAGCAAGAGAAGTCTGAAAATTTCGAAATTTTTTGAGCACCCCTCATAAAGCACTCGCAGAAATTTGTTGCATAACTTCAATATACTCTTTTTACATACAAATGAAGAGATTAAAATCTTTTCCCACTATTCGACAATTATTTAGCCTATACCCCATTGTTTGGCCTATGTTGCCTGGCCTAAAACGCTAAAAATCAATAGAGGCTAAAGTTTGCTTTGGTTTACAGTTAGTTGCGTAAGTTTAGGTAAAAGTTAAACTAGACCATCCTGGTTTCGCAGTCAAAGGCGATTAATTGTCCTGTTAGAAAGGAAGTGCTTAAGAGAGAGACTTCTAAAACAGAATTAGGTCGACAGCGCATGTTCTGTTTGAGAGGCTGTTCCACTTTTACACAAGATAGGATTCGGTCAATGGTTTCACGAAGGGCCTCAAATCGTCTTCTTAGTTTAACAAATGTCTCATCACCTGTAAATAGGAGATGTGCTGGAAAGATTTGATTTTTGGAGTTATTGAAGTACAAAATATTGTTCTGCGCCATAAAATTGTTTCTCTTCCAATTATTAATTGTATCTTAGATTTATTAATGAACATACTTTTTTTCGTACAATTATTTAATAAGATATGCATTTAATTTTTCCTTTTGTATTATAGATCATATAATATAACATTACCAGAAGCACTTTGTTTCGTTTTAATTATTGAATAAGGCATAATTTCTTTTTAATTCATATAATCAAGTTATTATTATAACAATTATTCGTTTAAGCTGTTTTCCATTCATGCCTTATTTATTTTTTGTATTATATATTTGATTATTACAACGAATGAGGGATTCACAATATATATAATATAATATATAGTCCATTTTAATATTTATATCACCAGAACTGTTTGTGATTCCAAACAAGTCATGTTTAGAAAAATTAGGTTGACTTAAAAAAAATTAAAATTAGCAAATTGAATAATTATTTATAGATTTTTTTAAATGGCGAAATATACTTATTTGTTATTTAACTAACAAAAATTTGAACAAACAACAAATAGCAAATGTGTGAATGGTTCTTTTTGTATATTTCTTCAGCTATATCCGTCTGTAGTTCTATTCTTTCAGCACCACAGTGCTGTTTTCCATTGGGATTATATCCTGATTTAATGTTCCCTTGATATCCGTATAACAAATATAGAAACAGATGCATAGCGAGTAAAACCAAACAGTGTAATCACTACATTAAAGTAAATGATGCGCCGAATATATTGTTGATAGGAAAAAAATCGTGCCAAAAATGCAGTGCCTGAAATTTTCTCCAACTTGCCAAAATAACTTACAAAGGTAAAGAATTTATGAAAGGCTCCTTCTCAAAGAATTTCTAAATCAAAGGCAAACGAAACTGTTCTAAAAGTAAAAACGGGTTCGAGTACAATGAAGGTCATGCCGGCTCTAAAGCATCAGGTAGCATTCGTTTTAATGAAAATAATTTACTATATTTAACTATATCTGATATTTGGCTTCCATGGCTACTTCCCGGATTCTTGGAAAGTGACGGCCATAAAAAAAACCTGGTAAAACCAAGCATAACAACTATTGCATAACAACTATAAGGGCCCAGTACTTTTTAATATATTTTTCGTTAGTATAAATACATGAAAAACAACATTTTTTTTTTTAAAAGTTGTAATATTCTTTGTTTAATTTTTATCAGAAAAATGCTAAACTTGTAAGTTATAAAAGCAACTGTTTGAATTACTTTTGTAAGAAAATATACGCAATGGCCTAATGATGAACCGTATGAACTAGTGTCCTATATGTATAAGAAACTATAAAAGGCTATTTAAACAAAAATGTTTTTATTTACAATATATATATATATATATATATATATATATATATATATATATATATATATATATATATATATATATATATATATACATAAAATAAAAAAAATATTGATATTTCATCGAAATTTGTGAATAGCAGGAGGCTTTTTTTTAAAAAAAAAAAAGAGTAGATTAAGAGTTTTAATAACATCAATATAACAGTACAAAAATTCACAAATAACAGCAGTATTTCGGGAGTGGTAATAAATAAAATTTAACTCAATAATTACGTTTTTATGTACAGATTTTACTCTACCCAAACCATTGTTACCAAAATTAAAAAAAGTACAATTTTGCAACGTAGTCGCCTTATCAGTAGCGCTCTCTAGCTGATTGTGCTAACTAACTTTCTATTCAATTATAAAATTCGTATCATAGGAATTATTAAAATTATTATTCCAATAAATATATTTTATTTAAAATTATTAGTACTGTTGATTTCCGCTCACTCATAAGATAAACAAAACCGCAACAGTTCCTTGCAACTGCGGATATAAACTTTAAGGGACCTCCTTGGTTAGAGCGGATAGCTGCCAGGAAGTTCGGGTAGCATGAAACATCTCCCAAGAGGAAGGGGGAATTGGGCGAGAGGAGGAGGAGGGATTCTCCTAGAAAACTATAAATTCGTCCGTAATGCACAAGTTATTTATTTATTTTTTCAATGAGGTGAGGTCTTGGGTGGTTGGCCCCTTCTCTCCAGGATCCGTCACTGTTGGAGCCTCATCGTAATATTGAATTATTACTGCTTTTTCACAGCTATCGGCTACCGCTCACTACGCTCGCTCAACAGATATACAAACCCTTAAGGGATCTTTTTTTGGTTGAGCCTTTTCAGCTTTTTCAGTTGGGCACTTACCGTAGACTAAATTATAACTTCTAGAAGTACAACTTTCCCATATCTCTGGAAGTCGACAGTACTAACAATTTTAAAAAATATCAAATTAAATGAGTAAATATTTTAATAATTCCTATGAATACTTAAATAGAAAACAGTTAGTTAGCACAAATGGTGCTAGAAAGCAGGTGCAACTAATAAGGCGGATGAATAGTAAGTTGTACCTTAAAAAAATTATTTCTGTCAACTGCCTTACAACGGCAGTTGTTATAGATACGGTTGTCAATCTTAAATTATTATGAATCAAAAATTTTTAAAAGGTAGAGTGATCATAAAGAGGTGGTAATGACCACAATAAAACGTCAGTAATCTTGACCTATTGTTAGCTGAAAAAAATATGTCGCATGTTCCTAATTTTCTAATTTTTTTAAATTTATTAAACTTACTCTTGAAGAGTTATTATCATTTCTACGGTAAAACTGCATTTTAATACTTTAATATTATTTTCAGAGTTAAGGTTATTCGGGCTAAGAATCAATAACAAAAAAGGGAACTAATTAAAGATTACATTTTATATTTTGAAGAATTTAGATCGTTAGATACACGGTTGAACAAATATTGTGCCACATAGTTTGATATTTGAAGAATATTTATCTGAACTGTTACTTAGTTATAGTACATAAGGGCGTTAAGCCCAAATAAACATATTCCAATAATTCTTTAACACTAGCAGGAAATTTAGATTTGCTAAGAATACAATGCGCTATTATTAAGGACTTATTTAAGACAGGTACCGAACTGAAGTAAATCATTACGATCGCGATTTCATATAATTCATGTAGAGTCCAAAAATACTTAGTATTAGATTTTCTCAGTGATAATTACAGAATATGAGGGGTGTGTCCATATTTAATACTCATATAGTTGTTATTTGTTACGTTGGCAAGATGAAGCTATGTTCATTAATCATTTTAGTGCCAACCGAAAGTACCATTTTATTATGTGTTTATTTAGATTAATTTGTTTTGAGATAAAGTTCTCTCACAATGAGAATATTAACTCATCGCCCACTCCATATATCATATGTAATATAATAATAATATAATAAAATAGTACAATATATTTTCCCAAATGTTACGAATAACGATATATCGTCGTAGGAACTAAAAGTGTTTTCCGGAAGATAAATAGTTTAGCACCTTCCGAAAATTGTAATGAACATTTAACGGATATTCTAATTTTATTATTAGCTGCTTTTTTCAAATCCTCTTTTTCTTCGCAATTCATTTTTATTATAATAAACGAGGGGTAACTGGTAATTTTTCAAAAATCTATCTGTGGAACGGTGGCTGATAAGGTTTGCTAGTTTATAAATTATGCAACTCCCATAAGCTTACGTGATAATTATTCTAATAATGGCATTTATATTCTCAGAAATAGTGGTTTTCATATTACCTTAGTACCTGTTTCAATACTACATTCTAAGGTAGCATAATTAACTTTCATGAAATCTAATTTAAAACACAAAAAATAAATTATTTCACAGGCGGTTCTTTTAATTACGTTCCCCAACTATTCAACAGCTGCAGAGACGGAAATATTTTACTGGAGAAGTGGTACACATTAATTATAAAATATGTGGAATGAATTTACACCTACTTAAAACGTAAGATTTTTTTTTACGACTTTCAAAATTTCGCAAATATTTGCGATTTACAAATATCGGCATTCATGACTAAATTGCGTCCCCGATTCTCGTTCCGAAATCGTAAACAGCCAAGTTACGTGGGCTTTTCACCGCTCACGAAAGGCTAATTTTACAGATCTTGTAATAGTTCTTCCTGTACACAGTTTAATGGTATATCAGTAATGACATTTATGTAATTATTTTTTAAAATAATTTGTATTTGTTCTTCCATTGATTAAGACCCCATCCCACGAGCGCCAGCAATCCAGCCCGCTATAGTTTATATCGATTAAAATGTGAGAAAATGATTCATAATAGTAATTCTGTGGTGTTTGGGTAAAGTGGAATCAGATTCATCTACATCGGAATCACAATGGTTAACCTTTAATTTTGCTTCTTCTAAAATTTTAAGTAGTTCACAATCGAGTTTCTATTTCTTATTTTTGATATCGCGGGGTTAGATGAAATAAGCAAATGAGGAAATACATTTTCTACAGTTTTCACTCTGAACATTTTTCTAGGATAACCTTCTTTATATATTTTAAAATCCTTATGGTGAACTTTAGGCTCTCTTCTAATACTTAACCAAAATTATGATTTTTAATCACGTTTGCTTCCATATTTTTCCTTCTTAACGTAAATTAATTTGGGTTGCATAACAAAGTTCCATGGCAGAAGCTAACTAACATCAGAATTATCAGCCTTGGATCTTCCAAAACAAGATGAATCTCTTAGCACGCTGTTGGTCAAAAACTGCTTTTTTGGCTCAGCCATTTGCTGTTTTGGTCTAGAATTTTTTTAAAAATTCGATGTGATTTTTTTCATCGACGTTTTATGCCTTAAATTAAATGCAAAAATGATTTTGGATTCACGAGGAGTTAGGCCATTTTTATTCCTCTTTCCTATTATAAAATGAATTTTCAAATATTACAATCTTCTCATATTCTATTACAAATCTTCCTTTTTATCATTAATGCTCGAAAAATTTCCAGTTTTCCAAAATAAAATTTCTGGTCTTACCACTCCTATTCAATAATTTCCGAAACGGCCTTAGTGTTGTTTTAGATTTCTTATAATAATTGAGCAACAAAGCATAAATTCAAAGACTTGACTCCACCATTTCGTGAAATCGTTGAAACACATCGTTAGACTCACCAAAATTACTTAAAATATATCCAGGATACAGAAGAAGGATAACATATCAGAAATAAATTAAATTTTTGAGTCAGGAAGAAAGTAAAATGGAGGTTGGAAAAAATACACATACTGAATTTAAAATTGATATCTGACCAGTAAGGAATGAGAACAGAGGAATCGCTGAATTGAGAAACCCCATAAGCCACTTTTTGTGGTATATTTAAAATATGGCTCATTTCCATTCTATTGAGATAGACACATGATTTGGGAGCATAATGCCATAAGTCCGTTGCAGTTTCGCTTTTTTTAGAATTGTGGCTAGATATATCCCAGTGGCCTAGATGAAAAAGGGATAAAGTATAGGAAGTTGAATTATCTAATATGAATGTACTTTTATAGTTATTAGTAATTATTATTTTTCTTTTTTTCGTTGATTGATTTGAGAAATGCCATGAGTCAAGCAAATTTAAATTTAAACACCATAATGAATCTTATTGTCTTAATTGTTGACAAAATAGGTTCAGAGTTTGTCAAATTTTAAATAGAAATTGTCTTAGGTTGCCTTGAACAATTACGCTTTAACCTTGACTATTTTTTGTTGTCACTGAAAATTTGGTCTCTATGTCTTATGTAGTTTCTAAAATCACCGATGCAGATCGAGGTTTAATAAATACATTTTTTGTTTAATTAGAACTTTTAGAAATTAACAGAAAAAAAGTGGTGACTTTACTTACACCCAAGTAAAAAACTAATATCTCGGCAGATACTTGGATTACTTGATTAAATGACACCAGCATCAAGTAACGTTCGGGGACAAAAAAATGAGCTAGCTAATTAATGCTGACCACATCCAGCTTTAAACTCCCGACCTACCATAGTTGAGGGCGAACTTCAGGGAATTATTCCCCGTCCGGGACATATTTCACAGACTGCTTAGTATGTTAAACAATAGAGCGCGTTGGTATAACTGACCCTCTAAACAGGGCTGCCACCTCGACGAGATAAGATTCCCTACACGTCCTCCCAGATAGCCTCCGCAACTGTAGCGAATACTACGTGACTTCTTGGTGTTGTCCCGTCTCAAAGGGGATTCGAAATAATCCCTCTTGTCGTCTCCTGTCTCAGTGCCTCCATAATAAACCGTCACGTCTCAGAAAAACGTCTAGCATTTGTCACGAAAATTCCCTAGTTCAGATGTACATAAATCCTTTCTTCTTTTGTTTCCGTCACAGGACGTTTCATCAATGCTATTGAGTTGGTATTTGCATTAAAAAAACTCAATATAAGAAGAAAATAACTTGTCCCGACAAACAAACAAAAAACGCAAAAGAACGTCCAATTATTAATTACAAATTAATAAAATTTTGTAAGTATACTCCAGTTTGTTCAACTCTATGAATTTAACCTGTTATATATAAGAACTTATGTATACATAATATTCGATTTGGAGCGCTGTTCGATTTTAACCGGAATTAATTATTATTTAGGAGAATAACAAGATGTCTTCCTGTGAGCATAAATATTCATACTGATATACATCTTGTAATTTTCCTTATTGAGGTTCCCTTAGCAGCATATCTGTAATCTGTAAGATGTAGTGTATATTTCGTAGCGACGACGTCTCAACATGTCTCAAACTGATGCCGGTGGCAAATTGTTCGTCAAATATTCATAAAAAATATGTAGTTTAAAAAAAAATAATGTATTAATTTAAAATATTCTGTGAACATCAAAGTTGAATAATTTTTTTTTTTTTCCGAAATGGAGTTATATAAATCAATATTTTCATACCGCTGAGCAGAATGAGATGGTACAAATAAACAACCAGAAATATGGATGGTCGGTTTGTTGGATCCGTATGAGGAATAATCATACACTGAAGAAAGTATAACTTTAAAATTT
This sequence comes from Rhaphigaster nebulosa, assembly GCA_948150685.1. NCBI lineage: Eukaryota > Metazoa > Arthropoda > Insecta > Hemiptera > Pentatomidae > Rhaphigaster > Rhaphigaster nebulosa. The sequence goes on from OX411306.1 coordinate 28,795,799, forward strand.
AAACTCTTACTTTAAAGATCTCTTAGCCAGCTCCTTTTCAGCCTTCTTCTCATAAGTTCTGGCATTGGCCGTTATCGCCAAATTCCGTATAAGTGTGCTGCAATAGCTCTGGAGTTTTATAGGAAATCTTACTAGGAAATGCTATCTTACTATAAATACTAGGAAATGAGTATGGTCTTCAACTGTAGGTATCTAGGAATGTGTGAAATCTGTGTGATTTGTTGCTGACGTACTAGAGTGAGCGTGTTGTTAGTCAATGTTTTTGATTGAAAAGTCTATTTTTTTAGTGTGTTTTTTTCTGCTGTGCCATTTGTGGTGCATAGGTCCATAATATATAAAGTTGATCATCATGATTGACAGAAAAAATATAGTTTATAAAATAGATTGTGGCAACTGTGAGATGACCTATATAGGAAAAACCTCGAAAAAGTTACAGACTAGAATCAAGCAGCACATCAGTAATTGTAAAAATAGTAAGAATAAAAATGTTACAGCTTTGGCTCATCATAGTATAATTAATAACCACAGTTTTAATTTTAATAATCCCAAAATATTAGATACTGAAAAAAATTTAAAAAATAGAAAAATATTAGAAGCTATACACATTACTAAAAACATAAATAAGGTAGTTAATTTCAAAACAGATGCGGTCAATCTAAAAGCCATTATGCGGATATAATTTATAAACTAAATATAAGATCGTTTAGGATCTAATAATTAAACAATAGGCATATTAATTTAAATATAGAATATTATAGTAACATTAGTTTAAAACAAAAATAATAGCAAGTATGAAGAGAATGGGAGAGGTATCTTGACTAATAGATTACTACAAAGTTCAATTTTAATGATAGTGCAGAGTATGTGACATGGACAATAAGGAAAATTACTCCCCACTTTAACATTCTTTTATATATTATAACCAGCCAAGATTTTGACGAAGTAAGTTATACTGATGGCAGGACATTTGGGGAGATAATAATGTTAATTAAAGAAAACTAATAACCTGAAGACGAAGAAGGACTTCGAAACGTCGATAAAAAATGTGGTTTTAAAAATATAAAAATATTAGTTTTATATTTTATGGGAAGTTTACTGTTCACTAATTAATTTATTATATTTATAATAACTTCCCTATATAGTTGAAATTGGTTAATATGTCTTATACTTTGTATAGATTAATTAGATATTTCACTACGATCAACCTTTAAGTCTCTATAATACCCTGAAAAAGAAGAAAAATTGACAAAAAGTTGCAAAAACGTGATTTATGGCTCTTTATGTCCAATTTCATAAAACCAATCCTTGTTAATCTACTTACAACCATATTTGATATTAAGCTTTATGACATACACATAACAATACATTAAATCCACATTAATATTTGATGTATCGGAACAAGCATCACAATACAGTATGGGCATATGACAGAGAGGGTCCCTGCAAATTTATATTCTTTTCTCTGTGTTAAGAGAAATCGCGATATCGTCCTTGCACTACATGAGTGTGTTGTATATCAACCATCAAGAGAGATTCGTCGTTGATTTAATAAAAATAAAAAAATACGAAAAGTAAGGCTATCGACCACTGTTAAAGAATTCTCATAGGTCTCTCCAATGATTTTTCCCTTTTTAACACCAGGAAGCGACAAAGTTGATCTAGCAACTATAAGATAAGATTGTTGTGAATAATTGCTGTAGAAAATAAAAAATATTTCAAGTTCTACTTATGTTATTATGAACACTTTACTATAATTATACTATCATTATTAAGTAATTTTGTAAAAAAAAAATGTTTTGTATTCAATTTTAAAACAATAAACTCTTATTATTATAATGTAGTAGTAACTTTCGTTTTCATAATACCTTAATCCTTAATATTATTGACAAAAATAAAACACAAGATATATTGAGTGGAAAGGAGTCCAGCATATCAATATCATGCTGTCACGTGCCCGGGTTGAGCAGATGGTGTCCCTGCAGCCACATGTTGATCTTGGTACAAGTTGGAAGTTATTTTTTCTCCTGATTTGAATAGTTTGCAGAATTGACTGTTATTAAAGGGATTGAGCATAAATCAAAGTTGGAGCTGTTTTTCTAATGTTTTTACTGTAAGTTTGTGCTAATTTATTTTTATTTTTTTTATAATTGAACATTTGTAATATTGTTTCAGACTAGTTTCGAAATTCAACACAAAGATGGTTAGATATTACAAGGGAAGAGAAATAAAATATTTTTAAAAATCATAACAGTTTATCCTTCTTTTTCCTCATTGAATTCACATTCAAGCTCGTTAAAATTTTGACCAATTTCAAAAATTATCGGCCTTCTGAATCTAGAAAGAGCATGTTTCATGATGTTTCTCTATGAACCGTTTTATCTAAACACAAAAAGTATAAGAGTACTTTATCCCAAACAAATTGGGTAAGTGCGGACTCGTGCCTTATTTCGAAATTTCGATTTTTTAATTATAAAATGAACCAACTATTCATATCCAAGATTCCTCCATAGAGAGTCGTATAACATATTTAACGGTAAATTTTCAATTCCCCATCTTCAAAATTTAATTTTCAATAGCCTTACAAAGTCAAACCTTTAAAATGTTAGTATAAACATTCTCCGAACTTCATATTTTTTTCGAGGCAATGTCGATGATGCTTGAATAACCGTTTGTACAAATCACGGTAACTAAGGAACCAGAATGTAAAAGATCAAAACTCCTTTTTAAAATTTCAAATAATCCTCTAACTTTTCATTACTAACAACCAACATTAACTATAATTAAAATGCAATTAATAGATAAGTAGTTTCTTCACAATTCATTGACAATTTATATTAATCAGACAGAACGTATATTTATCATATTCTTAAACAGTTTTTATTCTCAGATATTAATAAAAAAACGAAAAAAAAAAAAGATTGTCCTTACAATTTTATTTGATCATAATTTTGTTACTGTATTATTACGGTAAAACCAATAGCGTCGGGTACAATTTTCCTTTCACTTACTTAGTTTTACTTGTTTTAAATTTATTTATTCCCTCTATTCTAATTTTTAAGTAGTATATTATAACATATAAATATGATTTATTGTATATTTTGGATATAAAAAATGTGCTACAAATTTTTAGAGCTCAAATTTCAGGTACTCAGGCCATTTTCATTTTTAAAACGATAGACATTTTGGGTCTTTTCCGTTTCGAGTACCGCAGTTACTACCGGTGATTTCTGTGATAATGCCTATTATTTTGCATGCTTAATTTTAAACATCTGTTGTTATTATCAGCTAACCTCGTTCCCTGCTTTTTTTAAACCACAAAGTTCTAAATTCTAGTAAAATAAATTTCTCTACACTTGTTACTTATTTCAATTCCGAGGATAGTTGTGTTCGTTATTATATAGATCAGGTGTCAGATCTCATAGAAAACTGTGTCCAAATGTTCACAATATAGAGCTTCTCCATCAACGGAGTTTCGTCTGTAATTTGGAGGTATAAAAGAATACTACAACTATACCTCTATAAACTGGAACGTGGTTTCAAGGCTATAAGTTACCATTTAAGACGTCACTATGGTCTCTATATCCTTGGGCAAACGAGTATTCTACAATTAAGTGGTGAGAAAAGGATTTACAAATGAAACCTGAAGATTTGGATCTAGAAATCTTTTTATATTGCATGTTTATTTTATAGCTTAACAATGAAAATAAATGTTAATTTTTGATGGTCGCTGCATTATTAATAACCTAAACTTTAGCATCATATGTTAAATTAGTGATCGCATTAATCACCAGTTAGTAACTGTAGTACTCGAAGCGGAATAGACCCGACATTTTTATTAATCATACGGTTCATTGTTATTGAATGTATTGTAGCGAGGGTTCCAGACAGACCATTTCAGAATATTATCCGATATACTGATGAAATTTTAATAATTATGGTCCAATGTATGAAAAGATTAGAAAACTGTATTCATTGGTTGTGACTATTTTCATTCAAGATTAGGCAAGCTTTCCGACTGAAATAGAACAAGAAAAAAATAAAGCAATCGTACACCAAAACCGTAGCAACACGGTCATCCCGATGAGTTGTCACCAAACAAACTGAGAGGAGGATTTGTGTGGTTAGGATAGGTCAATATTAATATTGGAAATTGGTATTGGTCAAGTTTGCAGTCAGTATTCCTGATGATGAGGAACAGGGTTATACCTAATTGCGTTCCTTCTAAAATTGAAGACAAAAATGTAGTGAAAAGCTGCAGCTGTGAACGGCTACACCATAATTTAATTGTGTTTAATTTAATTTATAGTATTTTTTTAAAAATTTAACTTATATTCAAAAAAGGAGAATAATATGATCACTAATGTAGAATTTCCTCGCAGCGATTCCATTCTCAGGCAAGAACTTAACCTTGCCTGAACATTGTTATGGATAACTTAAAATATGAATAGTCCTAATGAAGAAGGAGCGGTATATTTATAAATGTAAAAAAATTACAGAAAATGTATTCTCAATATACTTCAGGTTTCGTCGCCGAAATTGTCTCAAAACTAAATGTTTCTTTATAAAAAATTAAACAACATTACCTCGCAAAAATTATCCTGAATACTAATAATATTCAAAGTTTATAGTTAAATTATTAAAAAAATTTATAATTAGGTAGGAATTTTTATCCAGATTAGTTTATATTTTAGCTTTTCACTATTAATATTGAATAACTTCGGTTTTCATAATCTTTTTTTCTATTAAATCTTCCAATTTCAACTTTAGTCGAAAATTTATGAGCATCAGCTCGAGGGGTGGTTTACAACTCACCTGCATACCTCTTCCTTATAATTGGGTAAATTAAATTAATTATTTTTTTCATTTCTGATGACTTAATTTTGTTAATACTTTTTATTACATAATTCTCGATATGGCAAGTTACGGCCATCTGATTGTTTGGACCAATAGAAAATAATTTTATGGGTTCTGTAAAACTTGTTGGTGTAAAAAAAAAAAAAAAGATTATAAATATCATTCAGTTATATGTATATACTATAAACTGTTATCGTGCAATACATTTTGAGTTGGTAAACAAATATAAGAATACGGGGCAATGTATATTACAAAATTCATGATATAACTGGATCTACACGACAACATAGAATTAAGAAACTGTCCTGAACACATTCAACAGAATTGAGTATTCCGAATTGTCCAGAATTCCCAGGCTGTCTAAGATCGCTCCAGTTCCTGCTAATCACTCCTCGAAGGACAATGAATTAGCCAATGACTGTTGTATAAGGCAGGACCTCCGCTATATAAGGACCCTTTAATTAGAGCCCAGAGGACCACTGTAACTGTCTCCACGCACGACTGTGTCCTCTCGTTTCACCAGTCGTTAAGTCACAGTGGCTCAGTAAGTTCGGAAATATGGAACACAATATCGCGAATCACGTCACTGGGTCACGACTTGAATCGGAGTCGCGTGCAGTCAAAGATGTGTGTCACGAGAAGGCATTACAAGACATAGAAATATATAGAAGGCATAAACCATAATTGGAATGATTTTTTAAAAAAATGGAGAAATATTTTTATCATTAAATTAGATTTCAGGAAAGGACATTAATGGATATATCAGAATCGATACACCAAGTAAGTGGACAATGGGACAATTCATAATTTGACTTGCGAGATTATATGGCCGATTCATATTGAGATAGTTCTATTGTTTGTAATAGTAATAATTAATAATAGCAATAGTAATAATTAATAATAGCTAACAAATAGTTAATTTATAAATTACTAACATTAACAGAAATTAATAATTGGTTTTTATTGTTAATAATAGTTTATTTTGTGACTGTTTTATCTGTTTTATTGTTACGTAATATTTTTTGCGATCTTCAATGTGAGTAAGTAATTATTTTTATTGTCAAAGGAAAAATAAATAAATCTTTCCATTCATGATTCGTATTTTAATAAAATTTGTGTTTCATTTTTGTTTTATTATAAAGTCTTTATTTTTAATAAATTACAAATACATAAATTACAGCAAGGCAAATAGTATGAGTTACTACATGTATTAGATGGTGTCCACTCACTAGTCAAACATAGTTAATTATGGATCGGTAGTTAAAATTTGTGATTATTAATACCACAAAGTAAACAAATAATTACTGAATAGTAAAGAAAAATTCGAGAATATAGTTTTAACTTATTTTATCTTTCCTTTTTTTCGTTTATAAGTTGCTAGTTGAATTTTGTTGATTATCTACCTACTAAACTTTTCTTCATTCATAGCCTAGTAGAACTTGATAATTATTATTGTTGATCATTGTTATTATATTAATTATTGATCATTGTAATGGGATTTATTGGATGTAAATTTACTATAAAAATTGTATTGCATAGAAGTACCAGTGGTTAATTCTATGTACCAATTGTCTTTTTTTTTTTTTTTTTTTTTTTTTGTTATGTCTCCTTTTTTGTCTTTCGCCATCTAGAGATCTAGTAGCCCGGTAGCATTCCGATTTGGATCGCGCCTTAATTATCATGTCCATTAAGCGTGAACATAAGTTTAAATGCGTTGCATCCATAACTACCTCCGAACTGAACAGATTGCAGAGTGGAGAGTCTGCCACTCCCATTCTTAGTAGTTTTTTCATTAACCTGTCGTGGTCTGTAATCATACGAAACTCCGCCCCTGCATCTTTTCTCATTAACAGCATCTACTGGTACCCTGTTTCATTGATAAGCAGTTTGCCCAATTACTTCCTAATAGTATTTATCTTAATGGTTTTGCCTTCTTTATTTCTCTATTTATAGCTCTACAGAACGATATTCGGTTACCATTATTTGATTATCCTTTCCTGATTTTTTATTTATTTTATTTGTAAACTAGTGGTAGTAACATTGTAGTTGATTCCGAGGGTCAGTATGCAAATATTATTGGACAGTTAAGCATTGCGCAGTCTTTTTCCTTATTATTTTATATGTAACACGTTTACTTTATTTATTTATTAATAACTATGAATTTTAGTTTGATATACAATTATTGATTACAGGTCTTATATATGGACGAAATAAACAGTGAAATAATTTATATAATGATTGTAAACACGGTAGAAAAAAAAAACCATATCCACTGTTAACATAGGGAATATGTATATATATATATAGGTTAAAAATTTTCAGATTATATCTAAAAAAAAAATATCCTTTAAGCACCGATCAGCTACCAACTCCTTATAAAACACCTTGCTCCTGTTAGAGAGCAGACATTTTGCGAAACAAGAGGATTCAGAATATATCGAAACATACTACGTATCCTGTTTCGTAGTTCTAGCTTATACAAGGAAAATTTAGGGCTTCCTCCCTAGATTGCACCACACATAGGACTGTCACTACCAATAACCGGAAACTGACAGTTACAAAGGAACAGCGGAATCGGCATTCACAAAGGAACTGCATGGTGGATCCACTGAGTTGGCAAAATCATAGATATCTTTGTAAAAAGAATATTAAGCTGGTCAGTGCAAAAGATTATTTATATATGCTTGCTAGGACATTTTCTAGGTAACAGATGTATTTGATCATTTCGATGCAATGTAAAAATTTCTTGTTATAACACAAAGTTGATCGATTGACGGATTTCAAAAAAGGAAGGCAGTCTTTTTATATTAATATATATTTATAAAACTTTCTATGTATTGATTTAATTTTCTTACAAACTTGGCATCGAGTAAAAAAAAATAGCATACCTTATAAATCGTTTTTATTTTAATTTATTCAAAAAGTCTTTATATTTTTTCGTTGTCAATATCGATTAATTAAATACTGAATAGTTACAGACGAACGAATGTTGATTGTTTAAAAACGTTTAGCAATATAAACAAAATGTGATGTATTATATATGCAAAATAATAAACGTTTTTATTTACATATTTATCTACTAAATAATTTATCGCGTTAATATTAAAATCTAACAGATTGTTCATTTAAGATAAAAACAGTAGAGCCTACCGTTTTCTTCCAAAATATGACCCATTTGGCATTTTGGCCCCACCAGGTACGCACCCGACGCGCGTCCAATATGATGTGGGTTACAAGATGACAAACGATTTTTTACCCTCTTTTTAATAAAATTATCCTTTAAAATGATGTGCATAAACAGAGGGGTCATCCACGAAACTCATTATTTGGACGAGCGTCAGGCGCTTACGTGGAGTCAAACTGTGAAATAATGGCTATAAACTGGAAGAAAACGTTCTATTACGATCTATAATTTTTACCTTTGGCATTTTTCTTTCAGAACAACACCAACACCCTTTATACTCAAGTTTTTTACCCTTGTTCATCACCTGTTTAATCAATAAAGAATGTTTTTCCAAAATTTCAATATTTACTTTATTTTTACTTTTTTAAACTTCTCCTTTCATTGCATTAAAGTGTAAAATAATAATTTATTCCAAAAAAGAAGATTCATATGTAAACTTATGCTTATTTTGAAAAATCAATAAAGATATTTCATTTATTATTTATTGAAATGATTTAATCAACGAGATATTAATTTATTTATCAGTAGTTTAAAGTGCCGTAATATAGATTGTATATTATGATTGTATACACTCATTCTGGTATATAGAGAAAGTTGGACTCCAGACAACTCTAAAGATTTCTTTTTTTCGAGTAGTATGAGACTTTTTTTTAAAGCAAATCCGAACCGAAACCGAACTATATTGTACATGCCCTAATACGACGCCAAATTACGAGTCTTCCAGATATGGTGTACGCACTTACCCTTAGGAGCAAGTTTACTACGTTTACTAGGAACTATTAAATTGAATTACCAGTCTCATAGAAATAGACGTGATTAAAATATGGGCTTGAATGTAATATTTAAACATAATCGTCTAAGGAACATTTTTTAAAAACATAGGAAAAACCTAGTTTCAAAAATAATAATTTTACAGTCATTTAAAGCTGAACTTTGTAAAATCTAGTGCGCAATTACCTCACATTACCTCACTACAGTGAAAAGATCCTGAAGCTGAGACAGAAAAAAAAAAGTTGACAAAACATTAGGTGAATAAATAATAAAGAAGCATTGGTTCAAATTTTAATTATTAATTAAAATTTTAAAAACTGTCTTAAGTAATAAAATCATATTATCATCTTATCATATATAAGAAACTAAATTCAATACGAAAAACGCGTGATAGATTTTTAACTTGTTATACAAACAGAATAAAAAATAAACAATATTTTATAAGTAAACTAAAGTTTTCCATCAATTAATAATTCAAATTTGAACCAATGCTCCTTCATTATTTATTCATGTAATTTTTTTCAACGTGTTTTTTTCTGTCTTATCTTCAGGATCTTCTTACTCTAGTATATTATTCAATCCCACATTTAATTGGTTAATACATTGATCCTCAAAGTCTTTTAATTCATATATTTTATATAAAAAAAATTTGTTATACATATCTCAGTCATATCTAAAAATTTGCATAATTAAAACATTCTAGAGCTATATGTTTTCTTATCCATTATACAACAACCTTTGAATATTTGTTAACCAATCCAAGTGATTGGATAATATCCTAGAGTAAGAAGATCCGGAAGAGAGGTAGAGTGCTTCGAAACGTTGAAATAAAAAAAATGAATAATTAATGAATCATAACGAGAGATTGCTGAAAATTTTAATTATTAATTGAAATTTTAAAAACTCCCTTAAGTCATAAAATTTTCCTATAAAAGAAACTTAATTCAAAACGAAAAACATGTGATGGGTTTTTACTTGTTATAAAACATACAAGCAGAATAAAAAACGCTGCAAATTATTACGCAATGGTTTATTATTTCCAAATTGTAATATTTCAAAGATATCTGGTCTATCCATTCACAGGACTTTTCATATCGCTTTGGTTTACAGTTCAGATAATTAGATTATCTTTCAAATGAGAATTGGGGATGTTTCGGGAAAGGAACATGTGCAAAAAACTTGATAAAAGATATTTACCAAGTTCAGCAAAGTAATTTGGAGCAGAAATTTGAAGCTTGTCCCAAAATTATCGCTGTGAGAGTGACGAACTGAGAGTGTTAAGAAGAAACTATATGAAAGCAAGTAAGTTGAGGTGGTTAGAATATGTAATCAGAGGGTAGTATGGTACAGAGGAAAATTTTGAAGTTGCACTTCAGTGAAAAAAGATAAAGGAAAGACCAAGAAGCTGAAAGAAGTGGTGAAATCCAACAGAAATAGAGAGATGCGAGGAAGCCAGTGGAGCATGCAATTGTTGTCAGGAAGCCTAGGGCCACAAAGACCTTAACCGCCGGGGAATCAGTCTACAGAGTTCATTACGCTATATCTCGATTAATACTGGAACGATTTAAATGTTATTTTTTTTAAGTAAATTTTATCACCTTTCGATTTTTGACGGACGTATTTTTTTATTCTATATTTGGATTCTACGTAAAAACATAAAACCTCAAATTTTGAGGAGGAGGGATTAAATGTTTTTTCCTTGGTCGATTGCAAAGCTCTATTATTAAAAATAATAAAATAAACCAAAGCATTTGTTAACCATACAAAAGCATTTGGTTAACACAACTTAGGTTAACACCTAAAATTTGAAAACACCTTACATTTCCTCTATGTCTTTATAAATGGCCGAATTATGGACTTATAAAATCTCTAATCGGCCGTGATTTTTAAACAATCAGACGGATGGTAATGTCGAGTTCCGAGGATCATCCTGGGGTGACCTGTGACATTGGTGCCCAATCTCAAGAGAATCGATTCAATAGTCTCGGAGAAAAGCCCCGGACGGCGGACGGACGGATTTTTTATTATTCGATATTTGGATTCTACTTACCTTGAAACTTTTGAGATTTTTGAAAGGGGGGTTAAAAAAAAATATCTTGGTAGATTACAAAGGTCTATTATTGAAAATAATAAACCAAATCAAACAATATTTTATAAGTAAAGTTTTCAATTAATTAATAACTCAGATTTGAACCAATACGCCTTTATTATTCAATGTTTGTTCATGTATATTTTTTAAGGTTTTTTTTTGTACCGCATCTTCAGGATCTTCTTACTCTAGTATCAATCCCATACTTAATTGATTAATACATTGATCCTCGTAGTCCTATATTAATGCATATATTACATATAAATATATAAGGACATTCATATTGTGATATATTGTTATATCTACAATACAAATTTGAATAATGAGGACTATCTAGAGTTGCATGTATCTTGATTCACTATCACACAACCTTTGAATATTTATTAACCAATGAAATGTGTGATTGAATAATATACTATAGTAGGAAGATCCTGAAGATGAGGTAGGTAATAGCCTTAAAATAACCATAATTTTCTTTCTGCCATTCAAAGCCATGACACTGATGATAGTGGTAACTACGTAATCACACTGTCTAGGCCTCACTGCTGACACATTTATAACGTCACAGGTACGTGGAGAATGTGACACAATGCCAGCGTTGCCATTCCGTGGAATCTAGGTTACCTTCAAAGGATAATTAGAAGGTCGTCTTCTACGGTTCCACAACCTAATAATAGTACTAGCATTTTATTAATAATATATTATTTATTTGAACAGTATGATAATAGAAGAATACAACATATATATATATACATATATATATATATATATATATATATATATATATATATATATATATATATATCGATGTACTATAACTAATATAATATGCACATGTATGTTGTTTTCACCGAAAATTCGATTTGACACACAGACAGATTAGCTCAACTCAACAACCTCGCATCTAGGAACTGAAAAACAGACATCCAAGTTTTAAAAACATCGAGGTACATACATTACTGAAGCCATCGATGTTTTCTTCTCATTCAGGACTCTGCAACATCCCCTTTGTTTTCCGGTTACCTCACAGGAACTGATCCTCTTCTCCCTAGATTGAAGCGGGCTGGGCCAACTCTTGTTTTCAACCCATACACTATGGCTTTGTAGTATGGGTGGTTTTATGAATTTACTAGTTGAGGGAACTCTCTTTTGCTTAGAAAATACAGCCCTGCTTCCCTCATCTGTTTGACTCTCAATGTCTAATAGGCGATATAGGCGGTGACAACTTCCTCGGCGGTCTCCGGTATAAGGGATCGATGTCCTGTCCAGATTGGTGGTGCTCGGCATCGAACCCCCATGTTCTGTGAGGAGTTGTGATACCCGGTAGCACGGGAGGAGCCATTTTTCCTCTAAACGAGACCTGACTGTGGGAAAGTACTTCTTAAGGGGCTACCCTGTGGAAGTACTTTCCCACAGGGTAGCCCCTTAAGAAGTTTCTATCCATCGTTCTTCTTGCCCATCCATTCTTCAATAGCATTCCCACTCTGGTTAGTTCGGGGTGGTAACCTAAAGGTAGCCGTCAGAGATTGTAAAAAAGGACCACAAGGTCCACTTGCAGGACTAGTTTCACCATGTAGTAGTATATCAGTACCAGTACCTTCTTCTTCTTCAATCGGCGCAACAGCCCCTCACCGGGTCCTGGCCTCCTCAAGCAGCTTCCGCCAGTTCAACCAGTCAAGTGCAGCTGCTCTCCAATTCCGTATTACGAGCTGGGTCCTTGCACCTTCTTAAACACCATCCAACCATCGCAGCTTAGGGCGGCCTCTCGGCCGTGTTCCATGTAGGCGCTCGTTAAGCAGTTCAGTACCAGTGCCAGTATACATTATTATAAGGTAATTTAGATTCCACCCTTTTACGATTTTTTGTTGCAAGGCATCGGTATTGTGTAGGTGGCAATACATGTACACACGGCAACACATGGCTGTAGCTGTTTTAAACATATTTTTGTGTTTTATTTTTACCCTTTTTAATTAATTAATATTATTGTAAACATTTTTCTAAAATATTTTATTAATATTCATTTAAATAAATTGTGTTAAATTATATTTTATTGTTTTATTTATTTTCTCCCATCTTTTATATAAGAAATATATTTTATGTCAGTAGATGAAGCCTTTAATAAAAGTCGATTTTCAATTAACTAGATTATTTGTTTGTTGGGTATTTATAAATCCATAATAGAATCTGAAAAAAAAAAAAAAATCAAGAATTTTTAAAATTAGGCAATGCTTTTTGTTGGTAAATAATTATCAAAACATCAACTTATTTTTGGTTATTCTATTTTCACAAAAATACAATCAATTTACATTTATCATAGGTACCTTTATTAAAATTCTCTAAAAACAAATCAAAATATGTTTTATTAAAACTTTAAATTTACATATACTCTATTTCCATCAATTATTCACAAAACCAAATAAAGGAAACCATATTATTATTACATGTTTCGGACTGTGATTCACTATTCTTTTAGCTGGCAGTAGCAACAAATCTTTAAAAATTGTCAAAATCAATCAATTCAACGAATTTATTCAGATCATGCTTGATTAAACGCACCATAAAATCTTTATGTTGAAAATATATTTAAAAACAGTAAATATATTAATGCTGTATTGGTTTGACTTTTTTTTACATTAATTAATTAAAATAATCAGCCATTATACCCAGTCTCAGTTTCTTTATTGTTTTACGGATAGAATTAGCTTTCGGCACGTTGCGCCATATTCATCTTTTAAATTTTGATTCTTTATTTGAATCTTGTCTCAATTTTGTTAACATTTTTTTCCCTTTTAGCGATTGTAAGAGACTATCAAATGAGAGAGGACCTTCATCTCAGAGTGCATGTGTTTAAAGTGAAAGAAGTTCCAAATAGAGTATTTTAAATATATAAATTCTCAAATATGAAGTTTCATATACTTATGGAGCAAACCTTGAGAAGGATCTTCGGAGGGTGGGGAGAAACAGCAGTATTCTTAAACAAATTAAAAAATCATTGAATAAGCCTGAGCCTAATTAGATGAGCACACATACAAACATAGGTATAAATAAAATTCAAAATAAAAGAATAAATAGAAATGCATTTTGTTTTATTTCATTATACATTAAATTTTTAATTTCAACTGAAAAATTGCTTTAATTTTAATAAAATCGCCTACCGAATGGTTATTTAAAAATATAACATTTAAAGATAAGGAAATCTGTCAAGATACAATTCCATAACTTACTTATAATAAGTATTTCCCATTTTTTTGTCTTCAATATTACAATCGTCGCTATGTGCTGGGGTTTCATAGTCTGGCTTTGGTCCCCACTTATTTACAGAGAATAGGGAGGAACTATTCTGCTGGTTCAGAAATAGGTAAGATGAGATGGGTTTAGAATGCAGAGCCCAGATTCCTTCCCTCGGCGAGCACGTCGACCAAGAGGACATTACTTTTCCACCTTCCAGGCAAATTCCAGGCGGTTTTATTATAACTTTTATTATAATCTCACCAATAACTTATATCAAGAACTTTCTTCATGTGGAAATTGAATAAAAAAGGCTTAGCCTGAACGTTCTTGGAAGAGGTTTTTTTACAAAAGTTCTCTTAGAACTTTTACCACAAATTGTTCTGACCTAAATGTTCCTGTAAAAAGTTATAATAAAAGTTCTTGTATGAATTTCAAAAAAGTTCCTAAGAAAATGTTTGTTATAATAACCTTTTTTTGAAAATAAAAGTGCAACGTTATTTCGGAGCCCTGGTTTATTCGGATCATCGAATCTCTTATTATTCAATACTCTGTATATTTTTGCCCCATTTCCCAGAGATTATTTGGTTTCCTTAGAAATCCAGAGATGAGGGTCTTGTTCCCATCAGCACTTTGATGTGGCTCATCCAACGAACCACAGAAACCACATTATCCAAGTGTTTCTCATTAACTCGATTTCCACAAAGCATTTCTCAGGCTTCTGTAAGAACTTTAACTCATCAATTCACCAATCAGATGTAAGTAAAACTGTGAAATTGTTTAATAAATATTTAAACCAGAAAAAAAAACGGGCCAAAAGGGGGTGGTGCATGTGGTACCGTCAAGTGCTGAGTTACAGTCAATTTAGACAGAATGAAACGGTTGTAGACTGAAATGAGGGAAAGCCAGAATAGGCTTCAGGGCTATGTTTGGGCTAATTAAGAGGTAAACAAAAGTCCTGGAATCTAAGAGCAGAGGCAAAGAGAGGAGGGAGGAAGAGAAGATTTTTGGGTGTTTCGTTTATATCTCGAAATTTTGGTCGTAGTTGAAAACGTTTAATGTAAAACTTTAAATTTCCTACAAGAATTTTCTATATATATATATATATATATATATATATATATATATATATATATTTCATTGATGAAGAAACAAATAAGAAGTTTTTATAACTAAATTTCCTTCAGAAAAGCAATACACCACCAAAAAAAATAAATAATAAAATGTTTTTTTCACCTATTAGATGCTATATATAGTCAATGTACAATAGTTGTAAATGATGTATAAAAATATAATACAATGTACACATTAATATACAGTATAATGCATTGTGTATGTATTATATAACTATAGCTTTTTAATAAATACAAATTACTTAGTGAAAAAATAAGTCTATTTTTTTTTTCAATTTTTTTACTTTGAAGAGCTTATATTTATTTCTTAAACTATAATAGATACAAAAAAATCAATAGGAATATTCTTATAGGAATTTTAATGCTGTTTAATATTTTAAATATATTACCTATTTTAAGCATGGCCAACCGTTTTCGAGATATTAACGAAAAACGCGACCTTCTCTCCCTGCTCACTTTACATCTGCTCCGAGATCCGTGGACTTTTAGTATGTTCACCTCTTTACTAGTCCAAACTAAGCGCTGAAGTCAACTCCGGCATTCCCGTCATTTCTATCGACAACTACCTTTTGTGCATTCACTGACTGGACTAAAGTAAGATTTAAATTATAAAATATTGGAATTCGCAATATGCATAAGATTGTATCAGAATATGGAGTTGACACTCGTGGAAATTATTTTATTTTTTTTTAATTGATGAATCATATGAACTGATCTGACATGAAATTGGTGTGACCACTTGGGTACTAAATAATATTTTGTTTCACAGTTAAATTCATAAAAGTATCTTGGACTCAAATTAAACTTGCGTGCGAGTCCATATCTTAAAGGATTTTTTTTTTATTTGGGTATAACGCCCTTATCTAAACATGTTAGGACAGGAAAGGAAGGTTGTCCTAAAAGTTATAAACCTTTTATTAAGAGTTCGAGAATTATTACAAGGGTCCGCCTCGGAATAAATTCAACTCTTCTCTCCCTCACCAATACTGAATCGGGTCGGCTCGTATAAGAGAGAATTCAAGCAGCCGATTTTTATTTTATTTTTTCTTATATATACATATATTTAAAATTGCCTTTGTAATGAATTCATACTTTATTTTAAGCCAATTTATATTTTACAAAATATGGTATGTATAACTTCAATATTAATTTTTAAAATTTATGACAGAAAAATATTATATAACTACGATCAAGCACTT
This sequence comes from Rhaphigaster nebulosa, assembly GCA_948150685.1. Taxonomy (NCBI): domain Eukaryota; kingdom Metazoa; phylum Arthropoda; class Insecta; order Hemiptera; family Pentatomidae; genus Rhaphigaster; species Rhaphigaster nebulosa. The sequence continues at coordinate 28,812,257 of OX411306.1, forward strand.
ATTTTTTTAACCATAATCATCAAAAAAGTATTTTAAGGACTGCCTTTCCATTGATGAATAGTTCTCTTGTTAGATAGTTTAGTGAATATGGAATGCTGATAGTTGTGAACAATTATGGTATGTACGAAATAGAAAAACTTTCAAGAATAGTTAAAAATTGAAGATTGGTTGAGATTTAAAAATTCGAGTCCGAGATATAATGTTATTGTCATATTTATATATATAAATTAATTATTTATTAATTTAATTACAATTAAATTAAGATCTGAATAAACTGTATAATATATTCTTATTAGAAAGTAAAAAAAAAAAACCAAATGTTGTCTTAAATTAATATATAAATGTTCGATTTGACTTTTATTGCGTGGAAGATCCAAGGAATAAATCTTGGTCAAGCTAAAAAAGCTTAGTGACCTGTTAGTAACCTGTACCTATACGAACTGAAGTACATAAGGATGTTCAACTTCAACGAAGTATAAATTTCCCATATAAAGTAGCCAGCAATATGATGTGAAAAGCATGAGTAACGTTAGAACGGAAATGCGCGAATACCAAATAACTGAAACACCGTTGATATAATCATTATGAATAATACTATTGCTTGTTTTAATATTAATCAGTAATAAAAGCATATTAAACAAAAACTAAAAATGTATGGATCAATAAAGCCTATGAAATAAATTATGAATAGTCAAAGGTGAGATATGAGAAGATATTGCCGAAGAAATTAAATAAACTGAAAATTGTAGCAGACAAAACAGACTGATATACCCTAAACAGATTATCCTTTACTTTTGTTCAAGCTAGTCAGTGGCTGAAAACCAACTAGTTGAGAACAAAGAGCCAAACGTACGTTAATCACTCTTCAACAACTGACGTAAACAGCAGCTGACAGGGAAAGCAGGTGGCCCCACCAAAACATTCTCACACTAGTTGGCAACCGTCATCGAAAACCGTGTGGGATAATCGATTGAGCTTGTCCGCCAATAGTCCTCTATATCGACACCCAAGGAATGCCTAATGGGAACTAGGCACAGGTGGGTGTATGAATTTCCCAAAGGTTGGTTATTACTTGGGTAATAATATGTCTAATTTCACTAATTTTAAGACGAATCTTTGTAAAACCAAATAAAACCTGTAGCATTGCAACTTGAGAAAGATTTCTAAACCAACTGTCATACAAGGAATTGGTGAGGTTTGCAGTGATAATCACCAGCCAGATATTTCCTCCAAACCACACTAAAGAGATTGGTTGTTTTGAGAAAAACTCCAGAGCTGATCCCCTACTGAAATCACAGAAAATAAATTTTCTGTCATAGCTGGACTCGAGTCCGAGCCCATGAGACCCACAATTTCACACCCTTAATTAAAAACCTAAGAAAATAAAATCCAATAAAAAAAATCTCCAACAGAACTAAAAACATGAATGAAGGGGATATTTTCGCCACTTTAATATTTAAAACGGAAGGAATACTGGTAAATAAAAGATTACATTATTTTCGAAATCATCACGTAAAACTATGGAAATGTATGGTATATGTGTGTTGTGTGAATGCCTCGTTGAAGAAGAAAACAGCCCGTATATAAGTCAATGACCTCAACAAGTTATGACATTTTACACGACTACATGCGCATTCACAATGTCCAACATTTACCATTCAACTCTTCTCTACCTGACAGACGAGTTCACTCCATGTGAAAACGTTACAATTAAGAAGTTACTAAGCTGAGAAGTTATCTAAATCCCCTCAAAATATTCTTTCATTAAACAATGTATTTTTTTTTCTTGCAATATAATTTAACTTAGTTACCACATTTTCGCCACCATATTTCAGAGGCCGTATAAATGACCTAATTTTCTTCTAGTCCTGAGTAGAGGTTCGCACTTTTCAGGGAAAAGTACCAAAATGTAAAAGGGAATCAAATGGCATTTGAGTTTTTTTTAAATTATGGTTGCAAGTAAGATATTGCCAAAACCAGATTTTGGGGCGTTCTCCTACACACTATACAGTGAATCTTCAAACATTTAGTTCTATATCCTGCGTGTATTGCGCCCTTGGATACTCATTCAGTATGAGAGCAATAGCTTTCGAACATCTTTTCCTTTCTTCTTTTGGAGAAGCAATACAATAAAGTTCGCAGTGTATGCGTTGTATAAGTTACATTACGTTATAAATCTCTATAAACTTTTCTTCTATTATCTCCTATGGACCTATGGATTTTATTTCTGTTGGTTTTATAATAATAGATAATAGAAATAATAGATAATAATAATATAGATAACAGAAAAAACAAAACAGAAAAGTATGAAGAACAAAAACTCAGAAAAGTAAGTGCTCATGAAATAGGACAAATTTAGAAGATTTTTTATTTTTTATATTACATATTAATGCTTCGCAAGCGGTAACAGATAATGGAATAATACTCCGAAATGTGTATACATGAGTTTGTATTGTTATAATATGTATAAATGTATTACAGAGTGGTCGAATTAATTATAGTAATTTTAAAGTGTCCTTTGGCATGTTTGCATCTTTGTCAGCTACAAAGTGACCAGCAACTAAAGAGGTGAGAGGACTCTTCCCACACGCAATTAATGGAACAATAAATTTAACTTAATAGCTAATAGCTCTTAATAGCTCTTAACTTAGTATTATTAATAGCTCTTAACTTTAAAATTCCATCCTTGTTTTTATCCATTCTAAGTTTTTCATTTTTTAGTTGTTTTATCAATTAAATAAATATAGAATAAAAATAAATTAATTAATTTAAAATTAATACCAGAATCGTACCCACATTAGGAAGACGAACTAAGTAACACTAAAGAAATGCATCACTAATGGATCCACTGTGGTTGGACTAAATATTAGATTCTAAAACCACCTGTGTGTGAACCAAACAAATGTTTACTGTACACAAAACTTATGTGTGTAAATCAACTCTAAACCATGTCTGTCAACCATATTTATCGAAAAAGAAATTTATTATACCATTCATACATCCTACAAACCAGAATTTTAAATAAAGAATAATTGATAAATTTAATATAAACGGATTTTCAAAAAAGGATGAAAGTATATATAAAATTTTGAAATTAAAATTTCAAACTAGATATAAAATAGATATTAATAATTAGCTGACTTTTTTAATGATGTTATTCGTTCTAAAGAGAATCATACTTGTTTTTGATTTCATTGGCTTTATATAATACCATAAAAATGAACATTATTCTTTGTTTATTGTGACTAACATCTTATGCTTAAAAAAATAAATAATCTCAACTTCAATCTTTCGTCGTTGGTCTATAAAGATAATTTTGTATATTTGATCGGGGTTATTATAGAATCAACATTAGAGGTTTTTGACAGTTTTAATTAGAATAATTTTTAATCAGATAATTGTAAAATTTATTCATAATATTAAACAAATGAAATTATATAAATAATAGTTCATACAGATTTTTGTCTAAACAAATCAATTGAATTATGCAAATTTATACATGTATTAGTTACCAGTAGATACCCTTTAAAAAATAATAATAATATTAGCATAAATTTACGTGCGAGTGTTGTGACTATTACATAAAAAATGAGCATAAACACTACGTAATATATATATATATATATATATATATATATATATATATATATATATATATATATAAAGTTACAATTTTTAACAATTTAAAAATGGTATGTAAGACAAAACTGCCCTATGAAAAATTCATATTTACGATGATTAAAAATCATCGAATTTAAGATTAATCTTATAGTGCTATATATATATATATATATATATATATATATATATATATATATATATATATATATATATATATATATATATATAAAATAAGAAAAAAGACAGTCGCAGTAGACCGAGGCTGATAATTGTAACTAACATTGAACATACTCATTCTATTTAAACCAATAATTCATAAGCCAACAGTCAATATTCATTGTTATGGTACTAGCTGACATCAATACACGACGGCTATTAAGAGGCAGATATACGTACCGTATTTTTTGAGACTACATCAAGGTGTCAGGATTTTAAGTTAAGACTTTAAGTTGGTCATATAAAAATAGAGATCACGAATAATCCTAAATAGACGTCATTTCTATTACATTTAACCAAATCGTTCAGTCAGAAATAGGACTATATTTATATCTGGTTCTCAGCACTATTACAAAAAACTTAAGCTTATCTTGCAGTAAAAATAGTAACTAAGAACCTTTATAGTCGATCTTTGTCTTACAACAGCATTCACTTCTTCATTACACAGAACAACGACGTGGAAGCAGAAACTACCAGTAAAAAGTAGACTATAAAATATGAAATATTGCTGTGTTAAAAAAAAAAAAATTAATAATATAGAAAGTATTGAAAAGAATATGAAACATGATTTACTGCGATATAAGTTATATAAACATGCTGCCACGCGAGTTTAGAACGCTATTTCCAGAGCATATAAACTTCAAGGCTGCTTTATATAAATTTATATTTGGTAATTACAGTATGGCATTAAATATGCTGTATTAGTTAAATAATTAAAATATTCGTACGCGTAGGCATTTCCTTCTTTATTATTTAATTCACTTATTTAAGTCATAATTGATGGTAGTCAAATTTACGAACCAATAAATCATCAAATCTTACTGGCAATCAATAATTAACCGATCCTGAAGGAACTTAAAGAAATACATATAATAAACAATATTTATTATACAGCAATATATGAATATGTATTCTTACAAATAATTTGAAAATTACAATTTATAATTACTTAACCTAAGATAGACAATGGACAAAGTTCTTCTGTTAGTATGCTCATCGCATACAATATTTAAGAAACGTTAAGCTTTCTCAATCCACTTCTGGCAAACGTGCGTGAATCTCAATGCCGTCGAGATCCCCTCCGCTGGGGATGTTTGAAAAATATCGATATTTTAAAAGGAATTGAACTTTGAGAGTCGAAAACCGGTGTTTTCTGAAAAAGATGAATCAACAAAAATGTCTATAAAGACGACGGGTTCGACAACCAAAAACCAAAACAAACTTGTTGAAAGTAGACAAGTGTGGTGTGTTCGTCTTGCTATTTATAGTGGCTGTGGTAAAGTCAACTTCCAATTGCACTTAACTGACTTCTTGTGTTCCGTATTCACTTTCGACTCAAATTTTCTCTCACTTCTTATTCTAATGAAAAGTTTGGTTATCTCCTGCACTATTCAGTTTCAGTTATCCAAATTTAAAACTTGACTTCTAACATTTATATATTCTTGGTTTTGTTTGGCCACGCATAATTCTCTTTTGTGAATTCCGATCGTATAGCCGATACAAATCAATTCTGAGTGACAACCGGAGGCAATTTCCCTTCAAAAAAAAAAAATCCTAATTTGTGGATTTATTAATTTAACTAGAATACTTGAGTAGTTTGAAGTGTTTTTTTTTCTTTAATTTAATTATCTTTATTTCCTACCTTATTATGAATATATATATATATATATATATATATATATATATATATATATATATATATATATATATATATATATATATATATATATGAACTTTTGATAGAAAACTCCACATTTATATAAGCAGCAAATTGCATTTAACCCTTTCTTCTGACCTCAAGTAATTTGTCAGCTTCATTTTCAGTATTTTTTTTTTCAAATGATCTGATTCGAAATTCTGAGAGTATTTTAAAAGGAATTCTCATACTTTAAAACGGGTTCTTTAATTGCGTACCACTTCTACTTTATAGCTAACTGGACATACTACTTGACCTTATGATATTAGTATTAAAAGTTAGTCTTCATAAAAAAATACATAAATACATAAAATTCATGATTTTTTTTGCATGTTCGCATATCATCTGGAACGTTCTTGTGAACCACCGTGAGGAAACCCATGAAATAGTGCATTCAGTTTCGATTATATATTCTTGAATGGCATTACCATATTTTACTTAATTATTAATATTATTTCACCGCCCAATATCGAACTAATGCATGCGATCTATAAAAATCCATAATCAGTACTATAAATGTATGTGTTGTTTGTATCGTAGCTGGAAACGAATGTACTCGTACACTTGTTATACCTACTATTGTTGAATTAAAATCTTCCCGTTATATTGTGATTGTAATTATTCATTATCACTTATTAATTAATAGTTATTTCAATCAATATTTTTTTAAATTGATTTAGACATTTTCCTGAGCATTAAAATCCTCTCTTCTTCTTGGCCTCTTTCTGATTCGTTGTCTATTGAATGGCTCGTGTTTCTTCAAACTGTTAAGTTTTTATAAAGATTCGTATATTCTTAGACTAACATTTTTTGGATTTCGAATTCAGCTTAAGATTTCATTATGATGATACAGTGCTGATACGTAGATCGATTCAGTTAATCTATGAACTAATCATTGTTTTTTAAAACTTTCAAGCACTATTCTGCACCCTTCAAAATACATAATTGAGCTTTATATTATTAATTTATTCTTGTGGCATTTTCATTTGTATCATTCAAATTTTAAGTACATTATGAATGAGAATCATTAAAATGCTTAATAATTTAAATTTTAAATAAACCAATGACTTGATATATTAAAGGAAAAAATTTATATCCCATATAAAATATAATAACAGTCGACATATTTATATCTCAATTCATCAGAGAAAAGTTAATAGTTCCTAGAAGGAACATGCAGGAAGTAATATAAAGGAGGTCACAGTGGACAAATAAACTGTAGCAGAGACAACAGAGGATGCATTGGTCAACAAGGGACACGATGCATATCCACGAGTTTAATTATCTGAGGGAGTATAGGTTGCGGAAGGGAGAGACAGAGCGCCAGGGGTTGCATAACCCGGCCGATCTGGAGGGGAACGGCATATAAGAGCCGTCCGTCCAGTCCTAACAGCAGTATTCGCTACGCCACCTGTATAAATCAACATTAAAACGACTGCAGAGTTTCCAGAACTCCGTCCTTAGGCGGATAGTCAGAGGTACCTCACTCCAACGAGCGAGAAATGATACTATCTATGAGGAGCTCCAGCTACCCTCGGTACCGGAATACATAGGTCGTAGGCACATCAAATTCTTTGATGGGCTGAAGGCCTGTGTCAACCCTCTGTTCAGAGACATCGCCCCACCACCCAGGCCTGGGAGGTGGCAAGGCACCGTCCCCTTGGTTGACGTGCTCGCCGAGGGAAGGGGTCTGGACTCTGCAGTCTAAACCCAATCTATCCTTCTCCTAAATTTACCCTAATCCTGTAGAATGGTCCCTCCCCATTCTTTGTAAATAAAATAAAGAAAGGCTTAAAGCCAAAAGAGATACACCCGCACACAGCGGACTTAGAAATTATAAATGTAACCTTAAAATACCTTCGGGTAAAACAAGGAATTATTTGTATCTATTGTATATATATCTATGTAGTATGTACTGTATTTTAAAATAAAATATAAAAATCTCGGAGGGAGAGAAAAAAAAAAAAAAAAAAAAAAAAAAAAAAAAAAAAAAAAAAAAAAAAAAAAGAAAAAAAAAAAAAAAAAAAAAAAAAAAAAAAAAAGAAAAAAAAAAAAAAAAAAAAAAAAAAAAAAAAAAAAAAAAAAAAAAAAAAAAAAAAAAAAAAAAAAAAGAAAAAAAAAAAAAAAAAAAAAAAAAAAAAAAAAAAAAAAAAAAAAAAAAAAAAAAAAAAAAAAAAAAAAAAAAAAAAAAAAAAAAAAAAAAAAACTAACAGCAGTATTCACCATGAGATCTGTCTGTCTAGTAGCAGCCTTATGGCTGGTCGTCGGCGCCGAGAAGAGAGGTCTCTCCGACCTGGGGTACTACGGAGGACATCTGGAGTCAGGCTTTCAGCCAGTGATCGGCCATCATGAAGAGAACCATCACGTCAAGGCCATAACCATCACCAAGAAGGTGCCAGTACCCTATGCCGTAACAGTTGAGAAGAAAGTGCCCTACGAAGTCAAGGTACCAGTGGACAAGCCATATCCCGTGTACGTGCCAAAGCCATACCCAGTGTACGTAGAGAAAAAAGTTCCCTATGAAGTGAAAGTACCCTTTCCTCAGCCCTACACTGTCGAGAAGCACGTGCCAGTGCCAGTCAAAGTACCAGTGGACAAGCCATATCCAGTACACATTGTGAAACCTTACCCTGTCTACGTCGAGAAAAAGGTTCCGTACCCAGTTGAAAAGAAGATCCCATATCCAGTAAAGGTACCCATCGATAGGCCCTACCCAGTTCATATCCCAGTCGAGAAGCCAGTACCATACCCAGTAGAAAAGGCTGTGCCGTACCCAGTTAAAGTACCAGTAGAGAACCCGGTACCCTATCCAGTGGAGAAGCCATATCCCGTACCTGTCGAGAAACATGTGCCGTACCCAGTCGAGAAAGAAGTACCTTACCCAGTTAAAGTACCTGTCAAAGTGCCAGTAGAAGTACCCTATCCAGTTGAGGTACACAAGCCGGTTCACATCCCGGTCCACGAGGGACAGGAGGGTGGTGAACAGTCATATGGTGATTACTCCGGAGGCGAACACTCATTTGGTGATTACGCCGGCTCTGAAGGCCACTACGAAGAGTCTTCAGGAGGACAACATTACGGCCATGGCAGCAGCCAGGTCGAACAGAAGATCTACACAGGACATGGCCATTCCACTGGATTCACGAGTGTGGTCCACCACGGATAAGGACTCCATCTACCTCTAGCTCTCATCTATGTATATAATATAATTTAATTTTTATACTGTATATTATTTTTTTATAATAAATTATCTATTTTTGTAACTGTTCCTTTTCCATGAAACCCACTTTCTGTCTATATATTAATTAAATATTTTTTAATTATTTAAGTTGAAGCTAAGAAACTCATAACAGAATATATTTTCATACCAGTGTCATTTACCTGATACGTATTATTAATTACCTCACTAATATAATATTTAGAAAATAAATTCAAAGAACAAAATTAAAAAAAGACAGAGTTCATTAGTTAACTGAGTCGTCACCATGATATGTTAAACCGAAATAATATAATTTATATTTCATTTGATACAAGAAAAAATAATCCTTATTTTAATAACCTAATTTTATTAACCTTATTTTAATAACCTATAATAGTTATAGATTGCTTTGTTAGACCACTCAAGTAAAAGTTGCAAAACATGTATAAAAAGAGATTTTGCTTATCATTTTTAAGGAGCTACACGAAAATATGTTGATCAACTTTCAAACATATCCAAAATAATATTACACTAATTCTAAAACAAGACAATTTTTCTCTATGATGCAGAGATACACCAATTTTCTTAAATTCAAAAAGGAAAAAAAATGATATGATGAATTTTGACGTCATTGATTTCTGATGAAAAATAGTATAAAAAAACTACTTTTTTTTAGTTTTCAGATGATCAGTTAATTAATTTTTGTAACAAAGAATGTTCAAAAACTACACTATCAAATTTTCAGATCAATTAAATGATTCTAAACGAAATGAAACTTTAAGTATTTCGCCTTTACTTTTTAAACAAATAATGCCATTAAATTCACAAAAGAGACAGGAATCTAGAGCCATGTAAAATCTTTTTTATCACATAATCTTTTTACCTGTTCCAAATCATAGTAAATGGACGTTGATAGCCATTAGCAGTTTTTCGCCCTATAAACCAAAATAATAATAAATCATATAATAATAAATCAAATAATAATTATCAATAAATAATAATGCAGTCATATTATTTTTTAATATAAAAAATAACAGTGAAAATTTAAATATCTTCAATTAATTGATGTGCCTACCACTGCAATGTTGAGACAAAAACTTGATGCGTATTACTAAAAATTAGCCAGATAAAATGTTAATTTTTATATATATATATATATATATATATATATATATATATCCGTAAGAACCAGGAAACTTCAAGCACTGATTCTACACTAGACAATATATATATATATATATATATATATATATATATATATATATATATATATATATATATATATATATATATATATCCGTAAGAACCAGGAAACTTCAAGCACTGATTCTACACTAGACAATATATATATATATATATATATCCGTAAGAACCTGGAAACTTCAGGGACTGATTCTACACTTCAAGTGCAACAAAACAATTCTTATAATCTATTAACCATTAAAAAGCAGGAAATTTATGCTTTGTGTTATTTTAGGTAAGTCACGTTTTTGGTTGAATAGGAAGCGATCACTCAAAAACTATTCAAGGTAATTAAGTTCCAATTACACTTTAGACAAAATTTTCTTTAAGAAATATGCTTTGGCTTAACTAAATCCATTGTATCGGGGCTTTCGACGGGACCAATATAGAAAATTTTTATTTTATTATTTATTTTTATTTTATTATTTATTTATTAACTTTACTTATTAATGTTTTTCTCAACGCCCTGCTGTGCTAGAGATATCACACTTTCAGGAAAACTTCTGCTTTTATAATGCTTCTGTTTCGTATAAATGAAGTTTAGTTTTCTTTGGGATTAGTCTAGAGTTGGCACCTAATTTGCCAAAAAGTGTGGTGTGGAGTTTAGGTTGCTTTGAAAAGGAGTGCGTGCTTTGAGAGTAAAATTGATTAAATCCGCTTTATTTCTAGTCAATAAAATCCCTTAAAAATATAGAATAAAAAGCTTCTTTATAAAACAAAACAAAACTTTACCGAAAAGATGTCTGTTAATTAAGCAAACAATCCTGAAATTAAATATAAAATGAAACTGTGAAGAATATAATTTTACCACCGTACTAACAATGAACATACAAAACATAATAAAAAATAATAATTAATTAAATAAATAAAAATTAAAATAATTAATTAAAATTAAAATATCCTTATTGAAATAAATATTTAATAATACCAGAGAGGGCACTACATTCTTCTCTTGCTCTCATTTAAAGGGCGTCTGCCATTGCTTAATTCTCTTGCTCATGATATTTTTACTTTTATTATGTTTTGATTTTTTTTTTTTTTGTTAGTGCTGTGGTAACATAAATTTCTACTTTTAAATATTTAAGCATAATTCATTTTGATTTGTTTATTAAATTTTTATTATCAGTGAAAGTTTCATTTCATATTTCATTTCTGAAGTGTTTCTGTTAGTTAACTGATATTTTTTCGGTAAAGTTTTGTTTTATTTCATAAGCTTTTTATTCTGTATTTCCGTGTTATTATTTTTCATGAAAACGAAGTGAATTTAATAAATTTTACGAAATCTAAATTCCCCATCTCACATTTTAGCAAATTAGGTGCCAATTCTAGACCAATCATAAAAGAAACCTCAATTTCATTTATACGAAATGAAAGCTTAACAAAAGGAGAACTTTTCCTGAAAGTGGGATATTAGTAGCCTAGCAGGAGGATGAGAAAAACATTCACAAGTAAATTGCGATTTTAAAAATAAAATGAAACTTTTCTCTATTAGTAAGGAAATTTGGTCAATTTCACCACGATGGTGCAAATGGAACTCGATTACCTCGAATTGTTTTTGATTGTTTGCTTCCTATTGAACAAAAAAACGCTGTTATTATGCTCATGCTGTTTGGAGAACCGTATATACATATATATATATATATATATATATATATATATATATATATATATATATATATATATATATATAATCAAGAATCATATCATATAATACGGTTCTGTAACTTATAACTGTAACTGTAACGTGTGTATATTAAATATATATATATATATATATATATATATATATATATATATATATATATATATATATATATGATCAAGAATCATATTACAGGGAGTCGTAAAAGTATCTGACACTTTTCAAGGCTAAATAAAATCCAATCTAAATGTATTAAAAATTATTCTCTTCTGAAAGTACATAAAATGCCATTTTAATTACAAATATAAATCAGTTAATTGATTAATTTTAGATACAGTTAATTCATTATAAAAATAATGTCAGGTAAGTGAGTGCCGCAGATACGTACACCTACATACATCCAGTACATATACGTACATCCATCCTGTGGAATTGCAGCTCCTTCCAGCCGAATTACATGTTTTGCGACGGTTACAAGTTTATATGTTTGATTTCAGTGAGCGCCAATTACAAGGATTCAAATCGTGGGATCGGGCAGGCAATGGATGTCAGCTTACCGCACTCTGCAATCGATACCAAGAATGGCACTCACTTAACAATAATGAGACATTGCAGATTGTTGTTATTAACCTTTATTTCTGTGTAGGCCACTTTTTGGCATTAATCAGGGCGACTTTTTTGACGTAACTGGCGACTCTCCAATTTTAAAGCAACATTAATTAAATGAAACTAGAACCAACCGTAATATTCCCAGCTATGGATTTTATAATATATTTTAAAAATAACAGTTAGAAATTCAAATTTTATTTTTTATATTAAAAATTGTATAAATAAGTTAGTTTTGTATTTCTGATTCGTGTGTGTCTATTTAATAATTTAGTTGGGACAAATATTCTCGTATTTATTTTTATGATTTTTTAAATCTTTCTTGGCATTACACAGTCCAACAGTAGTTTTGTTACCTGGGTATTTGAAGCTGATTTCGTATAAATTTGATGCTCTAAACTCAAATATAGCATTATTTTTTGCCTAGACGGTCAAATGTCTAAGATATAAAAAGTGAAATGTACGTTTTACGTTATATTAGGTTAAATCCATGAATCAAATCTAATAACTAAACATGAAATATTTATTATTATTACACAAATATTTTACAAATATCATTATGTTATATCATATTAATCTGTCATTATGTGTGTATCCCATCTTCCTTGATAGCAGTCCTCCATAATTTTAATATCTTGATGAAATCTTTCACCTTGCTCCTCACTGCTGTCTGCTAAATTTTCATGAAAACGGTCCAGGTGGCTTTGTAATTAATGCATCTTAATACTCATGTTGCACCCAAGAGATGTGAAATTTTTAAGCATATCGTTTACCAGTTCAACGTGGTTTTCTGCTTTTCGTTGGCCCAGAAAATTTCCGACGACTGCAACAAATGAAGTCCAGGATTTTCACTCAGCCTTATTCATAGAATTTATGAAGGTTTGGTCCTTAATGATTTTTTTTTATTTCTGGGTCATTAAATATTCCTGCTTTAATTTTTTCCTTACTCAAGCGAGGCATTTTTTCCCATATAAATGCAAAGCACGATCCGTCCTTATCAAGAGCCTTTACAAACTGCTTCATAAGGCCCAGCTTGATATGCAGTGGAGGAAAGATGATTTTCGCTCGTTCAACTAAGGGTTCGTTATGCCGTTATTCTCTCCAACGACCATGTCTTATCTCTTCGGCCACTCTTGTCTAATCCAGTGGTGTGTTTTGTCTCTGCTATCCCAGAGGCATAAGTAACAGGGATATTTGGTGTCAACTCCGAGGAGAAAGTTTACCATTTTTAAGTCCACACAAATCACCCATTGATGTTTATGATATCGTATCTTCTCCAAGCCCACAGCTATGGTGCTATATGTTTCTTTCATTGGCGTTGAGTGAGCAATTGGTATTGAACCATATTTGTTCCCATTATGTAGAAGAACACATTTCAAGCTTCGCTTTAATAGGCGCCAATCATCTGGAAAAAATTCAGGAAGACTCATTTTTTTCAGGTGTCCTCTAATATCATAACAAAATACAAGATTTTCTTCTTGAGAGAAGAATAGTACCCTTTTCTCTTGTATGGTAAAAGGTAATTTTGGTTCCTTGTTCCAGTAAATTTTTGTCGTTCGACCTGGAAGCCAGTAATTCAGAAGCCCCTTTTGACAGGTTAAGATCTCTGACGAGGTCATTTAACTCATCCTGGTTGAAATGTTGTGGAATCGTTGGCATCTCCTCATAATCACTGTCACCTTCATTAGCATCAGAAGTTCTGTTATCTTTTAATGTGTATTCTCCGCCTATGTAGCAAATCACATCAGAATGATTTACACATCATCTCCTACTTGAACTCATTTTTTATCAACTTCGATCTATCTTACACGGCTAAAACTCACAAACTGACCTCAAATTTAGTTGAAGCATTGAAATGAAGGATGGGATTCCCAGTGATGAAGTGGGGATTTCCAGTCTGGTCAAGCAGGAAAGAAGTGGCTTGAGTCAATCAGGCGGTTTTACTTCTTTTTTAACACATCTCAAAAAGTAGAGCTGATAGGAAAAACTGATTTCAAATTTAGATTCAGAGCCCCAAATATAGCTAAAATCAGTTCCAAATCCTAGGCATCAAAAATTTTGTTTTCTCTTGTCGGCCTGTTTTGTTAATCAAAAGGGGTGGAGACCTGAAATTAGACGTATTTATAAGAATATTTTATTCAACAAATAAATGACTTATGCCAGATATATTGTGATTCATAGTCCAAACAGTGAAAAAAAAAAGAAAGAAAAATAAAATGAAATAAAGTAATAAATATCGGAAGTATTAAACAATGGTATGATGGACATTACAACATTAGGGAATACAATGAAGCTTAGACTAAGAAGTGAAATAGTAGTCTCTCCACAGGATAGCGTAAGACCAAATAAGGTTTCTCATAAAATCTTAGATCTTGGTGGAATCTTCTTGTAGTCCTGATGTCACCATCTCAGACTTATTTTTTTCTTATCATCTGTTAAAAAATTCTTAACTTCTAAACCATAGATATTAAGATCTTGTAATGTGTTATCACCATATGAATAGTAGATTTCAAACTGATGATTTCTTTCCTTTCCTTTCTTTCCATATTAAGGCATCTTATTTTGGTTTAGACTATCTACGAGTGGTGGGCGACGGTATTAATAGCTAATAGATAAAAGAAAGATCAGCTTGATAGTGAATAGTAAAACTATAGTATAAACGATCTCAATTAGACATAAGAATTATATTTTAATTTTTGTTTTTAACAATTATTCAGATTGGTTTTGGATGATGTAATTTGTAGACAGTCGATGCCTGATAATTATCAATTCATCAGTAGTAGTATAGATCTTCCTTTATTGGTCTTCCCTTTTGGTTTTCCATCTAAGAGTGACCATTTCCTATTCGAAGATAACATTTTCTTCTCTAACCTACTGGTTCTGAGGTAATGACGGTATATAAATGTATTTTTATTCGCATTCTACTGACGACGATTCAGCCTAGAACTCCGGTCGAAACGTCCGGCATGCATTGTACAGTACCTACCTACATTGCATTGCTGAGTGATTTCATCAAAGTCACCTATATCTCCACTATTAAATGAACAAAAAAATTGAATAACGTGAAAATATTTCTAAGGGTTTATCAATTATTATCTTATTTATTCTTAAAATTTCAAGGAAATTATAGCTCTTGTTATGTTCAAACATATTTATAATTTCGATTTAAACGATATTTATTTGTTTAACAATTTACTTAATTTTAGATAGTTTTTTAGATTTTAGATTGTTTTTCTTAATTTTTTTATTCCTCTCACATACTCAATTGTAAATAGAAATTCTTTATCATAAAATTAAGTACATAGAATATTTTTTCCGAAGAAAAATTAATTTACTAAAGATTTAATTAAAATATAAAACGCGGAATTAAAGATTTGATTAGCTCTGAACCTTCCAGGGATCGTCCGAGACTTAGGTGTGATAACTTCATTACAGGTGCGGATTTTGCTTTTGACGGGGAATGCGAGATGGAGGTATGCAGGCAGCGATTTCTGGTGGTATCGGAATGGAGCTTAAGCTAAGCCTTTTTATTTATTTATCATTATTTTTATTATAGTTATATCTATTATATATTTTTGTAGCAATGGTAATGTCCTATAATGTGGACTAAACGTAGGATAATAAAATAATGAAAATATCATGATTCGTTATGGAACGTATAATAAATTATATATGGTGAACCATGCGCAATAGACATATCTCTACATAGATGTGTTAATTGAACTAATATAGCCTTCTGTTTATACTTACCTAAAAACAAAAAAAAAAGGGGGGGGGAAGAAAGAAAAACTCGATGGAATAGCTCTCAGAAGACATCAACATACTCGGAACGACAAAAGCCGCCTTAGGACAAAGTGCTAAGGGGTGCTGTCGCTTCTCGTGTTTGCCCAACAAATATCTCCCCAGACTTGTGCCGCCTACAGAGGGAACGATAAGCCCGCTGTAACATATGTACTCACGACAGGAGGCCCTTGTTTTATTTTACTTACTATCAGAAATAACTTTACCTTTGACGACAGTACAATACTGGAATAATAATAATACTAATAAAACCGATAAATGCGTAATTTTTCCATTCCTCCCTTTCATTTAAAAGATAATTTAAAACCTGATCTATGGATCAACATCTCGACATGGATAAGATCTTCCGAAACATTTGCCGGGATGCGATAAAGTGTACTTCATGCCCAAGATTAATTTACTTTAACGTAAATTACGTTTATTGAAGGAAAATTAAACAAATAAAGAAAATGTGCATGCATACGATATACTCACACAAATATCGCAAAATTTTATAACGAAAAATCGTAACGCTTGTAATCTGCTAATGTTTTTTTTGTCCTCCCCTCACCCAAAAAAGGGGTTTGACACAAGATCTCAACCACTTGGCCGATTGTTATGAAACTTAATAGACATGTTTCATA
This sequence comes from Rhaphigaster nebulosa, assembly GCA_948150685.1. Lineage (NCBI taxonomy): Eukaryota > Metazoa > Arthropoda > Insecta > Hemiptera > Pentatomidae > Rhaphigaster > Rhaphigaster nebulosa. The sequence continues at coordinate 28,828,903 of OX411306.1, forward strand.
TTGTTCGACTAACATTGAGGGATTTTTTTCAAGCCCTATCCAAAACTAATCCTCATATTTATATAAACCTCCACCATATTGTGGGAGCAGGTACAGTCTTTAGTATTATTAGCATCTGAGGTCTCCCGAACGGTCCGAAAGAGTCGATAATGCCTGATTATGATGTACCGTGGCTATTGCTTTTGACTGTTTCAAGCTTCATCCTCGAAAAACCTGAAATATACAAAATAAAGTCGCAAACAATAGTTACAAAACTAACTTTAAATATCAGTGTAGGTAAAAAATTTTCTATCAATACACTATATATAAAAATAGAAGTAAATGTAATTTTTTTTTTCTGAAAAATGTATTTTACCTATATATATATATATATATATATATATATATATATATATATATATATATATATATATATATATATATATATATCTTAATATAGCTATATGTCTTAATATAACCCAATAGAATTAGCTTACAAATGGTGGAGCAATTTTGATTTTCAGATATGGTTGTATGCATTGATTCCCTCCGAAAAAATCCAAGTTTTCGACCTCCCTTGTGCGTTTTCCACCATCTTCGAACCGCTAAGAAAATGAACTTTTTTCGATTATTTTTCAGTAACTTGCTTCCTGTGCATTTCTGGCCAAACGTTGTCATGACAAATTTTAAAGAGCATTAAATTTCCTACAAGTTTTATAAGTAATATGTTTGAAAATTTGGAGCAGCTACTGAGATACGGGCCATTAAAATTATCAAAAATCTCAAAAAACGTTAGATATGTTTCGCCTAAATAACTATTAAGCCCAGATTAGTGTGAAATGCATGATAACTAATCTTGTAGAGTATTATGTATGTAAATTCTGGAGTAATAAGAACTTTTTGAAAAATAAAAATTAATTTTCAACACATTTACAAATACTTATATTTTAACCAAATGCAATGATTTTATATTTTAAGAAAATGTATCCTAAATTTTATTTTGATATATAAAAAAATGTATAGTTAAAAGTTCATCATTTTTTTGGCCAAATGTGGTTGATGTATATAATTGATCTTCCATGTTAAATTTAACGTCTTTCGGCCGCAGGATTCCAATACACAATTAATACAGCATTAAAGCATATAATATCTAAATGATGTACTTAATTTAAATACTGTTAATAAATACTATACTTTAATCTGGAATGTTATAACACTAATTTAAAACTGCTCTTCGTTTCATAAAACGTCCTTGCCAAATAAAATTGGAAAAAGTAAAGTTGATGTAGTAGATTGAAGTTACCGAGTTCACTGAATCGGAGTGAATGTTTTTTGATATTTTAAAGAAATATGTGACCAACGTACAGTGACATCATGGTCAAAATGCTTTGTTACTTTTCGATGGTTACCCTACTGAAGAAAATAAAGTAAATACGAAAAGCAATGAGAGAGCTCATCATTCCAGGCTTCAATCTTGTGCTGACGTTAATAAATATTGTATATATCTTTAAAATAAAATTTTCTTTAAGATCTTTTTTCAAATTGTATATTGTTGGCATAACGTCAATGAGTGCAAAATCTGATTTGGTTTGGAAGTTTTCAATTCTGTAGGTACTTTAATAAATAGAAAATCCTTTTAAATCACGAGAATTAAGTCACAAGGATTACGCAATAAAAATGTTTTCTCCCATATTTTTTGCGTTTTCCTGAAAATTTTTTGAAATTCACTTCAGAAAGAATGTAACTCGCGCGAACTTTTACAAGAAATTTGTTTACAATCTTTTTATTTTTAAACGTTTTTTAACATTATGTATATATCAAAATGTACTCCGCTCTGTAACGAGCTAAATGCTGAGATTTGAATTAATGAGGTTTTGAAAAAAATTAAAATCGAAAAATGCCGTACTTATATAAACCTTAGGACAGCCAAAGTGACAATTTATTTGAGAATAACCAATTTGTTCATTTTATTTTTTATATTTTATAGACTTAAGTAGAAGACTAAATTGTATGGAAACAAAACTCAGTAAATTAAGGAGATGATCCGGACTATTTATTTATTAAGTTGAATTTTATTTTATTCTTGGCCGCTACATGGACCATCTCTTTCTCGATTTACCATACGCTCAACCATCAATACACAAAATTCAGTAAAATTGTGATTTCTTAATTTAACATAAAGATACTAATCCGTTCAACATAACATGTTTTTTTTTTCAATTTTATAATATTTTATTTTAATATTTAAAAAATCATATTGTCAAAATCAAAACTCTTTGGTTGTTTAGGTATGTACGCAAATGAACCGCATCATTAAGTATGTTTTTTCTTCCTGCTCTCGTAGCCTAAATCATTCAACAAAATAAGATTTAAATATAAAATATAAATAAATTTATAAAATATAAATTTAAGTATAAAAAGTTTTAAACCGATATTAAACATTCTACCGTTTAGATTTTGTTTTAAATATCATCTAAAGCATTCTTTTCTTTAAAAAAAAATATTACTGAACTAATTGCAAAAAGAAATTTTAATAATATGATTCCAAACTTTTTAGAAATAAATATGCAAAAAATATATAAACATTATAAATTTGTTGAAAGTGCTACTATGGAATAATAACTAACTTGTGGAACTTTGATATTTTTGAAAATTCAAATGCTGTAGTAAAGAGATAAAATAAATTTCAAGCAATCAAATAAAAATCAAAGATCATTCATTAGTAAGGAATTTTGAAAGCTCGTAGGCATCGGAGAACTACGTCTTCAGATAATATGATCTCATTTATTTTTATATAGATGTTCCATCTTTTAAAATATTTTTTATAACTAGAAAATATGGATAAGACTTCTATCTGGGAAAACATACAATTCAATGTTATAAAAATCGTTCAAATTTGAAAAACTTCATAGGTACCGTAATTATAAATTAGTTATTGTACGCATAATTACAGTACCTATGAAGCATAAGAGTATACTTTCGGAAAAAAAAATGTTAGTAATAAAATTGAATGAAATCTCTTTAAGCGGGCTATTTTCATAATCGATATTGGTGCTCCATCTGACCCTCTACTATCGATATAATTGCCAGAGGCCCGACCACTGGAATGAATATTGGATAGCGTGAGATTAAAAGCACTATTAATACAGAATGCTGATGAAACAATCGGACTAAGCACCATAGATATATAATCAATCAAGATAATGCTCCCTTTCCATAACAAGAGAATTTATATGCCAAATTCATTTAACCAAAACCGCATAAAATGGGTCAATATATGTATCTGGTTGTACTGAAAATCCATGGGAATGAAAATCATCATTCTTTAAATGCAAAGATTCGAAGCATCGTTTTTTAAAATCCTTCAAAATAAAATCCTTAAAATATTCATATCTTAATATCAAACTGAAAATTTTATTTGTTCGATTCAAACATCCAATGTAAATTTAAAAAAAAATGTTTATATATTATTATACTTCTGTTTTTACAACTACCACAATTGATCATAGTTAATTTTTCAGCCAATGATCGCAACAAAATAACTATGAATGAGACTAAAGGCAATATAAATATAATATAGAACTAGCCTTGCATAGTTTTATTAATTTTTAAAGAACCTCATCAAATAATAATAAAACTAACAAACTTATATAAGGCCCTTCACAGCTAAAGTAAATCAAGTCCATAAATTATAGATTTGAGATGATCAAGATCATGAAGGTGTAATAACAGTTTGTGGAAAATAAAATTATTGAAATTGAAATAATAAATTGTGAATCGCCTCATCAACTGAAATCGATATTATACTAGGCCAGAAATTCTTGTTTTAATTATTTATTTTTCACATTTTTACTCATCAGTGGTTTCAATTAAAGAAAAAAAATAATCTCAAAAAATGTTTAAGATCTTTATACATTAAAGGTCTTTTTAAATTCATAACTTACAAGGACTAAACCATACTAAATATACGTGCCTGAATAAACAATCTCTAGAGAATGCTTTCTGATAATATCTATCAAATCAGATTAAAAACTATTTCAATAAAAATAACGGTTCTTTAGAAAAATTCGATGGGTTTCTAAAAAAGAGCAAAGTTTGCCAAATACTTCGTACTGTTTACACAAAGTTGATTTGTAGCAGTAAGCTTATTTTTCATGTGTATTATTCAAATAAATTTATATAAATTTATATTTAGATTTTATATTTAGATCATTATACGGCATATAAAATAGAAATACCAATAGTAATTGACTACAAAAACTTTCTCAAAGATCTCCGATTAATACCAGACATCCTGTAGACAAACCACAGATCAGATGGTGGGGAGAACCATATAATAAAGGTAAGCGGTACTCCACACTACACTGTACATCATGAAGTCTATCTGTGCGTTGGCGGCGATATTGGTGTTCGTGGGGGCCGAAAAAAGGTCTGACTTCGGAGTATTCGGAGGACAATTAGAGTCTGGCTTCCTACCAATTTTAGGTCATCATGATGACCAATACATCAAGTCCTTCAGCATCACGAAGAAGGTACCTTCACCTTACCAGCTAAACTTCGAGAAGAAGGTAACTTTAGATAAGCCTCATCAGGTCTACGTGTCCAGGCCACATCCGGCATGCACCGAAAAGAAACTGCCGCAGCCCATCACTGTCGAGAAACACGTCCTGGTACCCGTAAAAATACCGATCATGAAGCCGTATCCCATTTATGTGGAGAAAAAAGTGCCATATCAAGTGGAGAAGAGGATCCCCTATTTCGTGTACAGACCTTATCCCGTCCACATGGAGAAGCCACTTACGTACCATCTGAAAGAAGAGAACCAGTTCACATACCCAGTGGAGAAGCAAAGCCCATTGCCGGTAAACAATCATGTAACTCACCAGAATGATGCTTCTTTGGCATCTTCCTTCCAGTTCAAAACGCCACAAGAAGGACTGTATACAGGAGAAGGGCATAAGACGCAAGCTGCCCTTCAAGAGGGCTATGACGGAAGCGAATACTTTTTTGGAGACTACTTTGGCAAGGGACTCCAACAAGAGGCGCCAGGTGGAAATATCGCGGATCAGATAGGCAAGCAGCTGGGTGGGCGTGAGTTATCAACCAGCAGTAAACAAGTCTATATCTAACTGTAAAAAATGTTTGTTATTGTTGTTGTTTAAACTACGTTGTTTAATTTTATAAGTGTAATAAATTATTATTTATTTGAATTATGTATTATTATTTTAAAATAAAACCTTGAATGCACCAGCATATATGTGTGTGTGTGTTTTTTGTGTGTGTGTGTGTGTGTGTGTGTAGATTTATATTTTTTTATGAAGAAAACAAAAATAGCGTAATTAAAATGCTTTAATAAGGGATTGATCCTTCTATACCATCATGCGGATGTCTACTAAAATTCTTTATGTTACTTATACTTATAAAATGGCTGAGAAAATTAAGGTTGAATTTGTTTTATTGTTAAATGTGAACACTAGCATTATCCTTAGAGGGTAAGAGACGTATCTTGACTAATTTTCACCCTTATAATTAGACGATTCGTGAATTATTCTGCAAAGGTAATTGCAAAGATTTTCTTGAATTTAAAAATGGTAAGTAATAACAATTATAATGCATTCTATAAAATTAATTAGTTTTCCAATTAAGTTAATTACCATTATTAATTTCTATTCGTAAAAATATTTAAATTTAAAAATAAAAGAACATTACATGACTGTTTTTATTAGAAGCGAATCCAAATTACTATAAAAACTTAATCTTGATTTTAAAATTCTCGCTTCTCATGTTGTAATTGACAATGATTGCTATTTAAAGCATTGATTACATGATATTAATGATAGTTTAAAAAAAAAAAAAAGATATTTTTATATGTAATATATATAGATATAATTTTGTCGAATATTTTTTTTATTAATTAAGCGTCATTATATTCATAATTATTAGTATGATCAATTATTTTGAACTCGTATTATCATCTCCTAAAAATAGGAATCCGTCGAGTTGTGACATTTAAATCCTCACGTAGAGAATGAAACGAAGATCCACCCTGGCTATCGAGTTAGCTTGTTTAAAATAAGATTTTTAAAGGATACAAACTGATAAAATTATTGTTACCTAATAAGTCTGATATGGACAAATCTGCTAACACCACATTGGAATCTTCTAGCCCCAAAAAATCTAATTACATCATAATTAGTTTCTACATCAAACACCCTATAGTTTAACAAACTATTTTGAAGCATTCAGATGGTAATAATCTTGTAGGTTCTTTCTGGGAAATATCTTCAAATAAGATATATTTCGATGTTCAACTTAGTACCAATTTGGTCATTAAAGTACTAATAGTTAGAAACTGTAGGAAAATGTCTAATCTTTGGAAACTAGTGTTACAATAAGATCGAAGAAGCCTAATATACAAAAAAAAAAAAAGAGAATCCGTTCATTAATGAATAATGAATTAAAGGATATGGCCAATCATAAATTAACATGGTAACCTTTAAATTTCTGTAAATGATGTATCAAAAACTAATAATTTATCCTATTAATTCCTACTTTATTATATTGATTATAATCTTTTTCAGAATTAATTTTCCGATTGATTAAGTCATTACCGGATTAATGGGGCCATAACTCACTTTAAGGGTCTAGCAAAGCCCTCTCTAAGTTCCTTCGGTAGATAATGCAAGTCATCCAGCATTATCAAGCCTGCCACCCTAACGATATCTAAGCTGCTGAGTGTATTAAGGATAAAAGACGTGTGAAGAAGTCTTCTGGGGATGAGGGAGACCCTTTGGATCCGGTCCAACCTCGATTCTTGGACAACTTCCAGGGCCACTCACGGTCATATATAAGCCAAATATTCAAATATTATTTTTTTTCTGACTCAGTATGTTATCAGAACTGACCTCGGGAAACGCTGAGCTGGTAGTTGTTCGGATTTATTGTTCGTCTAATTAAAAAAAAAAAATGAAGGACCCGAACATCAATACAGAAAAGGAAGAATATTATGTATATGTATATATACATATATATATATATATATATGTTTGACAAGTGGACACTAAATTTTACAAAGTTCGACTTTGCAGGACAGTTGATATTTTTTTTTATGTTAGATTTTTTATTTACTTGTACGCAGTAAAGGGAAGTACTGTAATCGCGAAAATTTTCGGTTTTCAGATTTCAAAAGTTCGTACGTATGTGTAATCGTATTTCGCATTACCCAAAACGGTTAGCCGTAGAAATTTAAAATTTTGTATTTAGGATTGCTGTAAAATCTAGTTGTGAACCTCCCTTTTTGGTCACTGCATGATCACCGGAAGTAGTACTTTACTTAAAGGTCATAATTGATTTCCATCAAAATTATATTAAAATATAATGCAAAACTTCTCAAATTTAGTATTTAAAATTCATTAATTGATTTAAATAACATACTAGATAGGAAACCGAAAGCGGTACATTACATGAAGGTCTTAAAAACTTTGATCAAAAATTATATTAAAATATTATGTAAAACATCTCAAATTTGGTAAATAGGACTTTTAGATCAATATAAATAATATACTAGATTTTGGTTAAAATTGGTGAGCCGAAAGGAGTACTTTACTTTAAGGTGATAATAAACTAACATCAAAAATTAAATACAAGAGAATATGGTTCGGTGATAAAAGGTACAAAAGCGATTTTTTTTCACTCCAATTATACATTCTTATTACTTTTTTAAGTGTTAAAATTGAGTGTAAAATACTTTTTTCCTCCCCATTTGTGAGTTGAAGAAGTCCGCAGCAGGAGAATAAGGTATAAATTAGGCAGGTTGTTCCGCTTAAGATGTTGAAACCGTCGATTTCCAATGCTTTATATAGTGACATAGACAGTTCTAATGTTGTCAAGGAACGCGAAGAAATCTCTTAGAAACCTGTAATCAACATAATACAACTTGTATTTAGAACTTGGAACCAACTGAAAGAAAACGACGTATAATAACGGAATAACACCTCCAAAAACAAGAGCTTATGTGTCAGTGTGTGTGTGTATATTCATGTGTCAATAGATGGACGTCGCGAAGTCGAGTGTCGTTTTTGAGTTATTGATGTCTTCGGAAACTGGCAACCAAATTCAGGGTTACTTTTTGAGCCACCGATTTATAGTGTAATAGGCGTACTAAGAAGTCATGGGGTGTCCACATCAGATATTTTACTTTAGGTATGCCAGTTATACAGGAAAAGTATCTGTTGTAGAAAAGTAATAGGTATTATTATGCCATATGTTGTTTTATTTTTGGAGTAGGTTATCAACTATTTGTAATTGCGTTTACTATGAATTTAATAAAGCTATGTCGTTGCTTAAAACTTATTGGCCACCCAACTAAAAAAAAAAAACTTTTAAAAGATCTTACGACATCTTGAAATATCTTTTCCTAACTAAAATCTAAAAATAACTGCCGTATCTAAAGTAAAAAAGACCCAACGATTTTTTGAGAGAATGACTCAATCGATTTCCAAGTTTGTCGGGTTAAATTATTTTCTGTGATTCCGTGAAGGTTTTTGAAACAATGTGAGCTCAAAAAACTGAAAAATATATTTGATTAAATTTAAGTATTTTCGACTTTTCATCGTTTTTTCTCATTTGTAATTTCATGACCATATGTTAATAACTTATAAATTGCCAATACTTGAAAAACTAAAAGCGTTAAAATAAAATTTAATAAAAAATAAAAACTTCGACTTCCGAAATAACTTTTATATCCTTCAACCTTATTCGTACTAAGGGACGGAATGTACTTGAATATTTACATAAATAAATTGGAGGATTCTTGATGAAGTTGAAGTTCATGAATATTGAACCTAAGTGTCGTAGTCGGGTGCCTTCTACAGCACGTTACGTCTCCTTACAAGTGCATTCCGTCCCCTGCATCAGTGCATGTCAAAATACAGAAAGTTCCTAGCAAATGAACATGTAATAAAAAAAAGAAAGTAAATTTGGGTATTGAGTAAGAAGATTCTTGATTTTCGTTTGGGTCTGGAAGACGCCTGCACGATAATACCAAAGTTCAATATTCATGAACGTCAGCTTCACTAACAACTCTCTAATGTATTTAAGTAGATTCCGTCCGTTAAGACGAATAGGATTGTGTGATATAAAAGTAATTTCCGTAGACGGGATTTTTATTTTTTATTAAATTAATTTTTTATCACGATTTTGACTGACTCCGTCGCCGATTTTGATCAAAATTTTTTGGGCGATTCTACGTTTAAAATTTAAAAAGGTGTTTAAAATATTAAGTAAAGTAGCCTAGATTGGACTTTTTAATAAGAGGGAAGTTGCTTCTTTCCATACAGATAAAAATGTATTATTTAAATCTTAAGAAATATTGAAGGGCAAAAAAACATTTATGAATGTACCCATTCATATTTTTTTTTTTTTTAAGATTTAAATAATCGCTCCTAAATCAGGAACTCTTTAAATAATTCAAACCAAATTTGGTGCATCGGTAAAGGTTCTTAAACTACGCAATTTGCTTTAACATGTTGTTCCAACGTGCTTTGGAACCAACGTTATTCCCGAAAAACTCCAATTTTGTTTTTTTTTATGGTAATCATCTTTTTTTATACAGACCCTCTAAGAATGTAGTAATAGTTTTTTATCTTTATCTGATTTTTGAAAAACTTTATCTCGTGAATTGTTTGATGTACAGATGTCTATTACTCCTCAAATTAGAGCTAGTTAAATGAACCATAAAGCAGCTATGATCATTATTTTCTAAAGAAAAACAGTTCTTACGATATTTAGTAAAATAAATATAAATTATTTCCGAAAAACGAGAAATCTTTAGTGAATTTAATTTGGCAATTATCGAAATTGTTCATCCTACGAAGATATTCATTATAAACTATTTCATGGTGCATTTAACTTAACTCTAATTTCAGTGGTCATCTATAAGTCTAATAATAATTTCCGAGATAACGTATTTAAAAAAAAAAAAAATTATTTTCCCAAAACGACAAATCACCATTTTCTTTTAATTCATTTTGGCAAATATCATTGAAACTGTTCTTTTTATGAAGATAACCATTATTACCTACTTTATGGTACATTTAATTAGCTCTAATTTGAGGAGTAATAGATATCTGTACATCAAACAATTTTCGAGATAAAGTTTTTCAAAAATCAGATTGTACACGATTTTTAATGACAACAGGAGTGCATGATGTGTCCGTCACCAATTTTGAGCAAAATTTTTTGGGTGATTCAACATTGAACTAAAGTCGACGTCGACCTACTGTTTGTCCAATGGGCCCTTGCAGCTGAGAAAAAAAAATGCTTAAAATGCTATATTTCATATTTCGTGTTTGAAAAATGATCTCGACATGGTTTTTCCAGCTAAACTGTTAATTTTTTTAGAGGATATTAAAGGAAAAATATACACCTTACGAAATAATTGATTTTTGGTCAAAGAAATTTTTAAAAAGTGTTTAAATTATTAAGTAGATTAGCCTTATAGATTTGTTAAAAACAAAAATGATGGCAGATTTGGATTTAGCACACCAAAAATATTAATGTTCAAAAAATCGTCGCATACAAAAAAAAATTTTTTTTTTTTAATTCTGAGGGAATCCAAAATGTTTAAAGCCACCAAACTACGTTACCAAAATACTATTTAATTATCTTAGGTCTGTGTAAAAAAAAATAAAAAAAGTTTTTCGAAAATAACGTTGGTTCTAAAAACACCTTGGTTAAAGAAAATAGCGTAGTTTAGGAACCTTCAGGGATGCCCCTAATTTGGTTTGAATCATTTGAATAGTTCCTGATTTATGAGCGATTATTTGAATCTTAAAAAAAAATAAAAAATTTATGAATAACAAAATTCTGTTAATAGACTTCACCTCTAGTGAATCCCTCTAAAATTTACTATTTCTTGATCATTAATAATGTTTTTATATCAATTGATGATGATTTCATTATCAAGTATTGAGATAATCCGCAATATGATCCATTATTGAGCCAGGTCTCCCTCCAATTTTGAAATTTTCTAATAAAATTTTTCGGCAAGTAGGCTATCTGCCTACAAGTTAGGTGAAGGGGCTATCCCCTCATCAGCACTGGTTGAGTTGCCAGGGCGCAGCCATCCGAAACAGTTCACTGAACACTTAGGAGGAATTTCTAAGCGCCATAGACAACGCTCCTAATATAAAGTACAACTGGATATTTAAACATTCAAACCATTAATTAATAAAAAGATAAAGACAATATAAATGTTAATACTGATTCTTATTACATTATTTTACTGAAATAAATACAGTTTGCACAGAACTATAACAATAATCATTTTAAAATTTTAATAAAAAAAATTTTGATGTCACACTAAACAAAATGTATGTATTTAAAAGGAAGTATCTTTGACAACAGTGAACTCACTATCAGAGAATTAGGTGAGTTGGCTACACAAGCTGTAAACACTAATTTCTACATCAATTTGATGTTTGTCAGAAACATAGAAAGGTTCAGACCTCAACAAATAAGAGATTAAAAATTCAAAATCGATGACAAGGGTGTGGAAGTCAATGAGTCCCTAAAGTAAGAGTACAGTATTCCAACTCAAAAGAGATTTTGGAGCCTAAGTCGAGAAATGAGGCTGGAAAAAATTTAAGAACAAAAAAATATTAAATAAAAAACAGAAGTGCCCTTCACATTGAGGGAAAAAAAGACAACAAAATTTAAGAAATGTTACAATAAAAAGACAAGAGCTGATTTAATACATACTAATGAGTAGAAAATGTAACAGGTTGTGCATGTTATGGAAAATTTCTAAAACAACATAAATATTTGATGAGGGCTTAATTAATGCCGGAAACCATAACCATACACCTTTAGCCAAAACGGTAAAAAAATGTTAATGAAGTGTAAAAATAGGTAATTTTGTTTCCAAAAATTTAAGATTCATTTATCAAACCATGCTTTACAAATCAGTATTTCATTCAAAGTAGAAATAAATCTATATCATTTAAATAAAACCTCTCTAATTACACTGTTGGGTAAGGGAGTTTTTAAAAATTTGTTTGATATTCTGCTTTATAAGAGCCTCTGTTGTATTGGGACAAAATCAGCTGGTCTAAGTGTCCAGCTAAGTGGACTAAACTTTTATTTTTTTTTTTTTAAGGATGAAAAATAATATTGAATTATATATATAAAAAAAAAGAATATAATATTCTAATTATATTTTTACCATACAAAATTTATATTACACATCACAATATTCACAAATTCACCCAAAGACAAATTCCAACTATTTACAGAAAAAGAAAAAAAAAAAATGAGATTCACGTTGACAAATGTTCCCAGTTTTATTAGACAAAAAGAGAATAATAGCGCCAGGTAAAATGGACTGAAATCGCTATTAAATTTTATTACAAGCAAACGACTATAGATAAGACTATCTGTTCATCTTCATACATATCAACATTTCACACAGCAATAATATATTCTACTTCAACTACTTCAATAAATACAAATACAATAATAATTCTTTCATCTTCTTTTTTTTTTTTTTTATTAATATTTGTAAATATACATCAACTAGCAGCGATGACGAAATAAGAAATTTTTTAATTTTACTAAATGTAATAGCCTGTTCTTTCGGCATAAGGATATGATACATTTAATTACAAAGAGAAAAATAATCACATTTTTTTTCTTTTGATATGTTAAAAAATAATAAATTATTTTGATTAGTTACACAAACAAAAACATATGCATTTTGAAATATAATATATTACAATGGTTTATATATGAAAAGTAGAAGAAAATAATGCACAACTCAACTTTATATATATTACAAAAAAAAAATTATTGGAATGGCATCACACTCATTAAATATTTTGAAGAAGCAGCATTAAACGGACACAGTAGATTATAAAAAAAGTCAATTATCAGTAAATTAAAATGTTACTATAGTAATTCATAATCGTAAGGGTCTGTCCATACAATGAAATGGTTTTGTGCCTTCAACAACGAAGACCCACTGAAGATCTGAATCTTAATTCAAGTTACAATTCTATCAACCATTGATTTTATTTTGCAAAGAAACATTGAACAGCACATGCACTATTTAACATGAATACTGAAATGAAGATTCCATCAAAATTTATAATATTTATAAATACAAATTACAAAAGTGAAACTCAGAATTTTGATTTGGTGGGAAGTTAATCATGTATATAACATAGAACAAATATAGGCACTTAAATTAAAAAGTGGGTATATAATATTAAATGTACAAAGTCTCAAATAAGAGAAAATGTCAAAAAACAGAAATATATAAGTAAAATAAAATATATAAATGACTACAAAAATCTAAACATTAACATAATGTTCACTTTTATTTAGGCATTTTGAGATTATCAAATTGTTTAATATATTAAATAAAATAAATTTTCTAGGAAAATCAATGTATAAACCTCAATGCAAGTTTTTTTATTTTTATGGGTTTCGATAGCAATGGTGAAAATTCACTTTGATCAGGTTAAGTATAATATTCCATGATAATAGAATTCAAAGTTCATGGTATGTAATATAGAAACATTGATGAGTCTAGCTAAAAAACAAACGAGTTACGACAAATCACTTTTCAAAACTGGATGAAAACTGAATCGTACCTATTATCTCTGGAGTATAAAATACTAAAGCAATGGTGAGAAGATAATTTGCATAAGGCAGAAACATTATGAAAATATAATAGAAAAACTAAGGAATTTTACAAAATTTTGGGATTAAAGACCTTTATCAAGAAAATATATTTGGATTGATAAATTAAACAATAAAAAAAAAATAATAACAATTTACAAATAAAGTTACAACTTTGGAGTATGTTTTTTTAAATTTCAAAATAGCATGATATGAATTGTCTTCCTTTCCAGGTTTCAACTAAAGGAGTATGCCAGGTAATATAGTAGGGGACAGAATAAGAAAAAGTTCATGATTCACTTGATATTCATGATTGTTTCAATTGTCTAATTGGCTAATACCTTTTAAAACAAATCACATGTATATTATTACAAGCTGTGATAGAATCTCCATAATAAAATTCCATGCAATTGATGAAAATTTATTTGGAACATAAAGATAGCACTCTAAGGAGAAGAAATGCAGAGAATACAAAAATAAAAAAATAAATTTGAACACTGTTGATAAAATTTATCTAAATCAACTGATTGTTTAAATTAAAACATAAATAATTTACACAATGACACAATTGCATAATATATAAATGCATATAGCAAGAAACAGCCACAGTACAAGCTAAATTAAATGTACTTAAACAAAATGGTATCCATGATCAGTATAAAAACTCCACTTACTGCTAACCACAAAAAAGGGGATTGGATAATAACCATAAATTTTCCTTTAAAAAAAAAGAGAAGATAGAAATGAAGAAAAAAAAAGTGCACAAAGAGAAATAATCCTTAATTAATAAATACAACCTGATTAAGTGAACAAAACATGATACAAAAAAACATAGATCAATGTATGTATAGACAAAAGACACTTAAAAGTATTTAGGCTACAAAAAATATATATATATATTTCAATATTTGCTTATATAAATTACACTATATGCCCAAACGGAGCAGTATAAAAAATTACAAAATCAAAATAGCTCACTTCCTTGCCTCCCGACTTAAATAAGTATCAAAAGTGACTTGGCCAAATCTCAGTCAAGTTCTTATCACACGAAAACCTTTGGCTTGAGTCACACTTTTCCTCTTATTGTTATAATTACCTTCGATGATTCATCCTCTAATAATTATTAGTACTTTTAAAATCCTGCAAAACCCGGCTTGACCAAATCAAACATTCCTCCGGACACAAACAATAAGGAAAGCTGTGCTTGAAAGTTTTGACATTAGGGCGTGAAGCATTTTAAAAATCAACTTCACAAAAGACTAGATATTCCCTCTTTCAAGATAAAATAATTAGTATTTCGTACTTTTAATATTATAATTGTTAGCTGAATAATATACATAAATTGACCTGTAAACTCTCTTATAAAATCACAGCTAAGCAAATCAAAATTAGAATGCTGTTATCTTTTTATTTATTTTTTTTGTTTTTAAAAATTTAAATATGGAACAAAAATCCTGCTATAACATTAAATATTGTCATTTCTTATTTCTTTTTTAAATATATATAAGTATGTGTAATAATTAAGTGGATATAACAGCCAAACATCTATAAATACATTTCATAATACCTATAATTATAATTACAGTTGAAGTTGAAATTAATGAAGGCGGCAAAATTAATTTTTAAGGCTGCTGGTTAATTATAATATAGTTTAAGGTATTTCTACAAAACTATATAAATACACATAGATAAAATAGTTTTCTGACTGGTTGTGTTAAGGTTGCAAATCTTGTAACTTTAAAGATAAAAAAAAATCAAAAATGTTAAAGAGAGTATAATAATTTTATTCTCACCAGTTAATTTATTTATCTAATTGATAAATAGTTGTTATCTACAGATAGATAATGAATAATGACCACTTTTGAGCTAGTTTGACTTTTTGTTTAACATAATATACAGAATGAATAGTTTATGTTAATTAGACCTTCAATGACTGAATAAATCAAATCTTAGGATAACAGATATATCCTTTAAAAATATTAATAATCCATTAGAAAGTAGCCTCACAATTCTTAACAGAACAAAATTAAATTAAAATTATTATTTTCTAAAAATGTAGCTATTGTTTTGTATAAATTTAATTATATTCTTAATTTACTAAATATTTTTTATTTATGGTAAAAGACAGTGGAGAATTTAATATTAGTTTATTGGACACCACAAAAATTTCTGCCTCTCAGTTTATAACATTCAGAATATCAAATGTAATTATTTTTAAATAAATTAATTATTAATGCCTACTAATCAATGCTTGATTTTACTTCCTGAAAAATTAGAATTACTTAAATTAATTCTTAATTCTAACGTATAAAGAAAATAATAAAATAAAAGCTCTAAAATCTTGGCACAAGGAAAACGTAGAGATGGGAAGCATTATCGATGTTTGGATTAACCCTGATAAGTAGAAAATATGCCAATAATAGAATTCATTGATAATATCTTAAATATAACTCATAACATTAAAGATTGAGCAGTTATTTTCATTCCACATATTGTTTAATATTAATATCAATCTTTTCAGCCAAAGTTAAAAGAACTAACCTTCTAGAAAGGTTAACATATTTAGAAAAAAAAAACTTTAATAATTGATTACTGTGCTTATTCTATAATTGATGCCACGCATTGTCTGTAAGATTTATGATTACTATACACCCCTAACACAACCATAGTTCGAAAATACTACAATAAGTAACAGCAAACTTGGAACAGACTTCTTTTTCGAAATGAGCGATTATAGCTTAGAAAACCTGAGTTAATTTTATACATTAATAATTTATCAGCACCCCTTGACTCTAGAGGCAATTCATACTGAAACGTAAAATAACTAGCAATCGGTTAGATGATACAATATACAGTTTTCCAGATAAGAAAGGAATAGTGGTGAAGCCTGGTAACATTGATTCGTTCAGTTATTGTTGGCTCTGGGTAGCGGTCGCACCAAGTATAGCTTTTCGCCCTGTTTGTTTGTATAGATGGGGGCCCTCTGATAATGGTCAACTAGTTGATCCAGAGTATGAAACTTCCTCTGACCAATGCAATAGAGTGCTCCATCCACATGCACCCTAAAATGTTTATTGCGACCTGGTGCTTTCAGGGATACCGAGTAGTCACCCATCTGGAAAATTAAGTAGTAGTATAAATATAAATAATAATAGTAGTATTTAATAGAATAGAATGTTGGAGATACATTTAAATGATTTATATTTAGTTTAAAGTTTAAAAAGAAAATTAACATATGTTTTTTTTTTAATTAAAAGGTTATACTGACTTATTGTAAAGATCGTTAAAAATTAAAATGTTTTCAAGACAATTTAAAAGATTGTAAGCCTTTATTTTGCCTCTATTCAAATATTTTAACTTAGAAAAGAAACTTTATTCAGTGACGAAGTCCCTTAAAAATAACTATGGTGTACAAACAAAAAAATAAACATTTCTTGCTTACATAGAAACAAATAAAATCATAAACAATATAAAACCAATAAAAGAATCCTTGTGAAACAATATAGACAAGTAATAACACAAAAGAATAAAGAGAGTTAGAAGAGAAAATTACATTTACCTGTTTAACAAAAACTTATTCATTAAAATAATTATTTACATCTCATGAAAAAAAAAAAAAAAAAATATATATATATATATATATATATATATATATATATATATATATATATATATATATATATATATTAGGAAATATGTCCATTGAGAACAGCATCCCTTAGGAGATCCCTTAAGAGTATAATACTCTATTATTGGGTCTTAACCCAATAATAGAGTATTATACTCTTCTTTGGGATCTACATATTAATGCAACTCGGATTTTATATAATTAGAACAGGAAGATTAAATATCATTCGCTGTTTGATTTACAGATGCGTTATCCTGCAGGTTACCAACCTGTCTTGGCCAGAATGTAGGATTGAGATTTGTAACATGGAACTGCCATGCAATAAAAATCAACCCTCATAGGCCAGAGAGTCAAACTGGCTCTACTATTGTCTCAAGACTTGCAACAGAAACATACCAAAAAGTATTCCAATCTGAAATACAAGCAATAGAAATAGCTGCACAAGAAAATCTCAAGGGCCCAAAAGAAAGATATAATATCAGATAGCCAGGCAGCATTAAAGGCTTTAAATTCCAACATAATCACGTCATTGCTAGTATGGAAGTGATTTGGCATTATAAAGAAATTAGATATGGGCAACAAACTCATTCTCATGTGGATAACTGTACACAAAGTTATAGAAAGCAATAAGATAGCACATGACATAGCCAGAAAAAGTTCAGAAACAATGCAAATCAGTCCAGAGCCATATTTTGATACATCATTAAGTCTTATCAGGTAAGAAATTGAATCGTGGGAAAGGAAAAAAAAAGAAAAAAAAAGATATAGTGGGCTTCAAAATCTGTCAAGAAACAGTCCAAAACTCGTACTAATCTGTCAATGGAAAAGACAAAATTTTACCTACACCAGAGAAGGAAAGAATCGAGAACAGTTGCAGGTCTCCTCTAGGGCCACTGTCAGTTAAAAATATCATAGAAGATGGATCTGTCCCTAGGAGATGAAGAAAAAGATTAACACATCCTTTATGAAAGTGAAGTCCAAGCCTTCTAGACCACAGTACCTAAATCGGACAATAAATAAAGAGGAAGATACTAACAGAGTAAACCACAAACTTCATGTGCGTCGAAAGATATCTACTCGATGAGATCTCTAAACCAATAGAGGGATTTTCAAAGACCCATATAGGACAAAATGGAGAAGAGTTTTCTCCCGTCAACATGAAATATTAATACTTTGATTAACAACTTTATAACTATTTATTACAATAAAGAACAATAATTATTGTTGTTATGGTTGTATAAATAATAAAATCATATTCATAATAGTATTAATTTGGCACATAGACTGCAAACAAAAATAAATGTGAAAAAAAGCACTTAGACCAATATGCATAATAATCCCTCTGGAGAAAAAAGAAAAGAAAATTTGCGTTTCCATCACATACTTGGTAATAATGTGCACATAACTAGCTAGTAAATAAAATGTAATATTTAATAATTAACAAATTAAAAAATTAACATTACATTGGTTTCTGAATCCCTAATGAGGAAATCTCCATCATTCCCACTTTGGTTGAGGATAGCATCGCATTGGGCTCGTGTGATGGAGCCATAATACCACTCCTTGCCAACAAGGTGAGGCCTTTCAGCCGAGATGTTGCTCGAACCATCTCTTAAGGGCTGTGTCAAATACTCACTCAATTCCTAAAAAAAAAAGTAATTTAATTATAAAATTATAATTGGACAAAAATATTTAGAACATAAAATAATGATAGTAAAAAAAAAATAAATAAATAAAACGGACGAGAGGTAAAGCACACAAAAAGAAATAAAATTTCATGGAATATTTATATCAGTGCAACCCTTCAAAGCCAAGTTAAAACATATATATGCAATCGAGTCGTCTGCATGATGGGGGATATTGAAATCATTGTGGATAATTTAAATTGTGACGTTATATAAGGGGTACAAATAAGTTTCCGCCATTTTTATTAAAAATTTACGAAGTTATTGTAAAAAAACGGTACATTATATTTTATTTAAAATATTGTCCACCAGTAGCTACTACTTTTTTCCATCTTTCTGCATTCGGATACCATCCTGAAAAAACTCTTCGTTTTTTGAGGCTATCCATGAATCGATCCAATTTTTTGTATCTTAATACGATGTGAAGCGCTGCTCAGATAGAGCATGTGCCACTGACCGGAACAAGCGGTAATCACTATGCACAAGGTCTGGAGAATCAGCGGGTGGGGTAAGACTTCACATTTTAATCACAGTGAAAATACGGTGTGAAAAACCTTTTATTTTATACCTGACAAGCAGTATTTCATATGTGCACAATCGGCGTTCAATGTCTCTTGTCTTCATTTCCTTCATTTTGAATCATTCCCAACGATTTTAAATGATGTGAAATTGCTTATTGACTCACTTCTAATGTAAGTACAAGTTTTTCTTGCGTTTGGCGCGAATCTTCCACCAATAATGCTTCCAATTCTGTGTTTTCATACACTTGGAAAACAAATATAAGTAAAATATAAATTTTTACTTTCTTTGATTGGCTGATTTCTTTGTTTTAATACTGTTTATTACTACAAAGTTATCCTTCCCAGTTTGACATTGTATATAAAATATACAATCAATGACTGTATATTGTATATGACTTGTATATGTCCATAAGTTATGATAGAGAAGGTATCCATGGAATATCAAAAAACCCAGATAATCAAATTATTTTGTTTTAATGAATCAATAAAAATGTTAATTAAGAATAAATTATTCAAAATACCTCTTTTCTTTACAATAAAAATAATTTATTTAATGCAATATAATTTAAAAAAATCTAAAATAAATAAAAATAAGCAGATTTTACAATATAAGAATCAAGCATATAGCTCTAAGAGGGAGTTTTTTTTTAATCAAATTTTAATACAATGAAGCTAAAAATAGCTTGGTCCACTTGAAGTTTTTGAAGGAAATATTCTTATAGATTTTTTTTTTTCCTTTTAACCTTTTAGCAGCCAATGTTCCCACTTGGGAACAAATGCTTGGAATTTTTTTTTAAATATTTTTCTAAAAGTAAACATTCAGTCAATATTTTTTTTCGCTTATATAAAGTCAAAACTTACTTTTGAATGTAAAAATTGAGCAAATTTTTCAAATTTGAGTTACGATTTTTCGAAATGCGTAAAATAGGCTTTTTCCATTTTTCGTTATAATTTATTTTTATAACAAAGATTCCAACTTGATAAGCGCAGTAATATTTTTTTTTAAATCTTTTTCTTTTATATTTTTCTTTGTAGTACCTCCCCTCTATTTCTTAAGTTAAAAAAATATATTTAAAAATAAAAATCTTAATTGGTAGCAGTCAGTGTTCACAATTGAGAACATACCGAAAATCCTACATTTTTTTTTTTTTACTAAAACTGGCAATTGTTATGGTTTTGTATGAAAAAATAGAAAGGTTTTTATATAGGTTTTTTTATAAAGGTGAAAATTTGATTTGAATATGAATTCATGAATATTAATCTTAGCTTGTATCATCCTGAACCTTTGGAACAAGATAGTATGTCTTTCTTTGAAGAATTTGTGACGAGGAGCCGGCTTTTCTAACAGCCGCATAATAATGCTTAGGTATTTTCGTCTTTCATAACAATATTGTTATCAATTAAAAACATCTAGTTATCAATCATTAAAACAACGAGTTCCTCTTCATTAGCACAACTGAAGATAAATTTAAGATTTTTTTGTTTCCATTGCAAAATCATTGTGAATAGAGTTAGCTTCATAGTTTATGCCATCAATAGATACATGGTATGTTTATATTGATTATTATTGACTCAGGAAGCTCTTACTGTAGATATATTTTATAATATTAAAAAAGAAAAATAGGAAAATCAAATAGGTTATCATACCCTGGATAATGGAGGCCCAACATAAATGAATGAAAACCATATATGGACAGTAACGAGTAATGAATGAATATTAATTATTATATCAATGAGTATTAATATTGCATAACCGTTATTTCTAATAAGTCAATAAAAGCAGAGTCTCGATTTGGATTAATATGTATACGTACTTACATTAATTACAACACCAAAACAATAACAAACTCACTATATCAACAAAAAAACCAATTAATGAATAGAAGATACAAAAAATAAAGATGAACATAGAAAATGTACTTGATCAAAAGAGAAAATAATGTTCAAGATATTCATGAGTATGAATAAAAGACACATGCAACATAATCTGAATTTAAAATTCTAATGCTGATAACAAAGCTCTGAGTGACATAGCAGGAAGTAACTCTGATAATTTGAGATAGGTCCTTATACCGCAACTTTACTTTCAATTGGATCTAATTTTATTAACACACATTTAATCAAATGAAGCATAAAAATATTAGATGATTATTTTTAGCTGATATTATTTATAAATTTACTTATATTAATAGATTTTCTGATTTTTCACTTTACTAACCATTTAATCCATGACATATTCCCTGCCATTAATGCAACACAAAAAACAAAACATGTCAACTCAATACGCTTTCAGCTTTCTAAGATTTAATTGCATTTTTGACTGGGATAAAATTTCACTATTTCTTTATAAGTAAGTTTTTGGAAATTATTTATTTTCAAAATTTAATTAAAACAGATAAAATAAATAAATTTAAAACAGTCCGCCAGGTAATTTGATATTGCTACTGAAACTTTTATTTTTTATTGCATGTGTACAAAAAATAGAAAATAATTGAAAATTTGATTGTGCCATTGTTATACTGCGCAATTGCGACTACAAACTCCAGTTCTATAATTGATCCATGAACGCCACATGTTACTGAAAGAATAAAAAAAATTAAGTGAAAGAAAGAATAAACAAATATCTCATTGAGACTCGAGATTTAATCAGACAGAATCACAGAGTAACTATAAAGTTTTATTTTCCCTTACCTATATACAAAATATATAGATAGTAAGGGGAAATATTGCGGTCGTGAAAATTTTCGAATTCGATTTTTCAACGGAAATACACGTTTTAAGGTCCCTTGAGTCTAAATAACTAAGTCTCGCAAAATGGTCTATGTGTATGTGAACAGACGAGCTCAAAAACGAAAAGTTGTACAATACGGAAATTTTGTATTTAAGATAGGCACAAGCATGTGATGCTACAGCAACTTTTTCGTCAAAATCAACTAACCGGAAGTGACACTTTATATATTCGATTTTAGACTTCTTTACAATTTTCTCGAAAACAGCTCTAACAGCCTTTAACTTTTCATATATGTTACTACTCATATATGTACTCATCACCGCAGGAAAAATGCAGGGAAATGCAGGGATCATTATGCATCATTTTATGGTAAATTATGTCTAGACGTATATGAAAGGTAATTCAATTTTCTAAAAAACAAAAAAAGAATCATCAAAATCAGAGCAGTAATAGCAAAGCTACAGTGCATCGGACTAACCGGAAGTGGTAATTATATCATGGATTTTACAATTTTCTCGTAGATGGCTCAGACAATTTTGATGAAACTTGCCCAATATCATCTCCTTAAAGCTCTTTAACTTTTCATGTATGTAGTATATTAACGAGAAAATTCAGGGGAAAATGTCATTGCGAAAAGAAAATTTTATTTGCACATAACTCAAAAAGTGAGCATTTTATGATAAATTTTGTATGAAATCATATTAAAGGTAATTAAATTTCCTAAAAAACAATTATTTAAATCGGGCTCGTATTAGAAAAGACACAGCGTATGTCATAAGAACTACTAGGCCTTACAGGGAAAACCGAGCGCTTCCAGAAGGAGATGAATGCTACCGAACCTCTTCCCACCAAGCTGGCAACCTATTGTTAATAAAACGCTCTGTAACAATGTATTGTAATAACATAAAAGTAGAAATTAACTTAATTATTTCTACTTATATATTATTTAATTGAAACAAAATGATTCCATGGAAACTAAATCGAAACTTTTAAAATATACTTTCAGCTTGACAAACCAAAAATATTTAGTGTACAGAATTGTAGTACTAAAGTTATTTAAAAACTAATTTATTATATTATTGTGAGAAAAGACCTGAAGAAGTGCATTCTGCTGAGTTTATTTTGATTAGTGTTTATGTGAATTCTTAAAAATAATTTTAAAGATTATTATTATAGGTTGGTAAGGGACATTTTTTTAGACATTTGAATTATCTTTCCGGAAGATGTACAGTCATCAAGTTTTAAAAAAATTAAACAAGTGTGAACCGGTTTACAAAGAAACATGAGCAGAATTCATGTTTAAATGTGTGTATAAAGTTCTACAGAAACGCTAAATCTTTGCTAATATTGGTCCAAATTAGATGGTTCTTTTTTTGTTCTGTAGAGAATTATTTTTCCAATAGACATGACAAAGCAGAGTTTTTTTGGACTCAAAGGGCTCTGAAATGCATAGATCAGTTGAAAACTGCACACTGAAATTTTTACACGATTATAATACTTTTCTTACCAAGTAGCGGCAGGAAAGTAAAAACATGGCTATAATGTCTAATAGTTCGTATCTTTGCTAATAAAGGTCTGATTTAGGTGCTATTTTTTAGAGCTATGCAAAAATAAAATATTCTATTTGTCATAACTTTTTTTTCTACATTTTTTTGGGGATGTATCTAATACATAAATTATAAGAAAACTTTAAGTAGAGGACTTCAGGTAAGTTTCATCAAAATTTATATAGCCGTTTATGCACTACAGTCCATAGAAAAACTTAAAAAATTATAAGCAACAAAATCAGTCTGCCCGTTCAAGAGATAATTGTGGTACAGACAGACAAATGGCCAAAAATGTTTTTTTCCGGCTCAAGAGGCTTTGAAACACATAGGTTGAAAACTGTGCATCGAAATTTTGACCCAATTACAAGTACTTTCCTTACCTAGTAGCGGTAGGAAAGTAAAAAGCATGTTTGCCTAAAGTCCTGCTCGCTGTAACGTTACACATTATTACAGTGGTTCGTGAAACCATTTAGGCTAGCCAGGCCTGACTTAAACTAATGGTTTCAAAGGTTAAATATTTGTTCAAAAATTTTTTAATTATTACAACTGATCAGTTTTGTGAGCTGATTTGGATTTTTCCCGGATATTGGGTGGTTTCACATAAAGTGCCAGTTTTCAAAGTAAAGATTACTTTATTTAAAACTTTATGAAACCAAAACATTTTATTCTAAATAAAAAATCTTTTTCAGTGCACTTTTCCCAATGAATAACCAATTTTTAAATTCTAGAAATGAAAAATTCAGAGTTTTTGGTAGATATAAAGAAATGAAAAATTCAGAGTTTTTGGTAGATATAAAGAAATGAAAAATTCAGAGCTTTTGGTAGATATAAAGTCAGAAAATTTATTTTAATCTGTAAATCATTTCCAAAAATTATTCTACGAATAAAGTAGTCCAAATTTTTAAAAATGTGAAAATTTGTTTGAGAACAAAGTGGGAGCAGGAGAACTTAATAGTATTGATCCTTCAATTTATTAAGTTTGTTTCAAATCATGAGTTTTGGCATTGTTTTGTTGGAATAAAAAACGCTTACGATTTTTCAGTTTAGATTGTTTTTAGAAAATTTGTTGATGTATTTGCTCTATTTTTGCAGTAGGATGTATGTAGAGGCAATGGTTCACCTCTACATTCATTTTTGATTTTGGCATGTGCCCTGGCTTTTCATCAACATTCATCCAATGACTTGATTGAAACAAACTATCATTTTCTATCAAACCATTTCTCATCACAAGTTCTTCCCAAAAACGGTCCAACTTTTTGCTTAGCAAGCAATGAAACATGCCTGAAGGCATTATAACAACTGCTGTTCATTTGTTCATGTAATTCCATTCCTATAAATTGAGATTTCATACTTATTGAAGATGCTAAGTATCGTGAAGCTGTAGATGCATTTGTATTGAGAGGTGCAGAGAATCTTTTAACAGTTCGATAAAGGGTTTCTTCCAAAGTAAGCTTGAAGTTTTTATCCTCAATTGATGATGAAGGATTTCCAGGAGGCTGGTTTTCAAATTCTGTATCTCCTACCAAAAACTTCTCAAACCAATAGTGAATTGTTTGTTCATTCACACTCTCTATCCCAAAGACTAAATTAATATTTCTTGCATCCTGGGCTCTCAAATGTCTGAGTTTTAACACATAAAGGAAACATCTCTCCTTTTATACCTTATGAAAGTATACTAAAATGTGAGTAATGAAGTGGAAGAAAACAAATATCAACAAAAAAATAGAGTTATATTAACTGTTCATTAAGATCGCTAAGTATATTTCTAGTAGACAACAGAAGACCAATAAATCCTACTCTAAATACTGAATAAAGATGGTCATTTCATGTGAAACAACCCAATAAAATTAGTCACTAGTCTTGGTACTCTGAGAAAGACTAGAATTTTATTTAGTTTTAATACATTTGAATTTATCCTAAAAATTATGAATAGTGTATACATTGCAGATATTAAAAAAAAGTAGAATATTTGGATGTAAATAGCATACTCTAGTATAAATTATAAAATTTAAGTAGTTATTAATAAAAATATTTTATAATGTATATTTATAATGGTAAGAGTATGGTTGACCGTGAAAAATGTATGTAGGAGAATTTCGGTTTGGGGTGCTGTCAATAAATAAACACACAAATAAGAAACATCTTATTACAATGTGTGCCGACGTCTGGCATGTACGACCAGTTGGCGATTGTACTACACGCCATTTAGCCCTGATGATGGCCTAAAACATATAGTGAAAAAAAGCCCTTAAAATATTTACTATTCAATTAATAATATTCACCATAGGAAAATAGTGAAGTCAAAAGAGGGAAAACCTAAAGAACATAATTCAAACTTCATTCAATGTTCAGGAAGACGTAATGCAGATAGAGGAAATCTATGCATTTTTTTGAACGAAAGAGATAAAAAATGAAATGATAGATAACTTACTTGAACATAGTTCCTCGGTATAAGGCCTGTCTGGCCATGACTGTTACGGGCTCTGTACCATTCAGGATCAGACTGCGGCCTATCGATGACCTCAAGTCTGTCTCCTTTATCGAAAGAGAGCTCTTGTTCAGATGTGGAAGAAAAAGAATAGAGGGCAACAACAATGTCCAACACATTCTCTGCCATTGCATACGTATGAAGTGCATCATCGTGCTCAATCTCTTCCTGGGTATAGTTAGAAGGGAACCATCCCTGTGCAGATCCACTCTGTCCCCTCCACCATCTACAGCCATATTAAATGTTATTTCAATTTATTGCCATCATTTTTATGAACATTTATAAAAGATGTATAGGTATTTATATTAATATAGTAGAACAAAAACTAAATAAGAATATAAAATAATTGTTAGGATAAAAATAGAAAATTCGACAAACGAAGCTTAGTCTCTAAAATACTGGTAACCTAACCAGTCAATGTTTCACCCATTCAGGCATCGTCAGGACAGCAAAAATAAGATTACACATATGCATACAAGATGAAGCATATCTCACATCAATAATGAAAAAGACATCAACTTTACACGGTGCCTCTCACTATAATGTGTATGTAGATATCATGGAGTGAGGTACTGTCTCTATTTGATGTGTCTTTTTAGCTGCTGATGTGAGACATGCTGCATCTTGTCTGCATATATGGGATCTTATTTTTGTTATCCTGATGATGCCTGAATTGGCGAAATGCCAACTTGTTTAGGCTTCGTGTGTGGATTTTTTTAATTTATTTCCTAACAAATAGGTATTTATATTTATAATATACAATAAAAAAAGGTTTGTTAAAAAATCTTCTTTCATTTTGTTAAAAATAATGAGCATTAAGAATCATATAGCACACATAATGAACTGGATATAACTAGATTCAGTACATACAGAAGTCTTCCAATAATTCGCTTTGGTGGCAATCTAGTTTTTTCTTATTTAAACAAGTGAATGATAACAACAAAAAGTAGCTTACTATTTATTTAAGGTGGGTAAGACAGTAGCCTAGTGGAGAAAGTGCTGGGTTCCAATACAGAATGAACCCGGCTCAAAACCTAGTGCAGCAAATTACACTTTCTTTTCTCAGCAGATCAATTGGGAAATATCTAATAGATCGAGACATCACACAGGATTATAACATAAGCTATTTAAAAAAAAAAGTAATATTCAAGGTTGAATATAACAAAAAGAGGACAGCAAGAACCTCAATTGGGAAATGGATTCTAAGGCCTATTCATACTAAAAATTGCAGATTTCCAGATCATTAGGTTCCCTATGGGATTGAAAAAGGAAAACATACTGAAAGGCATAGAAAATTTGTTTGGAAAGAAATCATAGTAAACATTTCAAAGAACAATGTTTTGGTTCTGGCAAAGTTTACTTACATCAAAATAGAAGTCTCAAAAGACAATACCTATATTATGATATTATCAAGGATAATAATAATCAACAAATGAAGATTGATCTAAAGGTAAACAACAGAATAAGGAAAGCAGACCAGGACCAATATCAGTTTTGCATAACCATAGAATTTCAATGACTACAAAAAAAAAAAAAATAATCTGTGTCGTGACTTTTAAACAGATTTACTCTCCAAAGCAGACTTACCGAAGTGAGAGCAGATATACTAGAATAGTAGTTAGCTTAGACAAAGTAGAGTATAGAGAGGCATGTAACAGCGCAAGGAACAAAAAAAATATTGCAAAGGTTGAGTAGTTCAAAATTTATTCCCTCTTTTAAACACCATTTAAACTAACTCAGCTATTTATAAAATAAGTGAGGATCGAGAGTGAAGATTGTGGAAGCCCAAATCAGACCGATAGCCAGAAGGAAAGCCAATGATTTCCTATTTAGACCTTCATAGATTGGAAGAGGAAAAAGGAAAGATGGAGAGATGATAAGAAGACCCAAAATACATCCTTAATACACATCACTATTTACCCTAAATCTGCCCAGAATAAGGAAAGCGAAAACCTATAAAAATCTCTCTTAAGCATACATTTACTTAGTTTGTGGCATAAGATCAGTAATGTAACCATGTGATGAGGTAATTTTCTCCATAACCCTTAGGGCAACAGAGATACGATCATCAGGTGACACTGTGACACTTTAATTGATCAGGTTTTAAACAAACCAGACATCCACCTTTCAATACCTTTAATATTTCTTCAACATGTATCACTAACTCTAAGGCAAAATATTTTTTTGTGTTGGCCTACTTTACTGGCAGTGTCTTTTGGTTTTTGTACATTTAAACTCATTTAATACAATCGGCAATATTTTTTTCTAATTTAGCAAAGAAAACAAATAGATCTGTATATGAGAACTTTGAAATCCCTGCAGAGCAAAGGCAGAAAACAATAATATAAAAATTGTTTAAATTATATAGAATAATTATTTTCTCAGCTTCTAGGAGGCATTGGCAAAAACCCTCGGACACTTGTGTCTAATATTTTTCGACATAGAACCACCAATAAAATGTTTCTGAGGTATTAATAAAAAAGTAGGGAAGGAGGAAGTATACCAACCAAGCATGAAGCATAGACCGCATAATGTTAGCAACAACAATGGACAACATTTGGTCAATTTTGCAGCATCAAGACATCTACTCATAAGAAGTGCACTCTTTTTTCCATATAAGCATATATAAAGGAGCCTGGACTCCTCCTAACAGAACAAACATCAGCCATAATCCCAATACTAGTTTGGTGAAGACAGGTTCAATGTGGTTAATATGAGAGTATTAAGGGGAGCCAATGTAGACTCCAATCATTATCTCAGCATAGCTCACATCAGTGCAAAGATATCTTCTATCAAGCCCACATCAAGACAACACAAGAAACTAAAATTTAATCTTAAAAACCAGAAGTACAACAGTTTTATGAAGAAAAGCCAAACCAAAACCTTTGTTCCTTTGCTTTTGATGAAAGTGCTGAAAAAAATTGGTTGACATGCTTAATGCAATCAAAAAGGCTATAGAAAATGCACATGGACCTCCAGAAAAGGAATATCTCCCAGGTTTGATGGGGATTGTGAAGAAGCCACTAAATCAGATGTACAAGGCTATGCTTAATAGAAGTACAAGAACACTATATAAATACAGAATAAAAAGGAGAGCGGAAAACATCTGCATCGAAGAAACAAGAGGAAAAAGAAACAAGAGGAACTCAAGACAAAACAGCTACATGGAGATAAGCAATTTAGGGATTTCTTCCAAAAATTGAACAGAAGCAGAAAAACATTCATGCCTAAGCAGAGTTCTTCTAACGATAAGGAACGTAATTTGCTGACCAATAAAGAGGATATTCTCACACAATGGAGAGACTATTTTAGTATTATTCTTAACAATGAAGAGACTACATTGGATCTGGAAATTGGAAATCTAGTAGGAGAGAAGGACGTCAAAGTAACTTTGCCTGATATCGAGCCCCCTTTTGAGTATGAGATAGAGGATGCAGTGAAAATGTTAAAGAAAACAAAAACCCCTGTATATGACTGTCTACTGTCAAGAGCTATTCAAATACAGTGGCAGTGAACTGCAAAAAACACTATAAGACCATATACTAATAATATGGATGACTAAGATGATACTATCTGATTGGAGTAAGTCATTAATAAGCCCAGTTTATAAAAAGGGTGAGACTTGAACACAACAATTACAGAGGAATCTCCCTACTCTTCTGAGGCTACAAAATATCATCGAATATCTTGTCCCAATGCCTAGCCAATGTGGTTTCAGGCAGTGCAGGTTTACTACCGACCAGATATTTAGTCTATGAACAATCCTCGAGAGGGAGTGTTAATATAATATGGAATCCCATAATCTGTTCATTGATTTTAAAGCGGCTTATGACAGTGTCAGTTGCGAACAGCTTTATAAAGCACTCAAAAAATTCAAAACTCCTAAGCTTATACGCATTATTGAATTAACTATAAAAGGCATGTTACTGATAAATAGAGATCATTCTGCAAGAAAAGGGCTTCGCCAGGGTGATTCAATAGCTTGTCTTCTTTTCAATTTAGCCCAGGGTTTCACAAGCAAAAATATAAGTCAGTGGAAAGATATTTTATGCCCATAATTAGATAATGAAGACGATGCTGCTAACATCAACGAGTGACGTCACAGAATCATTACTTGAATTGATTAGACCAACAAAAAGACTTGGCCTAGAGATCAATGAAGCGAAGATCAAGTACAAGGAGACACTACAAGACCTGAAGATATTGTGACCATAGACCCGTACAATTTTGAGAGTGTAATGGAGGTTCACGTATTTGGGGTCATTAGTGGCAAATAACGATAATGTAGCAATGGGATCTGCACAAGACAGGGACAAATGGCAGATGCTGATGAAGGAGGCTAGGACTTAAAACTAGGTTATAGAGCCATTGTGATGATGATCCATCAAGAAAAATAATGATTAGAAATATATGCACTATTGAATATTAGTACGCAAACATAGCAGATATAAAAAATGTTTCACTTTAAATAATCAGCACATAGTAAAATATAAAAAAAATTACTTACCCATCGTTACTTTTTTCAAGTATCAATATTCGAGTTCCTTTGACTAGAGAAAGTTCATCAGGCTGCTGCGCCTGGTAATTATACTTGACTACAGCCATTCCAATGGCATCTGACGGGTCAGCAGGAAGCCTGCGAGAAATTGTTGGTGATTCGACAGCACCTCTTCCAGTATTACTGGTTGGTAAAGTCTTGGAACCACTTGAGCTGCTGCTCTTCTTAACTTTTCTTTTTATGCTAAAAGAACAATAATTAACAATTAGCAAATTGTTAATAATTAAATTAAATTAAACAAGCATGTAAAGAGAGAAATCTGATCAAAATGTAACCTTTATTGAACAAATTAGAAAATTTTAGGCAGTTAAAGAACTTAAAATTATTTCATAATAATCAAATAAAAATACTGAAGAACTGACAAAAAACTATTTTTTATACTGGATAATTTATCACAAATATTTCCTGCAGAAAAAGATTACAGAATGAAAAAAATTAGGAAAACACTAATTTAAAATTAAAATTGGGTATTTTAAAATTCCATTTGTGGAAAACATTTTGGAGACCCATCTATAAAATTGGAATAATCTATAAAAGCTCTTGGACCAAATTTTAGAAGAAGAATTAAAGTCTAAAGGAAACATCAGAAAGATGAAATTCTAACTAATCCATGACATTTGCAATTACTATAAAATAAAGAATTCTTATGTTTTAATAAAGATATAAAAACAGAAGAAATATAAATTAAAAACCTATAGACATATTGTTAATATCCTTGATCATTAAACTTCCATATTACCATATCGTAAATTTACAGCATATCATATGTTTTGGTGATATTGTGGTTTCTTTTTTAAATACACCTATAAGTTCTGGGAAACTATCATTTTCGTTTAATTATATTATAGATGTTTGTTTTCTAATGGTCCTGACTCTGGGGAATGTGAATTAAAGGATATGATAAAGCGTTTTTTCACATTTGTCTTCAGGTCTCATGAGAGCCTCTATAAAGTATAAAAGCTTGTTTTTTCATTTGATCAGTTCAAAAACTGAAATAATCAATCTCTTAACAAAATATTTTAAATAATCTTGTACTTATTTTGTAACAGTTCTTGGACTAACTAAACTCTGAGGTTAATACATGTATCAAGCCATGGGAACATAGATTGTGAACTACAATATATTCAAGGCTTCAATCTGACTCATTCCATAATATCGTTCTAATGTAAGGATAGTCTCTCAGGATCAATTACAGGAACGGATGATTAATAATAAGACAGATTTAAATAAACGATTATAACCAGAAATATTCTGTTTTACTCAGTTCACTTTGTAATGGAGAACAAATCAAATAGAGATAGTAAAATGACAAATTTCTTGCATATGTATTCAAGTTATTCAGCAACACAAAACACTTTAATAATTTTTCATGAAATAAAGCATTGATAATGCAGTTTTAACTAAAGATCATCGCAGAAACAGATATGACAGCATGCATTTTGATAAACAATTAAAATTTACCCGCTCCATACAGACAAGGAAGATGAACTAACACTCGTCCAAATGTTTCCAATTCCAGTCAACATAGCTAAAAATGAAACAAAACTCCCAGATCTGCACTTTTTTTTTTTTTACTACAAATGTCTATATAGATGAAATGATACAGATAAACAAAGAATGACTCATCAGCACTCACTCATATAGATAAGATAAAATTATTTGATTTTATTGATCTCATAACTTACAACTCTATTGTAATAGGCTCATTTCAAATCAGTGTAGCTACAAACCAGTTGACCGTAATAACCTTACAACAATTCAGCTAAGGTCTGTATATTTATATATTAGATATATATATATATATATATATATATATATATATATATATATATATATATATATATATATATATATATATATATGTATATACATATTGTTTATTGTTTTAATTTATATTTTATATTTCAAGTAAAAAACAAACTTTTTTTTTAAGTTAAAAGAAGTGAGTAAAAAATTGAAAATATGGTTCATCTAAAACTTTTGTATGCATCTATTTATCTGTTATATATGTTATATATATATATATATATATATATATATATATATATATATATATATATATATATATATATAAAACAGATAAATAGATGCATACAAAAGTTTTAGATGAACCATATTTTCAATTTTTTACTTACTTCTTTTAACTTGAAAAAAAAGTTTGTTTTTTACTTGAAATGTTTGTTTTTTACTTAATTTATATATATTTATAATATATATAAATTAGAACAATAAAGGTACAGTATGATTTTTTTTTCCAGATAATTATACACTTTGCCTACTAAATTTGAACTAAACATCAAAGAGTTGAGAGTGTTAAGTTCTTTATAGAAACTACTGCTATTTAGCAATATAATATTTTGCAAGCATTATTCAGCTTAGCCGCTAATCTAGACTAGTTTATATAAATACAATTAAACAGAAATATTAATTTTAAAAATCATGAAATGGAAAACAAAAACTTACCTCTAATTTCTCACCTTTGTATTTTCTTGAATGTTTTTACCACTCAAAATACCTATCCCGATTGTTTTAAACGTGCATTCACTTATAAGATGGTGAAATATAAAATTAAATTAGCAAGCGTCAACAGTAGAAATATATCTTCACTATTGAAAATGTTTAAAGTTACGGCTGTGAGAATATGTGAAGAAACAAGAGAGCCACAGACAAGTTAAACATTCTGGTACGATTAATTGACTGACTGAAGACAAAGGGAAGCTCTCCAATTGACGCAGTTAAACTAGATGACATTGCATAGCAACACTGCATATACATTTACGGCTTGACTTAAGCAGTATTCCCAATTTATGTATAGATGTGTGTGTGTTATGATTCCCAGTAGAATATTTATTTTTTTTAATCAATACTAAGCAGCAAAAATTAATGTTTCTTTTTTTTTTTTTAATAATATTATTTGCAATTGAAATACTCATCACTCAATGCATACTTCCATTGGAATATAACAATGACTCTAACCCTCTAAAAGCTGTGCAATTAAAAACTTGTACACTACTCAGCCAAGGAACATTTAATAAATAAAATATTTTAATATTTAATTTACAGCTGGGGATAGATATTAATTAATAGAAAACAAGTTGTTTTTTTAAATTTTATATGAGTGGCTTGGTGTAAAATAGACCAATGTCGAACAACCTTCGGTTTTAAGTTGATCCCACAATTACTTCCATAATCACCTCTCATTTATTCTTCAAGGCTTTATAACTCCACAATCAACCACCTCTAAGATAAGTAACTATCTAAAATAAATGCTAAATGAGGGACTCGAGAATTTTCAAATTTCAAGCACTCCTAGCCAGAACTAAAAAAAATTGACTATGGCACTTCAAGCACCAAAAGCAGACATATGCATAAATATATAAATAAATTTATTTTATTATTCAAGCTATAAAGGATCAAAATTATTTGAAATTTCATCGAGAAGAAAGAAAGGACAATTCAATCATTTTAATGAAATAAATTAATAACAAGATTAATTTAAAATTAATAATGCAATATTATAAATATCAAGAAGCTAAGGTAAATTGAAAACTGCATATTAATTAGAGGCAGATGTAACATTTCTAAGGACAGGCGAAAATTCAACAAAAAAACGAGTTTAAGGCCAATAGTGAAAATATTGAACATTTTTTTTAGTCACCAAAAATAGTTTTACAATTGAATACCATCAGAATATTATATTATTTAAAAAAAAATATTTTCAATAATGAGGCTACAATCATAATGACTAATTACATACCAAAGGATTCATCACATTATTTATCTGTGTAAAACTTGAGTATAGTTCATATTTGTCTTTATTTTAAATGAATTTTATTGAACAAATGTTAATAACAATCGGAATAACCAGAAAAAAACAATTACACAAAGATTTAAGCAAAATTTACTAAAAATATGGTAACATACAATGAACATAGACCATTATAGATCAAGGATAATTAAAACAGGCATGTTATGAATAGATGTAAAGTTGCATGTTTGATAGATGTCAGCATCCAATGTTAGAAAGCCAATGAACTTGAAGTATGTCAAGTATCTAAATTCTAGTAAGGTTTAGAAACAAAGGGAGGTGAAAGCTGAAAGTGATTTAAAGAACATTTATTGTTCCCATTATTGTTTAGAGAGCATTAATGGCTATGGGTACAAACAAACAGTGAGGGAGATATTCAATGCAAATTAATAATTATTAACAGCAATTCAGCAAGGAAGTAAACTTGTTTCAACAAAGTTAAACCAATATCTAAACGCTTTCACTGCATTTTATTTTATTTTGATCCATTGATAGAAGCTTTAATAGGCAGTCATTTAGAATCAAAAGTGCCTGTTAAAAATATGAAAATTTTCATAACTAACCAGTTTCCTCATTACCAAAAATATTCTTTAAAATCTTTTTACAATAACTGATAAATTTCAAAAATTTTAATTTTTAATAACAACAAAAATCACATTAACATAATCATGCCTTACATACTTTACATAAAACAAAAGGTACCTGTCAATGAGAGAATGCTTTTCTTTCTTGACGTAATTACTGGGTACGTAGCCTGCGTGATTCCTCGAATTCTGCACTCTCCACCAATGCTTAGAGTCATCGAGAAGCAAATATCGCTCATTCTTTCTCAAGTCGAGTTCCTGTGGCCCTTGAGCAGCATAATCATACTTGGCCACCACATAATACCCATCCTCTTGGCTTGATTTACCTAAACCATTAAAAAAAAAATTAAACAATAACTATGATTAGAGTATGGTGCATGATTAAATTATTTTAAAAATATAACAAAAAGAGGCAATAAAATAAACAATTAAATTTATGTATTACAGAACAACAGCCATCCCACCATTAGAAGAAAATATAGAACATTGGAATGGAACATAAGATGATATAAGAATATTCTTAAATGTAACCAACTACATGGGAATAAAGATCAATGCTCAGACTGCGATAAGAGAAGCCAAACAAATCGGCTTCCAAAACAAATCACAGCATTATGAATGTGTCTCAATCCATGAAAATATAACAGACTTATGAAATATTAAAAATGTGGATTTGCTGAAAATTTTAGAAAATTCATTGAATACTATAAATGTTATTTTAAATAGAGATTTTTTAAGAAACCTTGACTTGATTAATAATGAGAATGGTCCACGGTGGAGGAAAATTCAGATAATGAAAACCAGGTTTACTAAAACATAAAAACCTGCACAACTTATTTTTATCAAAGTTTAAAGTTTAGTTATCATATTCAATTTTATCTTCAAATAACCAAATAAATCAGTCCTACAACAACCAATGATGAGCCGGTAGAAATACCTGATTCTCAAACTTATGGCCTAGTTATGTTCTGTTATATATGCAGGTAACATTAAATTAAATTCATGAAGTATATAATGACTTCCATTCAAAAAATAAATTATTAGCAGCATTTGCATATTTAATGGAATAACCTATCTTTATATAAGCCAACATGAAATGATTTGGTCATGATGGCACCAATATTAAACAAATAGGCCAAAGAACGAGATCACTTAAATTTCAAACAAAATTATATCATTTTTTGTGCCAAGGCAAGAATCATTTGAGTGATTTTTACATTTGTTAACATGTTGGTGGATAGATCTGACATAATAACTACTGCATCAGAGACGATCAGAGTTTGATTATCATACCTCTGTAATAAATTGTAAAAAATCCTTTAAATTAAATTATTTATATCAAAACCTTGTTTTCTTTGTCAACAATGTATGATATACATCACAATAACAATAGACTCCTCCACTATAGTTATACCTATGATACTAACAATAAATATTAGAAAGAACTATCCCTGATATTTGAGAATGAACGACTTAGAATAACCCAAATTCAACAATTTTGCAAAACAAATACTTCCAAAAATATTCTGTAAAAAATAATTAAATAAAGTAATATAAAAGTGATTAATAGTGTACTTAGAGTTGATTTTAATATTCAATAGATTATCAAAATTAACAAAAGTAGTATAAAAGTATAAAAGTCATCAATAGCGTACTTACAGTACATTATATAACTGTATTCTCAATCATACAAAATATCTTTATTATTTATTTACAGTTATGAATGTTTGATATTTTTTTAAAAGATTTTCATTTCTATATTTTTCCTACAGTTTAATACATAAAAATTGCATATAAGAATTTTGCAATCTGTAATATAAAAATGTTGTAATGTCAAGATATCAAGCAGGAATATTCTAAATTGAATTGATTTGAAATCTGTAAATTCAATTAAAATAACACTATTATATTTTCTATATTTCTCTTTAGCTAAAGAGATTTCTGAAGATATAAAAACTACCTTAGTTAGTCAATATCTCTTTATAATTCATAATGAACATTTCAACACAGGACTTGTTTCTGAAAACAGAAATGGTAAAACATCAACTTTGTACAACTACAATTATTAAACTGAATAAGTTTAATGACTCAGTGATATTCTGACTATATAATTATCACGTATACTCAGGATAATTACCTAAGGGCATTGTGGTTCAAATAGTAATCAACAATACCCTAATCATTAATTTATTTAAAAGATGATGGATTAAATTTATTAGTGCAGTAATGTGTGGCATAGAAAGAGCAATAAATTTACTGTTTGTTTTATTTTATAATCACACGCCCAATCATTATCTCCTAAATTAAATCCAAGATCGACAATATCTACAAAATTAAGTTCAATAAATTAAATAAATAATAAAGCACCTAATTAAGTTCAATAAACAATAAAACACTTAATTAAGTTCAAAAAATTAAATATATAATAAAACACTAAGTAACATTTTGCTCATAAATTATATTCAGAAAAAAATATTTATAATCAATGACGTAAATTATCATAAAATAGGGTAAATAAAGTAACATTATAAATGAAATAAATACTAACTTATGCAAAATAGGTAAAAATAGTGATATCAATAATTATAATAATTTACTAAGAGTTATTAATTTAATTACAAAATATTAACAACTAAATATTAATTGAACACACAATAATCTAAATTGGATATGTTGACAATAAAATTAAAGTAATTATGATGGAAACAACTACAAAAAAGCTTTTAATAATAAAATAAAACAATTGAAACTATGTTCATGCACAGAAAGCCATTCCATAGAAGTTTTAAAAGTCAAACATCATCATGAGCATACAGGATAGGCTTACCTGGTAAAAATTAAGGTTCCATCAAATAGATTATATATGTCTATGAACAGTCTTAAATAAATTTAAATATAAATATATTTCACATAAAGTTAATAGTTTATAAGAAAAATAAATTTGAAAAAATATTTTAATAGAAATTAAATGTTGACAAGAATAAAAATGTCAAATTACAAAAGAAAACATTTTCTTGGTTAACTAAATATAAAGCAGGGAAAGTTTAATATACAGTTTGCTAAACACGATTTTGATATTTTTTTTTTTTTTTTAATCCCGCTCATTAATATATAAAACGATATTTGATATAACAATAGAAATATATGAAACATAAATAAAGAAAAAAACAATTATTAAATATATTTACCATAGCAAAAAACTGATATAACACAACAAAAGTGACTAATCACACCAAATCATATTATTTAAAATGTAAGTGGTGTTTTTTAAAAAAAAAAAAAAAATTATTTTTTTCCCAGTAAATACGAAGTTAAAATTACTTTAAAG
Organism: Rhaphigaster nebulosa; assembly: GCA_948150685.1. Lineage (NCBI taxonomy): Eukaryota > Metazoa > Arthropoda > Insecta > Hemiptera > Pentatomidae > Rhaphigaster > Rhaphigaster nebulosa. Next base: position 28,867,440 of record OX411306.1, read on the forward strand.
TTTAGATCACAAATTGGAACAGTGACAGTAGTGCGTCAAGGGCATATTATTGACAGATACATGATCAAAAGGATCAGTTTCTTATGTAGTCAACGAACGATGAAAAACAGATTGATACATTTTGTAAACATTTCTCAATTAAGAAAATAAAAAGGGAGGACACGAAATGAATTCTAAAATATAACCTAGTATATAACTACAGCGCTACAAAATGGTTTCTAAAGTAATGCAAATTAAAATATAAGGAAAGAATCAGTAGCATTACAATTTTTTTTTTTTTACTCTAAAGTATTTGATTTTTACTTTCATAAAACTGTTGACCCTATCAAACATTAATAGCAGTTTCAGTTGTATCAACAACTTTCAGAACATCAAACTTCCTATCAAGACTCGATCTTATCATTGTCAAGACTTAGTCGTTCACTTCTAATACTACAGATAAAGATACAATAGAAGTAAGAGAATTGATTAGTAGATTCTTAACAAGTTAAATAAAGATATTAACAATCTTATTTATTAATACTAATTGAAACAAATACATACAAAACAATAAAACCTGAAATAAACCCAGGTCATTCAAAAGGAAGGAGAGGAAAGAATACCATAAACAGGAACCAGAGCCAGAGAGTCCATTGCTTATCAGATGTTTTTATACGTATTATTACTTAGATACATATCGTCGTATTATTACTTATTACAGCATTCGTTCTTATTTACAATAAAATATGTTTGAGCAAATACACCACTAAAATTGATACTAATAAGAACAGGAACTAAACTAAGTTAAGAGAAATGCAAACAAAAGCATTACTGAATAAGTCCATTTAATGGTATGGTATGGGGCCCTAAAGACTTACTTGCATAAGAGCTCAGAAATCCTGATAATAGATTCTGATCATACTAATAGAAAGCAAAAATACTCTCAATAAAAATGAAAGTCAGAGTTATATGCCTATAACAAATTAGTTGTCGAATTCTATAGCATTAGATGATTATGTAAACACTTACTGAACATATCAACAGAATACAATGAGCAAAATAATTATTATTCTTACACTTAGTTTTTCGTGAAAAAATATGTATAATAATTTACTGAGCATAAACTAATTGACGGATATTATAAAATACATCATTCTGCATTAATTTTTACAAGTAAAAGAAATTAGAAACCCCTTCAACCTAATTAACAACAAAAGTTATCATGAAAAAATATTCATACAGTAAATGTTGTAATGATAATAACTTGTTAGTTTGTTATCAGTTCATAGTTTTCATCTAATGCATAATCTCTTATTCAAATGCAAACCCAAAATGGGCTTAATTGATCAGAATTGAAAGATAATTGCATCAAAATTGTGTAAATCAAAAGAATTAAGTTCTACCTGCAAAGATGAATTGTTCAATTTTTTCAACGAGGATTGAATTTTCATATATTTGATAATTAAAAAACTTTAATACTGGATCAGTGGACAATAAGAAACACAAAGGCAGAAAACGTTTAAGTCACAGTGCGAGAATTATGTGAGGAAAAAATATTATAGTTTACCCGGGAGTATGTTAACGAATTACTCTCATTTCAACAATTTTAGTTAGGATGGTAAGAAATTTGTTTGAAGGCAGAACAGTAAAACCTTACAAGCCAAAAACTTAAAAGTGACTGTCAAGCATGATGGTGGTAATGTCAAGATATGGTTTGCCTGAAAACCAGAGGGATAAGCAAACTACTATTTTTTTCTTTGTAGTAAACTTTATGGAGTTGATTTCTCAAAGTTAGGTAATAATATTTTTATCAAATTGTGATGCGATGTGGCCTGCAGGTTCACAAGCACTTATTTGAGAATTTTTAGCTGCATTTCAGATGATTCACGCACTATGACGAAATATTTTTTATCTTCGTGTTTTTTATTGTCCACTGATTCGGCTTTAAAGTTATTCATTATGTATGTTCGAGTGAAACAATCCCAAAATTCTTTCGATATATCAATAACTGAATCCTCGTTGAAAAACTTGAACAATTCATCTTTGAAGATAGAACTTAATTCTTTAGATTTAAGATCCATTTTAGTGTAATTATCTTTAAATTTTAATCATTAGGCCCATTATGGGTTTGTATGTGAATAAGGGATCATGTGTTAGGTGAAAACCTTGAGCTGATAACAAACTGTTACAATACAAATACTTTTTGCACGATAAATTTCAAATTTTTATTGTTAATAAGGTTGTATGGGTTTCTAATTTCATTCACTAGTAAAAATAGATGCAGAATGTCACTCCTTATCATCTCTATCAATTATTTGATGTTCAATAAATTATAAAACATATATTTTCCCAAAAAATCTAAGTGTACAAATAATTATTTTGCCCACGTACCTGCAAATTCTTATTCTTATTCTTATTCATTTCAACATCGCTAATGAGGTTTTGCAGGAATACTGTCAGTATACTTGGTTTTATAGAATAAAATAAATAAAAAAATCCAGGATTTTGATTCACAAGAAGGCTACTGAGCAACTGAAAAAAAAACAGTAAAACAAATCAAGATATCACTACGACTAAACTTCAAAATACTATTAAGAATTTTTTAGCATTATATACCAATGTTGTTTAAACATCCAGATTCCGACTAATAGGAAATTGTAAATAGAAAACAAATGAGGAAAGATGCCAAGGTGATTTGTCCACATAACACAATAAAAACAAATACTCAACTTTCATTAAAACTAGTAAGCCAAACACAGAATACTTAATATGTTTACATATGAAAAAAAAAAAATTGATGGAAGGAATATCGTTTTTACAACTTGTTAATTTCTAAAGTATTAAATTAGGGTGTGAATTTTATCACTGCATTGCTTCCTTAACTAATCAATACCTAAACAAAATATTTATGAAATAGTGAGCTTTCAATTTATTTTAATATTCACATACTAAAATCAAGCATATTAACAATTTTATTTATTCGTACTAATTCCAAAAAAAAAAAAAAAAAAGAAGACCAATGTCAATGTGAAGAAAAACAGCAAGGAATTGGAAGTGTGAAACCAGTTTGGGCCTTTTAGTAGTAGTTAACAAACAATTCTTAACTAAAGAATCCTCTATGCCTCTTGCAGATTTTAAATAAAAAACTTATACAGTCAAAATCCATAAGTAATACAAATATTGTTGATGAGGGTAAAACAAATAAAATACATACGAATATCAAAAAATAACTTTAACTGAAAAAAAGTCGAATTGAAATAATTAAGAAAATAAGATTTAACAAGCTGTTAAATATTATTTCAAAGGCTTTGTTTTATAACTAGTTTACTATCCATAAACTATTTCAAATTATATGACAAAAAAATTCTCAAATCTACACAAATAGAGGTTTCACTAAAAGCTAACTGAAACCACTAATAAAATAAAGATATATAAAGAAGTCAGAACTGATTATATGAGCACTGCGGCCTGTTTATTACACAGAATAACATACTATTTTACCCACCTGAAAGTAGTGAATTAACAGAAGTTGACAAAGATCACCTATGTTAACTAAGATCACCTTAAAACAAAAACAAACTATTAATGATAAATATGTACATACCGTGAGGTCTCATCGCTGCCATATGGTGGGGTGGCGGTCGTATCACATTTAATTTCCCTTGCCAAGTATCTCTGCAGGCAATTGCTGATCGAGATTCCAACATTTCTTACTCTCTGATAGCCTTCAACTTGTTCCAGCCTCAATTTGTATACGAAACACAAGCAACACTATAACACAGTTTGTAGCACCAAATATCTAATTCTATGAGAGTATAACAAAGTAAAGTTCACCTAAACTGTATCCTTTACTTTCTCTCCTTTCCATTAATATACTAAATATTTTTTGTTGGAATTCATATTAATTTTATTCATTGCCATTCAAAAATAAACATTCAACACTTTAAATTTTAAAGAAAAATCATGCAAATGAAAGCATAATCTAAGACTAGACATTTTACTATAGGGTGTATTCCATAACAATTTATTGATAAACATTTAGTGCATAAGAATCAGTATAAGTTTTAAAATATAATGAAAAGGCTGATTTCCACGATGTAATTGGATGCACTATCAAACGGTTAATAAAAAAAAGTTTATAATTTCTAATCTACTGGAAGGGTTGTATGTAAGGACAGAGAGTGTAGGTCGGTTTCAGTTGGATCCAAAAAAGGGCAGAGAATGGTTTGAGTCTAGGTGTTAAAACTGAAATAACGGAACCAAAACTAAAGAAACACTTTGTCGAAATAAGAAGCTTACCTAGCTTTAAGCTGGACATATTCGTGGGAAAGGCATAGATAGATAATATCCGACTATTGAAAAAATCACTATAGGATACACACCCCGAACCCGGCCTCCATTATTGCTAGACTGTTTCCAAAACTCGCCGCAGTCGGCCTCGACAAGTCGATATTTCCTCAAATGGTTTACGTACTCTCGCCTCCTTCTATAGTTACAACTTGTTTGTTCGTAACTAACTTATTAAGCTTTTTCGTTCAATATTTAGTTTCTGTTTTCATATTGAAGTTATGTTAACTTTGCGAGAAAATCTACTTTCTAGGCCGTGGCAAGAAAGGCGATATATCAACCATCGACACAAGGTGTTAACATCAAATTATAATTTATGTAGTCATATTTATATCGTAATCAATAGGTATTTAAAAAAATTGTTTTATTGCAATCTAATATTTTCTGCAAAACTTTCAAAAGTTTTGAAATTTATATCAATAACTGTTCAAACTTACATAAACTAAATAACTGGCTTTAATTTGAAAATAGGACTATAGACTTGGTTTTATTCTTATTAGTGTTATAAAATATTTTAATGAACTTTGTATATATTTTAATGGAGAAATTGTTTGAAAGAGGACGCTTGCTGTAAGGCTCCCTGCTAAAAGGAAAAATAGAAATACGTAGGTAAATTTCTGTTTGTATAGTTTATATTCTGTTCTATCATTATACTTATATAATTTATTTTCTATTCTATTAGTATATTATAAATCTATTAATTTATTTTTAGTGACTTTTAAAAAAACATTGAAAATGTCATTACTTGTTATTTCAAATTAAAGAAAACCATCCCTTCCGTATTATACCTGTTAACAGGGGCGTACACAGAATTTTTTTTGAGAATTTAAATATTTTTAGAGGAGGTGATAGGGGATTTGATAAGAATATAAATAATCACCCAAATGTCTATAATCGCCAAACTGGGCGTATGTTTTTAGATTAAGCATGATAATTGGATCAAAAATTGTCAAAAATATTGCTCAAAATACAAACCTTATGTGTTAGTGGGTATGAAAATTTTATTTATTCGTACATTTCGGGGGAGGGAGAGAGGATATATTTCCTCCATTCTTCCTCTCTGCGTACGCCAATGCCTGTTATTAATCAATTTTTTTTTTAAGCAGTATATTTCATTGTTATAGAAAATATGTTTCGTGACAAAACTTTCTCCATATTGGCCATTAAGAAACTTTGACTTCAGATGCCAAAATGGCCCATGACCCAAACCTCGATAACTCCAATCCTTTGATAGCAGGACTCTTTTCTCCAGTCACTTGAGAAAAACTCATTTAGTTTTTAAAAAATAAGTAATAACTCGAATATTACTTAGAGAAAATTCGATACGAAAGAACCTGTAGTGGGCTCTTTCTCTTAGCGATTAGAGGAAATCATTATTTATACTATAAGCTAAAATTTCTCAATAAACCTCAACTTTTCGAAATAAAGTCCTCTATTAATTAGATTTCCAAGAAAGTGGTAAGTCAGGTCACAAACTGTTTATTTAGTCACCCACTTATTCAATTGGAGCTATTGATTAATCCTTGTTTTATTTATTAGTCTTGGGAAAATTGGTGGAAGCTTTGTTGTAGTCGTAAATTTTAGTACACCCTTGTTTTTTTGGGTTGCTGGACACGAATCTGAGGTTTGCTGACAGAAACATTGTTTTTTTCTCTCTCGCAAAAAAACGTTAAAATGTTGGCATTATTTTTTTATTTTTTTTATCTTTATCTCGAAATCTGTTGTTTTTTCGAGAAGACTATTCTATACAAAATTAATCAAGAATGTATAAACTACATGAAATGTGTATTCATATTCGATGTTTCGGAATATGCGTCACAAGTCATTATGAAGATATGACTGTGAGAGAAACCCAATAAATATATCTTGTTTACCTCTTTCGTAAGTACGGAAAACTCCGAAATTACCTTTGCAACAATTTGAACCATCAAGACCGATCCGTCGTTGAATTTTATACAAAAAAAAATATATATCTTTTGGTCGTCCTCATTGATCTCTGGAAAGAGAAATACTTCAACTTCATGAAATCTGGAAGCAATTAAGTTCCTCCAGCAACGTACTCTCCAATGCACTCTGTTAACCAAACCATTTAAGAGAATATTACGTTATTATTGTACTTATTTTTGAAAAAGTAATTATTGAAGCAAATCCGTAGCCAGCCGAAAATTGTAATATCTCATGCGGCCAAACTTAAGGAGTAAGCACACACAATTCAGTGCACAGCGAGCTGGAGATGTAATAGGTGAAGTGAATAAAACTGAACACGTGCTAATTCCTCAAAAAACTGAGCAGATGCTCTGTTTATATCTGAATAAAGAGAAGTTACACAATTAAATACTTGCTAAGTGTATGGAGTACGTGCTCCCCAAATATGGATTGATTATTAATTCACAGTACTTGCTCACCTTTCGAAGTGAATAAACCGTGATATCTCTCCACTATGTGAACATTCTCACGTTTTATGCACTCAGATAGGTGAGCAGGTACTCCGAATCACTATCTCCATACATTTAGCAAGTATTCTATTGTGTAACTTCTCTTAATTCACATCTAACCGGAGCACCTGCTCAGTTTTATTCACTTCACCTAATGTATTACTACTTACTGCACTATACATGTCACACAGAAGGCATTCTACCGCAGCGAGCCAGTCTTGATCGAGCCAGGCAGCGATCCATTTTATACAACTAGATCGATGTAAAGAGATTGCAGATCGTTCTGTGTGCCTGAGCCTTTGTTTTCCGTCAGCTGACACGAATTCTCGATAAAATAATACGGCGGGCTCTTTCCCACTCAATATTTCATGTTTTATTTTTGTCAATAATATTAATGTATTCAGTAGTGAGTTGACAGTGGTCGAGTGCACATCGCTTAATCCTCTACAGCTCGCTGGGATTATCAGGCCAGTCCTGTCCAATATTATTACTAACCATTATTTTACTCAGCTGACATATTTGCGTCTGCATTTAATTTGTACTAATTATCACCTTTTCACTGATTTTTTTTTCTTTTCTTACTTAGTTTCTGTTTAAACTAATACGTGCTGGTGGAATCTCGTAAACGGCTCCCGAAGCATGGTTCTTGACGACCCAGGGGACAAAAAATCTCCTGATCCCATATCAAATAAAAAAGAAAATGAACTTTCAGTAGAAAATACACCAACAAAACATTTTGAAAACTCACCAAAATTCTTGAGACACTTTCGAGCCCCTTTTATTGTAATTATTGAGAAAGACGACGACAATAAACTTGAGACATTTCATGACATGAAAATTGCAAAGCTTTTGGGATTAAGTAATTCAAAAGTAATTTCTGTTAGGAGAAAAAATAAAAATCAAATTGAAATTAATTTTAAAACTTACGAGTACGCTAATCGATTTTTATCTAACTGCTTTATCAAAACTAACAATCTTACAGCTTTCATCCCGAAACAATACACAGTTAAATACGGTGTTATTAGGGGAATTCCAATTTACATTGAGGAAAAAGAGATTCTCGAAAATTTAGTCAGTGCAGAAAAAATAATTAGTGTACGTCGTTTATATCGCCGAGAAGTCAAGACAGAGGAGGTTTTAAAAGTACCAACACCTTCCGTACAAATAACTTTTCACTCTCAGCGCCTACGCTGAAAACGTCACCCTTTACCTAGCTCCACGTAAAGTTCAGCCATATATTTTTAGGCCTCTCTTTTGCGAAAACTGTTTGAATTATGGTCATTTAAAAGATAAATGCAGGGGTAAAACTAAATGTAGCAATTGTGGAGACATTACTCACCAAACTAACGAGTGTGGGAACACTACCAAATGCAAACTTCAGCATTTTCCAACAGATTAAAGCCTGTTCAGAAAGAAAACGCCAAGAAAAGATTAAACAAGTAATGGCAACACAGCCGATTAATTACAAAGAAGCTGCTAAGCTAATACAGCCAATAGCCACTTTTAATAGGTTATCCCCTCTCGATTTTCCGGAATTATCCCATACAGAGTCACAAAATCCTTACAACGTACAAAATATCAATCAGACTCGAACTTTAACAAATTTCTCAGCTCAAAATCACTGGAATAGATCAATTAAAAGACCGCGTACTGGATTATCCTCTGACCACTCCTGGGACTCACCCCTTCCTTCCATCTCTGAGGCATCTCATCCAATTTATACCAGTCCAAAAAGTTTCACTTATAGTAACCCACACAAAAGCACACCAGATTCAAAATATATACAGTTCCTCAATTCTTTAATTTTGAAAATAAGGAACTCATCAGATGAAAAGGAAACTGTCAATATAATCGGTCAATCATTTTATAATTTTGTTCAAGACAACAAACAAATCATAAACAGTCTATCACCATATGGAGAAACAAGAACACATAGCATGGATTAGTATTTCCAACTTAAATAATTACGCATTCACTAGTTCAAAATTTTATATATATAAATCTATATCACAAAAAAATTCTACATTGTCAAGACCAAAACTTTTCAAACGTGTCAACAATTTAAAAATCATTCAATTCAACTGCCGGAGTATTAATTATAAATTTCAAGAACTTATCAATTACATGAATATAAACCAGGTGCATGTAGCTCTTCTTCAGAAATCGTGGTTCAACAAAACAAATAAATATGAATCTAAAAATTACTCAGTGATAAAAAAGTATAGGAAAGATAATTATGGTGGTGTAGGAATTATCATTCACAACTCAATCGAATACGAAAAAATCACAACACAGGCCCTATAGAAGTAAGTACTTGCTATCCAATCAACAAACTTAGACCCGAAAATCTGCTTCATTTCTGTATACATTCCTCCCTCTGCCAGACCAAACATCTCCCACTTTGCGAAAATTTTCTCGATTCCTGAAAAGCTAAGTAACTGCTCTGTAATTATAGGAGGGGATTTTAACGCTGAGTCCAAATTCTATGGTAGTTCACGGGACTCCTCAAGCGGCAATATAATAATCGAATAACTTTCTCAACAGCACATTGTATTACTAAATGAATTTGGTAAAGCCACACGCCTTGGAAATCCAGGTCATAAAACTTCTATCACAGATCTTACCTTTGTAACCCTGGAATTATCTCATAGACTTTTATGGTCAATAACTGATGAAAATCTTGGTAGCGACCACCTAATAATAACCATCTCCTTCTCTTCCTCTTCTTTCACTGGCATGGTACAGGCTAGAAGGAGTTTCAAGAAAATTAATCGTGATTTATATATAACTTTATATATAACTTGATAGTTCAAATTTCCACGTGGAGAATAACATTAAAAATTTAACGACGCTTATTAATCAGGCAGGAGAGATGGCAATTCCTCGAACAAAACAAAATACATGCAAAAATTTTTTCCCAAAACCTTGGTGGAATGAGGCCTTGGAGGCAGCGTACAAACAAAAGACCACATCAATAAAAAATTATCGAAAAAACATGAACATTGAGAGCTATAAGACAATGAGAACAAACATAAACAAGGTTAAAAAGCTTATAGCAAAGACGAAGAGAGGTAGCTGGAAGAAAGATTTTGCTGGCAAAATCGATTCTGGCAACTATCGATCGATGTGGAACAAAGTTCGATGTTTTCAAGGTAAAAAGTATTCCTCATTTACAAACCCTATTACCTCATGTAAAGTCAAATCTGAAGACTTCCTCAAGCAGATTGGAGATAACTCGATGCCTATGCCACCACACATTCTGGCAAACATAGATCTACCTAAAAATGAATACATCTCAGCTCATCCAGTTGCTTGTAAATTTAATGAATCAGAGCTGGATGCCGCTCTACAAAGCAAAAAATCCACAGCCCCTGGTCTAGATGAAATCAATTATGAGATGATAGCTCTTCTATCTAGATTTCTGAAGCTTAAGCTACTCAGAGCATTCAATGATATTTGGGAAACATCAAATGTCCCTCCTGATTGGAGACAGGTTCTAATAATTCCTATTCTCAAACCTGGCAGAAACCCTTCCCTTCTATCCAGCTCGAGACCCATCGCCCTCATCTCCTGCTTAGCTAAGACATTTAACATTATGGTTAAACATAGACTAGAGTGGTTTCTTGAAAATAATACTATAATAAGTCAGAACAGTTTTGGCTTTCAAAAAAATCGTTCAACGTCCGACAGCATTATGTTTTTTATAAATGAAATATACAAAACATATAATAGCAAAAATATTCTCCTAGCGATTTTCCTAGGCCTCTAAGACGCTTATAACAAAGTTAACATAACAAAGTTAAAAGAAATCTTGATAGATATTGATCTCCAGGTAGTAATATTAAGGTGGATTATTAATTACCTATCATTTAGAAAATACTACTTACGAACATCCAGGTAGAGGTCAAAGTTCATTCACAGACAGGCTTGCCCCAGGGAAATCCTTTACGTCCCATTTTATTCAATATTTATACACACATGATAACGAAGTTTCCCTCTGATAAATGCAAAATTCTACAGTATGCTGACGATTTAATACTTTATACAACTTGTTCAAATATATCTGAAGGATGTCATATACTGGAAAAAGGATTTAATACATTAGAAGAAAAGCTTCATGCACTTAATGTTCAAATAAACATATCAAAATGCAAAATTATCCCTTTTACAAAAAAAGAAAACTAAACCTAACACAATTAATCATTCCCACAAACAGAGGAGTAATAGAAGTCACCAATACTGTAAAATTCTTAGGAGTATACCTTGACACCAAACTTTCGTTTAAAACACATTTACAACAAAGCAGCCAATAGCTTAAACATAATTAAATCAATAGCAGGAGTTACCTGGGGAGCACACTCCCACAATTTACTTACCATTTATAAAACTATGGTCAGATCAATAATGGACTACGCATCCATAATATACAATGAGTCTAACTCTCCACTAATTAAAAAACTAGATACAATACAAAAAAATGCTCTAAGGATATGTTTAGGAGCTTTTCGCACAAGCCCTGTAAATGCTCTGCAAGCCGAAGCAGGTGAAATGCCTCTTTATTTGAAAAGGGAGTGGATAACAAAAACATTTTTTCTAAAAGTAGCATCTAACAGTACCCACCCTCTATATGAATCTATCCGGAAGGGCACCCTATACATCCCAAAAGCAGGAATTATAGTTCAACAAATGAGACAATCATTGAACTCACTTGCTACCTCTGCCGGACAACTCGACCTATGCACCCCTATTCCAAAGTCACAAATCGTTGTGAACCAATTCCAAACTACATCAAACAGACTTGCCCAAACCACACTACCCAGCAACAGTTCTAAGACAGAAAACCATAGAAACTTTGTCAGAAAAGTTCAATCATCATCATAAAATATGTACTGACGCGTCTAAAGATAAAAACAAGGTTGCAGTAGGGATATACGATGCCCCTTCTAAACAAGAAACATCTATGAATCTCCCGACAAAATTTAGTATTTATAGTGCTGAATTATATAGTGCTGTCACCGAGGTTATTAAATTAGCCAATAGACTGTACAAAAATACAGAAGTAGTTATTTTAACAGATTCTGCATCCGTATGTAACTCTCTCCAAAACATCCACAGACAACAAATCCCATCATATTTTATCAACAACATAATACAGGAGTTCCATTGCACAACAAATAACAGATTCAAGGTCCAATGGGTACCAGAGCATGTTGGTCTGATAAGCTGGCAAAGCAGGGAACAGAAAGTGCAAAAAACGCTAAGCTACCTCTACCTGAACTTGTCCGGTGGGTTAAAAAACAACATATTATCGAATGGCAAAAAAGATATACCTGGGAATCAAGATCGAAAGGCAAGGATCATTATATTATCCACCCTAATGCCAATCTTCGACTATGGTTCTCCCATATCAGCACTATGCTGAACAGAAAAGAAATATGATTATTGACTAGACTAAGAATCAACCATGGCCGAACGAATCGCGGATTAACATTAATTAAAGTTAATAAGAATGACCAATGCTCCAAATGTAACACCATCGAAGACCCAATATCACACGTTATCGTTAAATGCAGCAAATACCACACTTATCGGATAAAATACCCTGATATACAAAACCACAATACATTTCTCCAAAAAGTTGCAAACCTGGATGGGAACATGATACAATCTTTATGTCGGTTCATAGAAGAAAGTGGAATAGAATTCTAAAAACCAACTACATTACCCTCCATAAACTCGCATGATAATACTACGGGCTGTATAGGACTTCAATAGAAGTCTCAAGCCAAAAAAAAAAAAAAAAAAAAAAAAAAAAAAAAAAATTAATGTATTGATTAAGGTATTATCAAAATTAAACGTACTTCTACATAATAATAACTAGAATTTATTATTTTAAATAAAATACAATACCTTTTCCAGAATGACTTTATAATGATAGTGTAATTCAATACGAATTACGCAAGTAAAGTTTTCATAATAAAACAAGTAGAGCTTAAACCATATTTTATTTACAACACTCTTCTTGCCTTCCTTTCGGCGAAAGATAGAATAATCTAGCCAAATTTCGATGTTCCAGCTATCCTAGACTGAATAGACTACACTTTATTTTCTTTTTAAACTATAAATATTTATAAATTAGGCTATTCTGCTACTTGAAATCTAATTTTTTTTTTTGCATATATTTGTTCAAAATACTTTTTGACTATAGATTTTTTTAGACAACTCTTGTGGGACCCACTGGAAGCCTTTGGGATTTTGCTCTCCGTCTTCTGCCCCTCCCCTAAGCCGGATCTGCCTATACTCGGATGAAAGAAACAGGAAGAATTTTCTAAAAACAATTATTTTATTAAATTTTTATTTCAAATTTTGTGTTTTAGGTATATTTTTTACTCCATTTTCATAGGTAATTGTATCATTTTATTTTAAAATTAAAAAATGCTTTATGTTCTCTGTTAAATTGAAAATTATGGCATATGTTCGTTTCCTATATAATGAGAATTCTACTTGAACAATGCTGTGAAGAATTATAGTCAGGAGTCTTATTTTCACACGTTTTCTTTCACGTGACCTTGCAGTTCAGTTAGGTTAATGAGAACAATTAGATGGGAAGGTTGGATATTATACTTTGTTTTTGTTTTTAAAACCAAGGTAGATTTTCAGAGATTATGAAAATACTAAAGAACTCTTTAATCAATATATCTTAAAAACATTGATGATATACAGTTACTATTTGTGATAAACGACAAATATAGAAGTCCTCAGTGGCTTACGCAGAGGGAGAGGAAAGAGGTAAGGGAAATACATCCTCCGAAATTTTTGAAAAAGAAAAAAAAATGATTTTATGCCCAGCAACATAAGTTTTGTATTTTGAATAGTAATTTTTGATCTAATTTTCATTCTTATCCTTAATACTTACGTCCAATTTGGGGATAATAGAGACTTATGTGATTACTTGTATTTTTATAAGTTTGGATGTGATTTAGTGTTATTATTTTATTGTTATTCCTATAGGTATTTCAGTTTCAATTTTCAAATTTCTTTTATAGGTAAAGGAAAAAATACTTGTTTATTCTTTGTAATTGTTTTGACCTTAATTTAGTTAATAAAATGAGCTAAGGTCATGAGATGATGATATTTATTTCTTGTTATGTTAACTTCTGGAATTATCAACCTCAAGAAATTCTAATTGCTCAATCTTATTTTTAATATATTCTTATTATTCAGTTATTAGATATTAGTGAAGGCGTACAAGTCAGGAGAAGAAAAATAATATGGACATTGCCACACATATAAATAAATTACGGAAAATAACAGATTTTTAAAATTGGACATATAAACCGTGAAATTTATAAAAATATTTAAGGCATTAAAACTCGAAGATGTTAAATATGGTGAAGAATGAGCAATTAGAATTTCATGAGGATGGACTGATACTCCTGAACGTCGAAAAATGATTACGCAATAAAGATATTTTGCTGTTAGAAGAATAATAATTTCAGAAGTTAACATATATCAAGTAATTTTGTAATCTTCGAAAAATTAAGCTTTTATATATAAAAATATATTTATTTCGAAATATATTACCTAAAATACTATTATAAAACTGTTAACTTTTATTGGAGAGGGGGGGGGGGGTGAAAGAATGGGCGGCAAAATTCAGCTTTCCCTCCTCCTGGCAAAATTCCTAGTTCCAGGTCTGGTTTCAAAATAGTGATTGCACGAAATGTACACATACACCCACCCACATGTTTATACATATAACAATTTTGATTAAAAGATTTGACAAATTTTTTTTTTTTATAAATTAACAATAAAAAATGTGACTTGAAGAAGATTCTTTAATTCTCTATATTCAGATGAATTCTCTATTCGTTTTTACCCAACTGTGGTAAGTCTTACATCTCCCGTGAAGAGGCGAAAGTTATAATTAGAAACAGGTTAGGAAGAGTTTACACAAGTAGCTTAGTACCACCCTTTCATGCAGGGACGTTACTTGCAGGTGACAAGTAAAGTGGCTTGATAGAGACAGTATGGACATGAAGAAGTTGTGGCCATTTTGGTTCTATCAAATCCCTGTATTTGAATAGTTTTTTGTTGGTATTCTATTATAAATTGCAATTATTGCAACAAAGTATTAACTAGAATGGTTTGAAAGACCGGATTGGTGTGGAGCAAAGTTTTATTAGGTCTATGAGTCATTACCATATTTGCCAGGTGAAAATATATGGTTTACTAAGTAAAGAAATGAAGTGTGAATGCGAAATGTGAATTTTTTTAAATTTTGGACTTAGTGACTTTTGCTCGAACGCTCACGGAAAATCAGATTTTTTAGTTATCTTTCCATTTATCAAAAAACTTCTCTAGAATAAGTTACATATTTACAATTTGTTAGTAAAGTACATGTTAACTTAATTTGACTCCCAACTAGAACTTTGCCAGTCAACTTTAATTGAGAAGTTTTCTATTAAATGTTAATATAAATAATAATAAACAATGTTTTTGAAGAATTTATATTCTATATCTAACAATTTTTCTGTTTATTTCAAATCTTAAATTTCCTCTGTCAAATAAGTGTTTCAAATCAACATATTCAATAAAAATTTTCTTTTTATTTCCTCCTAGAATTGAGATCCCCTCTAATCATTTTTTAAGAAATGATTTTCCCAAAGCGGATATACTGACTTTTAATAATGTTTTCGATTTACATTTTTATTATTAATGTAGAAAGATTTGTGTGATTTTGGTAAAAAATAAAAAAATAAAAGGGTGTTGTTCATAGGCGTATGCACGGTGGGGAGGGGTTGCTACAGGTTCATCAATACTAATATTTCAGAAATCTTTTTTTTTCCTCCTACAATACAATCTACAATTTACTAAAAGCAAAGTTGAAAGATCCATCTTAATAAAAAAATATGTAGCACAGAACTAAAGTTTAAAAAATTTAACTAAAACTTTTTTATAGCGCAAGCATTGCTACCACACTCCGTCCCCCGACGGGAGTGGGCAATATTGTGCCGATAACCTAGTCGCGACGCTAAGGTTCAAAAAAAAAAAATTTAATCCACAACCCTTCTACTTTCACCAAACCATCAAGAATAAAATACAATTATATCTCCTGTCAAAAAAAAAATAAGTTCGGACGCCACACTATTTTAAGGAAAACAGTGAAACCCTAAAAGAAAAAAATTATAGAAAAAAAAACCAAGGAAACATATACCAATATAAATAAATTAAAACAATGATAAAATAAATTTAACAAAAAAAAAGAAATAATTATTTAATCGTCTTGATCAACAAAATAATTTAATTAGAAATTCTTAAAAAGACCCTTAAGTCATTTAAAAAAAATAATGATAAAAAAAAAATTAATTTAATTATTAACAAAAAAAAAGATACCTGCCGGAGGTAGCTTCGAACTCAGGGCCTCAGTGTGACTCTATATTGATATAAGCACTAAACCCTTTGAGAGACGTAGTTTACATGGACATTCCTAAATTTTCTATGGTAAAATATAATAATACCAGGATAATATAATAAATGACATAAAACAACTTGTTTGAAAAAAAAATATACATAAACTTTTATTAACCAAAAAAAAATAAAAACATTTAAAACAAACAAAAGAAACTATTCCAGCCGGACTCAAACAAAAACAAAATTACTATCCTTAGTTTAATATATATAAATATAATAATAACAAAAGAAATAAAATTACAAATCCGAAGAATTAGATGGGGCAGCAAGTCCTATTTTCTCGGTTCTTCTTGTTCTCCGGTGATGTCCTTTTTTCGTCTTCTTCTCGAGAAATTCGCTATAAACTCTCGTATGGCGCGAAGTTCTAACGCCTTGGACGCACACCACAACAAAAAAATCTCGTTAAACCGTACAGGATAGAGAAAACAAATCCCGCACCTCGTGCACTTCGATCAAAGTCCCGACTCATCTCGTCACTTGTCTCTCCTCCCGCTGGCCAGGTCTCTCTCATCACTGCCTCTCGCTCAGCGGTTTTGGGATCGTAATTAAATTTATCACGTAACTTAAAACTATTTCTAATATTACGCCCTCACTAGGTCTCTCAAAAGTTGTATTAATATAAAAATTTAAAAAAAATAATAAAATAATAAGTATCACGAAATTTTAACGTAACAGCATGTTATTGGCTTAATTTTAACACAAAAATTGTTTAAACTACGTTTTAGGTAGCATATTCTTAAAATGATTTTCCAGAGGAGGAAAGAATATCCCCGAACCCCCGTCCGACTGGGGAATATGAAAGGTTTCATATGGTTCGTGCACCCCCTAATTATGGATGCTGCACATCTCTATAGTATTGTTCTATGTTTGGAAATCATTTTAACTAATAATATCTAAAGTGACATACCGAAGGGATAAAAGCTGTAATATGTTTATTATTGTGTAATAATATATACAATTTTTTCGCTCTCACACTCACTCTCCCTCTCTCTCTCTCTCTCTCTCTCTCTCTCTCTCTCTCTATATATATATATATATATATATATATATATATATATATATATATATACATTCATATAATTGTATTTATATGAGCACATAATAAATTCAAAGCTACAACTGGTTGTCTTGTCCTGACTTCCTCCTCCCTACTTCCTCCCATTGTCTTGGTCTGGCCAGATTGCCATTTAGTTTACTCCAATATTATTATGGGCATCTCTTACGTCATCTGTCTAATCCATTTTCATTCTCCCTCTCCAGTTTGTTCGGTAAATAGGTTCCCTTTAGATAAATATACTTTGAACGATTTTTCTACTGGCTCACAGATAGATAGACGAAATCTCAAAAGCGTACGATAGCTGAAAAGTTTCTAGTAGTACCTTGAAGAAATGGGGGTAATAACTGTTATTTTCTCATGTAAATATTAATGATTGTCTTACTACAATACCAGCCGTCCCACACCAAAAAAAAACAACAATAGTAAGCTGTTAAAACAATTGGCGCAATCAATTTTTCAAAGTTTTCATGAAACTGTTTGAATTTATTGATTATATGTGATATAGGAATTGGTAATCATCATCGTCATCAATCCTCTCTACCGCTCTGCAGTGTTAGGAGGAAGTTTATAAGATCTTTCCCACCCTTGTCGTTCCTCCACCAGCTGCCTTCTTTGGTCATCTCTAGTCTTCATTTCTTAAAATCCTTGTCCTCGCCCTCTCACTTAGTCCTAGGTCTTCCTTTTTCTCGTTTTCCACCAACGTTGTTAGCCTGATGGACCTGACTTGCGATTTTTCCAAACTCCATTTTCATAAGGTGGCTAAACCATCTCAGCCGATTCTGTTTAACCGTATCAGGACTGGAATCCAATTGGATCGGATCATTTAATCTACGCAAAGCTAATTTACTTGTATTTTGTGTACTGTTTTAACCTTAGAACTTATAATACAAAAATTTTCCTAGCTGATTTTCATAAATTTTAAAACAAATCCTAAAATTACTATCTAAAAAGAATATGAAATTAATTGATATTAACCATGGAAAGAAAGAATGACACTTCCAACTTTTTATGAACCTGAGTCAAACTAAATCTTTATAACAATACGATGAAAATCGGTTGCGGATCTAGGCCTTGCGGAATTCTGTGTGATACGATATTGCGGGGCACTTCTTGGTTAGGGGGGTTTGGAAGGTACAGGTTCTGATGATGGTAGGGGTAGGGACGAGTTCGGCAAGTGGGCCTATAGAATGCCTACAAATGGAAGGTGGAGATAATTTGAAAATTTTGAGACAAGATGGCAATATTTTGTACTTTTAAGTGCTTTAAATATACTTTTAAAGCTCGTGTATTCGGCTTATACTGTTACATTTTAATTTAGATTTTTTTGTTCTCAAGCATGTTTGTATTTCAATTCAAATTTTTTATTTGTATAGCGTGGTGTCCGACGATCAGGCAATTAAGTGTTAGGCACTGCTATGTAAACTGCATTCGCCTGTCTTTTATAATTCTATAATTTAATTTTTGTGCATGGGGCGAGGACCTTCTCAGGGTGCGGGACCCTCGATGGTTGCCCTTATCCTCTCTACCCTTCTCTGGATCCGCTACAGTTGAAAATTCGTGAAATTTTATATTTTTCCCTTTTGTGAATACAAGACCCCGAAATCTCGTATTGCAGAGTACATTTGTAGACTAGGAAGTTCTGTTAATGGATTCTCTTTAGTTTGCACCGTTTGTGTTTGTGATGTAAATTTCACATTTAACAGCACACACAACTCATCATGTTCTTGGATCAAAGCTAAAACAGTCCCTGTGTATCAGTAGGAGTATATGAACTGTATAAAGATGTATAAATCAATATTACAACCGTTGAATGGATGATAGATGTTGTTTTCTCCATAAAAGAAAAATCCAATCATATATTAATATTAGATAATCTACATCTAAATCCTAAAAGGCGAGAATAGCGAATTGAGAAGAAATTATTAGAAATAGAGTATTCTTTAAATAATCTTCCTTAAGAATAAGTGGCAAGTTCAATTTTTTTAATTTGAATTGTTAAGTTTTCTATTGATTGATTTAGTATTATTTACTCTTTTATAAATTTACCTGTATCTTCGTGGAAAGAGTAAGATGTAGGTAAAACATTCAATGTTATAAATAATACATAAAAATATATAAAGATCATCGAAAAATTTTATTATATAGAATAAGAATGTGCATAAATAAAATCTTTACTTAATGCAAAATAATTATTTTACTTTCTTTGGAAAATTAATTTCTTGTAGCATCGTGAAGTTTCGAACAGCAGTGGAGTCTCACTTGAACGAAATATTTAGTTATACGAAGAAATTTTCCGCGTTGAAACTCCATTTAATCCCATGTAATTTAATGGTTATTCATAAGATATTCAGTTATACCAAACATTCCCTTATACGAAGGGAAATTCGATCACCTGGTAAACATAGTATAAAGAAACAACGACTATTCAACGAAATTGTTCTAGCGTGTTGATGCCTGCAGGAAGTGTTCGCTTCCACGTGGTTTTCCGTAAACTGTTTCGGAGTTTTCGTTGTTTACGATCCGACACAACCCCTCCAGTTCACGAAATTCTCCCACTCCCTTAATATTGTCAGTAGCGAAAGTCGTTTTATTGCACACGCTCCACTCTTTATCAAAAATGTATTGTATTTTAAAATGATTACAAAAAGAACGAAACATTCGCTAGAAGAGAAACTTAAAAGAAGTTGATGAGAACCCGAATGAATGAGACGAAAACAGCTGTGGCAGAACTTCCCGAGGGATTCAATTATCACGGAACCGCAAGAGTAACTTTTGAAAATTATGTTGAATTTGATACCGACCTGGCTGTCTGCGCATCCTAAAGTAGCCAGGAAATTATAGCTCAAGTCACCCTGGAAAAAGCAGAATGAATCTCAGACGATTCCAATTCCTAATATTTAGACAACGAAGAGTGGTTCCATCAGCATTTGCCCAAATGGTGGCTGCACATTCGTGGCTGTTGTGAGTTTCGTATATTTTGAAGATGTAGATGAAAAAAGATTCGGACATTTTTGTTCATTGTGAATGAGTTTTAAACATTGTGGAAGCATTGTGAAAAAATAAGACTATTAAATTTTTTAAGCTTATTGTGATTGTTATATCTTATTGTTACCATATATCATGTGATTTTTTATTTTTATTTGTTTAAAAATTTCGAGTTCGCTATTTCTTTATAAGTATGTATAAGAAATATTTTTCAATTATTTTTTGTATGATTTTAAATTGTTAGGTGTAAAGTGAATTGTTAATACATGTCTTTTTTTGCTAAGAATATTTCTTTATTTAAAAAAAAAATTATCTCATGTGGACACCCCATGACTTCCTTGTACGTCTATTAAACTATAAATCGGTGGCTCAAAAAGTGACTCTGAATTTGTTACTAATTTTCGAACATAGCTGTACCTCAAAAATGACACTCGGCGTCACAGACACACACAAGCTCTTGTTTCTTGAGGTCTTTTTCCGTTATTATATGTCGTTTTCTTTCAGTTGGTAACAAGTTCCCAAGAGATTTCTTCGTCCTGAATTACGAAACTCAACGGCGGAGAGATTAAAAAAAAAACTTTATTGAAAAACAAAAGTTACAACTTGCATTACGACTAGCTACATACTACTGGTACAGATCTTCCTAGCTTAAGATTTATAGGGGTATATATAGGAGCGGGAGAGGGAGGTGGCTCAGAGTGTCGACTCAGCACAGTTCCTTACCGTAACTATTCCCTCCTTTTTAAAGTGAGGACCTCCGAACTATGATTTCTGTTTTTCGTTAAGGTAGGAATGCCACGCTCTTGACCTTGCGTCATAGAAGGATGATTGGGCAGTAGGATTTGGTGTTGGGTCAGGTGTTACAATCGTTGTTAAAGGTATTGGGTTGTTAATGTTATTTATACAAAGGGTTTTAAATTTATAATAATAAAATAATAAATGATGAACAAATAAATATATACATAATGTCATAGTTATATATATCATAATATCTGAATAAGTAGTTATAGAATAATCCTCTAGTGTTTCTATTTTCAAGGTTCCTAAATCTAAGGTATGTACATCTTCATAACTATAATTAGTAAAAATAACATTATCAATCTTATGTAAAGATATAATAGGTATATTTACATGCTCTTCATATCTTACTGCTATAGATTTATTTACAAATATTTCGTCTTTGTCAAGACTTATCAAACTAGTGGTAGGTAAATGATATAACGTGGGTTGTGTTATGTTAGTCTCAATTGTCGATAAATTAAATGTTAGATACTGATTAAGAATAGGTAAAAGTTTGATAAAAGGTTTTTGTGAAATTCCTATTATTTTACAATGTTCTAACTTTAGATTGTTACTTAATTCTAAAATACATTGATCATATATTATACTAAGACTTTTATAATTACAATAGAAGTTGGAGTTATATTTTAAACATTTTCCTTTATAAAATTCATTATTATGTCTTACAACTAAAGTATTTTCTACTGGAATTGTTACTATGGTTTCTTTATAAACTGTCGGGTATGATAATACAAAATAAGTAGTCGAAGGGGCAACCATTAATGGTAATTTTATAAAGAAGTAAATCATTCCGGAATCAGACATTGAACAAATTGCTTTACTTAATAGCCAATTCAATTCCACATCCCTAGTCAATAACCTTTTATAGGGGATTTTTATATTCATAATTTCGTCATAAGAAAGAACGCTAGGATGAGTTATACCGAGTTTACATTGTTCTAGAGCATCCTCTGTTTCTTGTAACTGCGTCTCTATAAGAGTTAAATAAGCTAAAAGATCGTGATAAGATAACCTGACGAGTGTTGTATCCAAAACCCTATTATTCGTTTCTATATTATTTTTGAAATGGTTTAAGATTATGATGTCTTTATTTAATTCTTGAGTTAATTTCCGATTAAGGCTAAGTCTAGCTTCCTCGTTGTGCTCTATGTGATATAAGTTATTTTCTACCTTTTGTAGGATGGCATTATACCGTTCTTTATCGTCACTGTCCATCGTGCCCCCCAACCAAGAGAAGGCCTTTCCCAGTCCATTCACAATTCCTCGTTTTTCTCTTTTTATATGGCTACGTTTAAGAAGGTGGGTGATCTGATCTATTATACGTTCATATCTCTTTTCTAATATTTGATGTAACATTTTAAATTCTTTTTCAGTTTTTAAGTTATTAATATGTGTTTTTAGAGTGGAGATTTCGTCATTCAGCTGGGACAGGTTTTATAGTGAAGGAAAGTGTACCATTCCGTCATCACATACGACGAATTCATCTGAATGATCGAAGCCCCAGGGCCATTCGACAACGTTTTCAACGTTTCTACTCGAAGGGTCAGTGCCTGAAGAATGAGGATCAGAAGAAACTTGAAATAGTCCTTCATCTTCAAAATCTGCAACAGGAAGAGTAGTAGGATTAGCTTTCAGTGCTTGAATCCTTTTTTCAATTTCCTCATTCAATTTCTGGGCATACGCATTATCAGCAAGACATTCATTTTGGTTCGTGTCTTGATGCGTTGTGGGTTTATCTTTATGTTTTATTTTCTTCGGTCTCTTAATCTGGCTTGCGTGTAATTTTTTCTTTTTCCCTCTAGATGATAAAAATTTCCCGTTAGTTTGTTTACCCTTTTGATACTTTACGTCCTTTTTATTGGAACTGGGTTTCCTGATATAAACGTCTTCTGGTAATTTAGGTAAATCTTCCCTATTTTCGTTTGTTTTATTAATATATTTTTCCTTGTTTTTTTCAATACTAGTTTTTATAGCTTCCCTAGTACTCTTTAGATTTTGATGGTATTCCTGAACTAAATACTCCTGGACTTCCGGGTTGTCGTTGTAATTTTCCCTGCTTATTCCAAACGTTATTTCGTTCGGGCTTAATTTTAAATTTTGGTTCCTGGAATTGTTGTAGGCAATAGTCGCCATTTCTAATTTTTCTTCTTCCGACGCTGTGGATTGCGTATTGATAATCTTAATTAAATCGAGTAAAGTTGAACTTGCCCTGTTAAGTAGTCCTAATGAATTTGGGTGGTTCGGTGTCGTTTCGTGTTTTTCTATTTTTAAATATTTCAGGAAATCTCGGAATAAATTGTTATCATACTCGCGGCCATTGTCTGTAGTGATGATGAGAGGTTTGGGGAAATGGACTAAATATTTTCTCAGCGTCGCCATTGATTCAATAGCGTTTGCTGTTATGCTGTATCTTGTAAATAATTTCTTCGAAAACGTATCTGCTATAATATAGACGTAATAATTCCTCATATGGAGTGTATCCATCATGATAGCATCGAATGGTTTCTCGGGTGTTGGAGTTATCATAAATTTTGGTCTGATGGGCCGTCTATCATACTTGATTTGATTGCAGATGTCACATTCATTGATTATATCGGCAATATGATCTTTCATATTTGGCCAATAATATTTAGTTTTTAATTTTATGTAAGTCTCATTAATCCCTCTATGGCACGATTTCCCAATATGTTGGTCCAAAATCAATTCCTTTTGTTCATTTTTATTAGTAATATCTGGTAGAAATAATAAATATTTTTTTATTCTATTCGTCGGAAATTTTTCTCGAATAATTTCGGTTATTTTATTATACAGGCCTTCGTACCAATTAGTTTCGCTTTCAACTCCTTTTATCTTAGGTAAGCAGTAAATACCATACGTTGCGTTGGGTTGCAGAATTTCCAGTAGTTTATTTTCCAATTGTTCAGCGTTTTGATTAAAAGGATACGTAAGTTCGATCGTAGTTCTATTTTTATTAAAGACCTTCTCGACCTTGGTGTCATTGAATCCCTTTATGATGACGATTTGATTTTTCTCTACGTTGACTGGCCTCTGGTCGTCATCAACGATAAGGATCCTGTTATCTGAGGACTCAGCTGAGTGTTGGGTGTCAAGAGATAACTCGTCCTCCTCTGTCATATGATGCATGTCGTACTCGGGTGTCTCCGAGACATGCTTGTCAACAGGATGTCGCGACAAGTGGTCAGCGACTTTATTCGCTTTACCCTGAATATGCTTAATATCATATTCGTAGTCTTCTAGGAGCAGTTTCCATCTGATGAGTCGGGCGTTCTGGGTCTTGCACGTCTTTAGATATTCGAGAGGCTTGTGGTCTGTGTAGATAAAAAATTTCCTACCGTACAGATAAGGTCTGAAATGATTACAGGCCCAAATTATAGCTAAGCACTCTTTCTCGGTGGTCGAATAATTTTGTTCTGCCTTATTCAGTGTCCTAGAAGCATAGCAAACGGGGAGTTCTTTACCATTCTTCTTTTGGGCTAATACCGCGCCTATAGCATAGTTACTCGCGTCGGTAGTTAGATAGAAGTCCTCCTCGAAATTTGGTACTTGAATTATGGGACTGCTACAGACCAAATTTTTTAATTGTTCAAATGCCTCTTTATATGACTCTGGTATTACATCACTCTCTCCTTTACGTAGACACCTCGTCATGGGAGCGGCTATTTTGGCATAATTGGGAATCATCTTACGATAAAATCCCGTTAGACCTAAGAAACTTTTTATTTCTTTTTCAGTCTTTGGTAATTTAAATTCTTTGACAGCCTTTATTTTATCTGGGTTTGGCTCAATTCCATTTTCACTTATGATGTGACCGAGAAATAATAACTCTCTCTTGCAGAACTCGGTTTTATCTAGCTGTATCTTTAAATTATGTTTCTTTAATTTTTCCAAAACTGCCTTTATATGTTTTAAATGGTCACTGAATGTTTCCGAAAAAATGATAATGTCATCCATGTACACAAGCACATGTGGCATATCTGCAAATATGATATTCATGGTTCTTTGAAAGGTAGCCGGAGAATTTGACAATCCCATCGGCATTCTAAGGAACTCGAAATGCCCTTGATCGGTACTAAACGCTGTTTTATGAATCGAGTCCTTATGTACCTTTATCTGGTGAAAACCTGAACAAAGATCTATGGCTGTGAATATAGTGGCTTTTCCTAATTTTCCAAGCAAATCTTCTATATTTGGCAGAGGGTATCGATCCGGAATTGTTTCCCTGTTGAGCTTTCGGTAATCTATTACCATCCTTATCTTCTTTTGACCTGAAGCGTCGGCTCGCTTTGGAACTACCCATACTGGTGAATTGTATGGTGAATTACTCGGGGCTATTATTTTGCTTTCTAACATTTTATTTATTTCGTCTTTAATTTGTTCTCTGAATTGCTGCGGGTATCTATAATTTCTAGAATAAATCGGTTCATCAGTTTTGGTTTTTATCTGATGTTCTAAAAGATCTGTTGCAGATAAATTGTCCTTTTCCGTTTTAAAGATAGATGGATAATTTTTCAGAAGATTAAGTAATTCTTTCTGTTGTAGCGAGGGGATATGTTCGATTCTAACTAGTTCGGGTATGTTCTTTTCGACATTATCTACCGGCGGGTTTACTACTTCAACTTCTTGAAAATTCATCAATGGCATTTGTACAGTTCCTTCTTTCTTACTTATTATTTTTACTTTATCTCTATAAATTCCGGAAGGTATTTCTATATCGTCAATTTTATAATCTATTAAGAAAATTTTCCCTTTTGGCAAGTCGGCAATATTTTCTCCTTCCTTTATTTCAATTGGTATCGTATCTCTATCCATTGTAAACGTAAAATCACCATATGCTGACCTAATTTTTCTTTCCTCAAAATCAATTTTGAATTTTAAATCGTCCATTAGTTCTGCACCGATCAAAACATCATGATTTGGACTAAAATCTAATATATAAAATTTAACTTTCGTTGGGCATTTTAAAAAGGTGGTACTAACATCAGTGGTTATTGTTTCGGTCCCTCTCTCTTCTCCAGCAGCGGTCCGAACAATAAAATTTTCTTTTTGCTTCTTGACTCCTGGTGGTACAATTTTTGAACTTATGTAATTTTTCTGTGCCCCCGTGTCTAATAACCATTTGCGATTTTTTTTATCGATAACAAACGGAAGGTCACGAAAATTATTTGTCTGTAAATCATGTACTTCTAGGTGTTGTAGTTGGGATATGGGTCCTCCCCTAAAAAATGATCTTCTGAGCCTTCTTGTTTAGTTGTAAGCTTTTCTAGCCGTTCGCGGAGCTCCCTAATTTCTTTATCCCTTGGGTCTTCCTGATCTAAGTTATATACCGGTTGTCGGGGTTGGTTCTTCTGAAAACCGCTGACGGTGCGCATCGACACTGTGTTCGCAGGTTCCGCCTTTTCGAAAGGTCTATTATTTTTGTATTGTCCTGAACCATGTGAGCCTTGGAAAAACCTTTTCTGGTCCTCCGATTTCCACTGCTCTCTGTGTGGATAATTTCTCCTTTCATAATTATTATTATGATTTCCATTATAATGACCTTGCTTAGGAGGATAATCTCGGTGATCTCTCGGTGGGTATCTAGGTGGGTATCTTTGTCCTTCATTTCTTTGATGATAGAAATTAGGTTTCTGATTATTTTTATTTTTTTCAAAACTTGGTTTCCTTGAATCGTGTGTTTCCCCGGGTTTTCTCATATTACCGGAATTAACCAAATCATCGAACAAAAGATGATTCTCATTTTGAATTAGATTTCGAAGGTCATCCAAAGTTTTTAATTTTTCAGTTTTGGTCATCAAATATGTCCTAATATGTAGCGGCATATTTGTGAAAAAATGATATAGAATATTTTTTTCTAAGACGGATACAATCGTTGCCCTTTCAGGAATATTTTCTATCCTATATTTTGAAATTATTAGAGTTCGGCTCCTGTCTAATTTTTGAAGGAAATCTAACGGATGTTCCTTATGTTGTATTTTCATATTAAAAAGTTCGAATTGTAATTGTTCAATTGATCGCGAATCTCTGAATGTACTCTCTAAGTACCTTAATAAGTCGTTAACGCCAGTAAACTCGCAGGTGGTATTAATGTAATCTGCATCTCCTGTTAGTCTGGCGAGAATTTTGCTTAATAGGCGTTGGTCATTTAATTCTCGGAGATCATTATCGGGTTTGCAAACTATATTATGAACTTGTCTACATACGGTAACGAATTTTAGTAAATTATGTGGATCCCCGTTAAGTAGGAATGTGGTCATAATCCGCGGATTTAATTGCAAAAGATGAGGTTGCCATTTCGTCTGTATCAATAAATTCCTTAATATCAATAAATCTATTCTGAGTTAATCTCTGTGCTAGTTTTGACATAAAATTTTAAGTATATATATTTTTTAAATAGCGTTTATATAAATGTTAATGAAGAACAATATATTTATATATATAAAAAAGAGAAAATAATGTTTAAACAATTATATAAAAAAAATAAAATGAAATAAAATATAAAAATGATGTTTTCAATAAAAGCTCCACTCACAATCTCTCCCAGAGTTTCGATGTCTGTCGGGGTGATCAGACGATTTTCGGCTCAGCAGCAAGTCCTTCTCCAAGATCTAAGAGTCTAAGCGGGGTGCCAGTCTCCTACAGGTGCGATATCCTCGAAAGGTAGATCGAATCTTGATTTCAGGTACTGCAGAGTTCGAGTCTAGAACCGCGATGATATATGCATGCGGTCCCTGTTTGGGCGCCAATTACGAAACTCAACGGCGGAGAGATTAAAAAAAAAACTTTATTGAAAAACAAAAGTTACAACTTGCATTACGACTAGCTACATACTACTGGTACAGATCTTCCTAGCTTAAGATTTATAGGGGTATATATAGGAGCGGGAGAGGGAGGTGGCTCAGAGTGTCGACTCAGCACAGTTCCTTACCGTAACTCTGGACAACGTTAGAACTGTTTATGTCACTGGATAAAGCATTGGAAATCGACGGTTCGGAAATTTTTAAGCGGAAGAAACCGCTTAACTTATATCTTATTCTCTTACAGCAGACTTGTTCAGCTCACAAATGGGGAGGAAAAAAAAGTATTTTACACTATATTTTAACACAAAACAAGTAATAAAATTGTTAAATTAGAGTGTAAAAAAAACCGCGTTTATAACCTTCATCACCGAACCATACGATCTTTGTAATAAATGTCGATGTATCTTTTGATGTAAGTTTCTTATGACCTTCAAGTAAAGTACCCTTTTCTGCTAACGAATTTTAACCAAAATCTATTAAATTACTTATATTGATATAAGAATCTTATTTACTAAATTTGAGATCTTTTGCATTATATTTTAATATATTTTTTGATGAAAGTCTAAGATGACCTTAAGTAAAGTACCACTTCCGGTTTGTCAAAAATTTATTATGATATTTATATTAGCATGGGAGTCTTAAATACCAAATTTGAGAAGTTTTGCATTATATTTAAATATAATTTTTGATGAAAATCAGTAATGACCTTCAAGTAAAGTACCTCTTACGGTAATCATGCAGTGACCAAAAAGGGAGATATACAAATAAAATAAATAGAAATCCTAAATACAAAATTTTAATTTTCTACGGCTAACTGGTTTTGAGTTATGCGAGATACGTACGAACGAACGTACCTATAGACGTCACGACGAAACTGGTCAAAATGGATATTTCCGTTGAAATCTGAAAACCGAAAATTTTCGTGATTACAATACTTCCTTTACTGCCTACAAGGAAGTAAAAACACAAAATCTACTCCTATTCACTTATATTAATAATTTTACGTTATCCCTGATATTCGTATAAGTGTGATTCCACTATACATTTGTATGTGAAACTATTTGAATAGGCATATTTAACAATTCATCGCCTTGTTTTATGTGAAAAATAGCTTGCAGCTATTCCTGAAGTTTCAGATTTTATTTTATGAACATTTGATATTACATTTGAATATCCTGTAATTATTATAATACGAATGAATTCTCACTTCTTTTCTTTTTACATTGCATTCATTATACAGCAACACGCCGAGACGTCCACTACGGACTTGGGAACGGTCCAAAGGTCAGTTCGGCATTCCCTGCTTTTCGGGTCAGTGGGTCGAGACCAACTGTGAGACTTTTCTCCATAAATATTTTTTAAATTATAATACAAATAACAATTTATTCTAAAATAATTTCTTTAATTTTTGAAGTTCGTTATCGTTAAACAATGATACCTGAATTAAAGTAAATTATAGCACAAAATCAATTTTAAAAAGGTACAGATTTTCTTGGACATGATTGGATGTCTAGTGGCTGTTATATTTATATTTCAAATATATTTCCTATTTTTACTTCCTTGTACGCAGCAAAGAAAGTGTTATAATCGCGAAAATTTTCGGTTTTTAGATTTCAATGGAAATGTCCATTTTGACCACCTCTGAATCCATTTTGACTAGTTTCGTCGTGACACCTGTACGTATGTTTCTTATGTTCGTTCGTTCGTATGTATCTCGCGTAACTCAAAAACAGCCATAGAAAGTTAAAATTTTGTAATTAAGATTATTGTAAAACCTAGATGTGAACCTACGGTTTTGGCCACTGCATGATTACCGTAAGAGGTACTTTAATTGAAGGTCATTACTGATGTTCATCAAAAATTATATTTAAATATAATGCGAAACTTCTCAAATTTTGTATTTGAGACTCCCATGCTAATATAAATATCATAATAAATGTTTGTCAAAATTGGCAAACCGGAAGCGGTACTTTACTTAAAGGCCATATTAGACTTTCACCAAACATTATATTAAAATATACTTTAAAACACCTCAAAGATGGTAAATTAGACTTTTATATCAATATAAATAATATAATGGATTTTGGTTTAAATTGAAGAGCCGAAAGGGGTACCTTACTTGAAAGTCATAATAAACTTACAGAAAATGGCATATTAACATTAAATACAGAGGTATGGTTCGATGTTAAAGGTTATAAACGCGATTTCTTTTACACTCTAATTAAACAATTTTATTACTTGTTTTAAGTGGTTAAACTGAGTATAAAATCCTTTTTTTCCTCCATTTGTGAACTGAGCAAGTCTGTAGCAGGAGATTAAGATATAACAAGAGCTTGTGTGAGTGTTTGTATGTGCCAATAGTTGGACTTCGCGAAGCCCAGTGTCGTTTTTGAGATACTGCTAATTTCAGAAACTAATTCAATACTGAGTCACTTTTTTAGCCACCGATTTATAGTTTAATAGGCGTACAAGGAAGTCATGGGGTGGCCCCATCAGATATTATAATTAAAAAATCATCTGCAAAAACTTGCGAAAACAAACATAGTGTTATTTTTTTTATAGTCAGTTCCGGTCAGCTGAAGTATTAGGACCGGCATGTGAAATGATTTGGCTTAAAAAACAATAGAATTAGAAGATATTGTTGAAAAAAATAAATAATAAAGCTTTTAATATTAATAAGTGTGTCTGGATATTATTTGGTGTGTTATTTTTATTATTATATTTGGTGCTGATTATTATATTTGGTTCCATAGACGAAAACATTAAGAAAACTTGCATTTTTACTGTAAGTATCAGATCATATGATAATTGTTCTTAATATTCCGTTCAACCCGAGACGAAGTTAGCCACTTCGAATGCTTATCGAAATGCTTTCATTCAGAGAAGAAATGGGGAAAAACTAAAAAAAAAAAAAAATATCTAATATGGACACTACATGACTTCCTTGTACGCCCGTTAAACTATAAATCGATGGTTCAAAAAGTGAACCTGAATTTGATTACTAGTTTCCGAAGGTAGCAGTATCTCAAAAATGACTCTCGGCTTCGTGACGTCCATAATTTGACAGATACAAAAACACACACATTAACTCTTGTTATATCTTATTTTTCTGCTGCAGACTTGTTCAGCTCAGAAATGGGAGGAAAAAAGTATTCTACACTCAATTTTTACATTTAAAACAAGTAATGAATTTGTTTAATTAGAGTGGGAAAACAAATCGCGTTTATAACCTTTATCACCGAACCACACGATCTCTGTATTAAATACTAGTATAACTTTTGATCTATAATAATTTCTGTACATTTTTAAAAATCAAATTTGTGCTCTAATTTCCTTTAATATACAATCAATCGAAATTTGTTTTTTCTCAGTTACAAAACTTCAGTAGCTTTCTTCATACCTTGACAACCCGGTTCACTTTTATTTTTGATCATAAGAAGAAAACCTGGAAAATATCGATATTGTTAAGGTAGCTCTTTGATAACCATTTGTTCAGATCTGCATGTTCCAACGAGCTAGTCGACTACTCAAATAAATCATTATATTCAGGCACGCTTAGTTAGCCTTGAGTGAGTAAGAAGTTTAGTTTTAAATTGTAGATAGCGAGACCACACATAACTTGAGTGAAAGAAAGATCATTATAAACAAGTTTGGTTTGACGGATAGAAAAGAGTATTTCGAATGTTTAGAAGAATTTAGGAAATCAAACGTGGAAAGGATTTGATTGTTTGGTACATAATGAAATTTGTTTCTTGCAGGACTGACATTTTTCTCTTTTTTCCTACACAATGTTTCAAGAGTCCCTGCAAGCAAGCAGTTATGGAAATACTAAATGGTGTTCAAAAATGATCAATTTTTTAACGAAAAAGTAATTACAATAAAATAAAGAGTTGATTAGAATTTATTGTTTACAGGTGGAGACTGCACTGCCTGTCATTGATAACAGGCCTCCCCTGCAGCACCGCCACGTCACCTGCAAGCTGAAGAAGTACCAAAGGGAGAAGGAACGTTGTGCGCAGATTGTGTCTGACAACTTCACACTCCTGCAGCACTTGAGCGTAATCACTAGGACGTCAAGGGTGGATAACGTCTGGGACGAGCCGCCTCCTAAGTGTGTGGGCATTTTTTATTTCTTGATCTCAATCATTTAACTCATTATATCATTTAAATTAAATGGAAATCTATATTTTTTTTCTCTATATAAACATTTTCCATTTTCCATTAATTACATTATTTTTATTATATCAGCCAACATTTCAGCCAAAATATGTAGACCATACTCTGATAGAGCAGCTGGAGTAGCCTACAGTCGCAAACATACCTAATTATATTATTATATCAAAACAAGATCCCCCAATTCTTTTAAATATCAGTAAATAACTAACCAGTCAACGTTTCGCCAATTCAAGGCATCAAGATTCAATATGAAGTCAGATAAACACAGAACATAGAAAGCGCATCTCACATCAATAGACAATACATTATACTAGAAGTGAGGATGTTCGACAGTAATGTTAATTCAACATTCAACTATCTTGTAATTAAATAAATATTCAATTATTTTGTAATAATAATAATTTTATGTGTTTGTTACGAAGTAATGAAAGTAATTATTCATTTTCATATACCTTTGTTTTGTATCATTAACATCAATCTACCTTATTACATAATATTCATAATACCTAATTCTCTATCTCTATCCATCTATATGCATACTATCTATATTTTAAATAATATTATTAATACTATTTCTATCAACTTTGTCTCCTATAAATGTTGTAGCTCTGAAGATAGCCTAAAAGTTTGTCTGGAACGTTGGCTTGTGTAACAAAAAACAACTTGATTATTTTGTTTCTTTTATTGCAACTACCCGAAACGATTTAATTTATTAGGTTTTGATATCACCGATAAATATATAACGATGAAATAAAAGAAATGAAAAATTAAATATAAGTTAATTCTATGTGGTAACTAATAAATATATAACATACAAATTTAATTTAAATTATAAGAGATGTTGGATTGGGTTGAGAAACGCCATCTGTAACATTTTGGGGATAATTGAAATTTGACGGTTTTCTATTCTTTTGAAATAGACATGTGTTTTGGGAGCATAGCCCCGCCCCATAACTTCGACGCGTTTTCGCTGTTTTTGTAATTGTGACTATATATCATTTTGTTGAAAAACCCTTAAGTCAGGGAAGTTAAGTCAGATATGTAAAAGGGACAAAGAATCAGAACCTGACTAATCTAATCTCAATGCACTTTTTGTTATAAATAAACACTTTTTTACTTAGTTATTGGTAATCATTATGATCATTAAGTTGATGGATTTGAGAAACCTCGTAAGTCAAGCAAATTTAAATTTAAACATTATAATGACTCTTATTTTTTCAATTGGTAATATAATAATTTCAGATTCAATCACATTTTAATAATTAGTAGTTTTAGATTGCCTAGAACCATTTCGCTTTGGAATTGTTTTTCCGAAAATTTATTCTCAATGACTTATGGGGTTCCTCAAATCTACTATTCAAATACTAAAATGCTTTTATTCACTTCAATGGTGAAGTGAATAAAAGCATCTTACAGATATGGTAGACCAAGAGCTGTTCATTCGTCAATTTCACCCGAACTATCTAAATTAGTTGAGTATAGATTATTGAGCGTGAAGCAGTCGGAAAAAAAAATGTCGACCAGTCAAAGTCAGCCAATCGAAAATTGCATTGGATTTAACCCAAAAGATCTATTTTTAAATCAGGTTTCATTTAAAAGCTTTGGCCACTCTGAATAAAGTATATTAAATAAATCTGAATATGTAGTCTGGCAGTCCGATGCCTACCTAAGAAGGCAAATAATCTTTAATTTCTTTTTCATGATTATTCCTGGCTTTCCAGTGAATCATAAATCATAAGGCAAAATTATGGTACATGCAATTTTTGGTAAATTTGACACGGTCTGGTGGGATATACCCTCTTTGAAAGGCAAAACTTGTATATCTTTATTCAGGATGGTGAGAGCTATAAAATGAGTCCTCATTCAAAAATATATCTATTTTGGAATCTCAGAAAAAACGCTTTTGTATTAAATTCCATACTGTTTTTGGCTGACTTTGAAGCGGTATAATGCGATGAACCCGCGCGCTTTGGACTGTCGGACCTTGTACATTTTTATTCATAGTGATCTGAGCTTTTAAATGAGCCCTCATTCATAAATAGATATTCTGGGTTAACGTCAATGCAATTTAGGACGCCCCTGACTGACCGCCATTTTGTTTTCCGACTGCTCTGGGA
The DNA here is from genome assembly GCA_948150685.1 of Rhaphigaster nebulosa. Classification (NCBI taxonomy): domain Eukaryota; kingdom Metazoa; phylum Arthropoda; class Insecta; order Hemiptera; family Pentatomidae; genus Rhaphigaster; species Rhaphigaster nebulosa. The sequence continues at coordinate 28,901,629 of OX411306.1, forward strand.
TGCCAGACCGACATATTTTCGTGTAGCATTCTAGACCCCACCAATTTAGAGATTTGGTTAATTTAGATCGTTCGGTCTAAACTGACGTGTTATGTAATGAGAAAATATTGTTTAACCATAAATTAATTGTTAATTGAGGTTTTTTAAAATATATAAATATATATATATATATATATATATATATATATATATATATATTTATATTCCAATTTTTACTTAGGACTGAGGACGTAAGTAAAGTAAAAAGTGGACCGGCCCGGGCGCACGAAGACTTTGGCATGGTACTACCTTCGCCAATAACTTGTTGTCACTCCTATTCTCTTTGCTGATGTTTGAAAGAGTTTTAAAATGAGTTGGCGGCAAACTACTACCTTTTGACCATGACCATTAAAAGATTAATTCCAAATGTTCCAAATTCCAAAAACTGGTCCTGAGATTCTTTTGTCACAGTTCCCTAAAACAATATAAAAATCTCGGTATGCTATGAATTGTGTTATAAAACATTTTGTTTTACAGAATTCTTCGATTTTTTAAAAAGAAGAAGGTATCTTTTTCAAATCCAGCGAGCAAACAGTTAAGATGATGGGGATTAGGTTCTTAATTCTTCCCAAGAAGGGCCTATCGGTTTATCGAGTTTTGTCTGGGTAATGTTGTCTATATTATATTATGAAACAGATTATAAAACACTTTTTTTTTTATAGTTTTTATTAATTACATCAGCGTAATATTGTATGCTTTAAAAAAAAAATTAAAAATACATATCTCGGTAATTTAGTGCATATCTAATATTGGTGCGTGAGGTTTCCACTAGTGGGACTTATGAATTTTCAGGTTTTCTACCTTAGACACATCTTGGCTCTTTTTCATTTATTATTATTATGTTTTAATGTTTTAGTTAGGATTATTTAAATTTATTTAAGGGACCATTAAAGAAATGCATTACAAAACAACTCCCAATTATTTTGTGATTTGTATTTTTCCTCTCACCTTTTTAGACAATTTTTTCTTAGCTGTCCATGACTATTATACTATATTTATTTTTTTGAATAGCTTTTTAAACAGAGTGGGTATATACAGAATAAGAGATAGGAAAGTTTCGACACAAAGCGATGAAGTCAGCGACAATAGCGAGATGCCTAAGACCAGAAAAGGCAGATGCTTGGGTTGCCACCCACATAGGTGCGTCAAGAAGGTATGTGGACCATTTATAATAACCATTTGTCATATTTTAGTTTTCGTCTTTTTTTTATTCTGAAGGGACATGTTAAAGAATGATATTCTAAACCAGTTTTAAAATTTACTATCGTTTCAAGTTTGAAAACGTTATTCCTTACTACTCAACTATCAGTGAATTCCTAGGATTAGTTATAGTTTTTATTTTATTTTAACAACCTAATTTTTTAAATATTATTGTTTACCATAATTTAAAAAAAATCCTAAATAATTAATATATAAAATTGTATGTCTAATAATCATTGCACCAACATTACAAGCTCATTTAGAGTTTATGTGGGTCATTCTTAAATAAATTGTCACTTTGGCTGTTCTGAGATTTCTATAAGCTTTTTCATTTTTTTCAACACTTTTGACATCAATTTTGAGATATTTAATGCTTAAAAACGTTTAAAAATAAAAAGTTTGTAAAAAACATTTCTTTTAAAAGTTCGTGCGAGATTTATTGAGTTCGAAATGAATTTAAAATTTTTTAACTAAATGTTTTAAATCAAAAAAGTATATTTTGATTATTGGTGGTCCATTGCACAGAGGAAATAAGTCCTACTTGGTGATAACGCAAAAAAACTTAGGAAAAAAAACCCTGACGTAAAAGGGTTTTCTATTTTTTAAATTGTCTAGAGAATCGAAAAATACTAAAATATCATCTTTATTATTTAATAAACAAAAGAAATATCAAAGAATTAATCTTAACTTCTTGAATTCCTTAGAATGTAAAACTGTTACAGAAAAAGGAAAATTATCAAAAAGAAGATGTAGATCAATGCGAAACAGGGGCTATAGAAAAACCAAAACAAAAAAATTATATATATTAATACACACACACACACACACACACACACACACACACACACACACACACACACACACACACACACACACACACACACATATATATATATATATATATATATATATATATATATATATATATATATATATATATATATATATATATATATATATATATACATATAATATGAATATACAGTAAAAATCTCAAAACAAGTCAGCTTTTGCACTCATTGACACTGGTGTAACATTTAAAATCTTTCCATTATGAACGAATTTCTTTTTTCCAGATATCGAAAATTCCGTTTATATTGAAAATGATCCATGCATATCAAAGCAAATATTTGAAAAAAAAATGAAACAATAGACTGAATAATAATAATTAAAAAAAACAACTCAAATTATTTTATTGGATTTCTTAAAGTACAAAATAACATTTTTTAAATAAATAATGATGTTTTCAATTATTCACACTGAAAAAGAAAAATTTTGATTCTTTTTGGTCACCTAACTGGTTTAAAAATAATTAAGAATCATCTTTATCAAGACAGTCTTTAAAAAGTTACTCTCTTATCACAGTTCAAAGGAAGTCATTATGTTTAACTAGTAAACTCATAATAGCTTAACTACGGTCAATATTCAAACTAAAAATCTGGCATTTATTCTCAGAGAAATATATGTCACTGGAAGATTTCCAAGCAAAACCAAAAATTTTTGTATTTTGGCTCTCTTCTTCCAAGCGAGCGTTATACAATGAATTTTTGAATTTTATATGCGAACTTAAAATTTCGTGCCGCATCGTAGAGACATGAAGTATTCCTTCGTGACTCTATGAGAGAGGAACAAAACCTGTGGGCAACACGACCGCGCATCAGTTAGCACATTGACGTCATCATATCCTTATCGTGCTCCTCTCTTTGGAGTCACATTTACAACACTTACTTTTGTGTTAGCTCCATTAACTTTTTTTTTAAGTATTCCACGAATATACATTTTATTGGCTTAATGTAAAAGTATAAGAATATTTTATATTAAAGAACTTCGTCGAATATGAATTATTTGAAGATATCTTCTGTCTATGGTCATTGTTATCTTTAGGTTTCTTGAAGTAAATGTTCGGTGAATTGTTGTAGTTTTGAAATCTAATAGCCAAAATAACTTCACACATGCACGGTATTTTCAGGAAACAATTCCCGAAGAGAGGATTCCGTTTCCACCACCAAAGAAAAGGATTTCTAAAAAATCACAGGAATCACTTGAAAAAACTCCTGCTAAGAACATCACTGATACTAAATCCCAAAAGGAGACAAAAGATGAGGTAAATGTATATTAATGAGTGATATCCGTAATTAAACAAATAAAAATATTATTTTTAGATTTTTCAGTCATAACTATATAAGAACCAAAACATCTTTGCAGCAATCAGGTTACAAAAAAAAAAAAATAGGACGATATTTTATATAATTTTTCTTTTTTATTTTATTGAAAATATATTTTAATGGCATAAAGACGAAGAGTTGGAAAATGTTTAGTCTACATTTTATTTTAAATTATTTTTTCGAGACGATAAAATTTGCGCTTACAACATATGTGAAGTTGACCATCGATATATCAACTTGCACATATCTTTACACGACAAACATCTAGATAAAACATCTAGTATGAATATAATATGAATTACGTACACAACTCCAGTACAAGTTATCAGAATTCTTTTAACATATCTATTTATTTATAAAGACAGGATACTAAATATTTTATCAAATAAACTCGAGAAAAAAATATATTCACAACACAAGGAAATTTCAATCCATAATTTTATTATTTTAATGTTAATTTTTCTTTTTGAAATTTATTTCACGGTGAAATAAAAACAATTTATTTTTAAAGGTTAAAAACTAAGGCTCCGTCTTTTTTGTTTACTTGTCATGTAATTGAAACAATAGATATTTTATTTTCTGAATTAGAAAAATTAAAAATAAAATGAGTGCTACCACCAACGAATTTTAAATTGAAGTACTTTGAGTATAAAAATCATAATTCGTTTTCATCATCTTTTCCTTGGTTTACTTGTGTGGTTTTTAAAAACTATTTAATATTGTATCTTTTTTTTCTTTCAAAATTGAAATTATTTTGGTCTGTGCTAACAAAATTCAACTGTAGACTTTCCCAAATAAAGTTCTGAAAATTTCAACGATAACTGCTAACTGCTATTTTTTTTTTTTTAAGTATGTTGAAATAGACCGGTAATATTTTGCGTTGATGTCTTCGTAGATCGCTTAAAACTGTATTTGTGTTAGTTGATACTATTTTAATATTTATCATAATAATCATTATTTCAGGAGGATGTCCCGAGACCACAAACAGAAGACGCCAAGAAGACCAAGACCAAACGGCATTCTCAACGATCACTTCGGACCCGAAGGATCATTAAACGAGAGACTCAGAGCCTAGAGCTGTCCAGGGGAGCACTCACCCTCAAGATCAGGTTTCCTTTCGATACGGGGCTCGTCTACACCGACAAGGGACAAGACAAGATCATCCAGAGGGAGCGATGCCATTGTACTGCATACAGTAGGCGACGGGCTACCAGCCAATCTCCGTAGCGCTCCTCAAGTTGTCTTGTCTAAAGATAATAAAAGAGATGTTGCTTAAAGAGCATGCTTAACTGTTACTTATGATTAAGAAATTCGTTTTATCATCGTTAGCTAAGTCAGTGGAAAAATAAAATATTTGTAATATACAATATAGACGGAACTGATTTTAGAATAGTTCAGGGTTCTAAATATTTTATGAATTTGAATTTACAAATTTATAAGTCTTGTAACTTTTGCAACTCCTAGCTGAAGAAAGTAGTTCTAAATTTCACATCAACCATCAATGAATTAAGAAATGGAAGTCTAACAAGAACATTAACTATTTTGAAATTACATAATGTATTTAAGAATGTAACAAAAATTCATATTAAAATCTAATGCCAGAAATCCAATACCCTGTAGAAAATATTCGTTGATAATGGACAAAAAAAAAACAAGTGTTTTAAACTTCTTTGCCAGGTTATAACATATATTTATACTAGAGCAAATAACTACAATTCTGTTTTATAGTAGCTCCAATTTAAAAAAAAAAATACAGTATTAATAATTTTTATATTTCATCAATTGGCCCAAGTAGTTATTTATTCGGCGACTTAAATCCATTCAATATTAAAACAGCTGAAGCATTGCACATGAGAATATTTGTGCCTTTATGCCAGACAAAATCATTTGAAGTTTTTTCCACAATCCTACCTCTGCTACCAGGGGTTAGCAAGATAAGGAAAGCATTGTTAGCAGCACTTAGCGATTTGTATGAGTTTTTTTTCCATTAATGAAAATTGTTCATCTATTTTCATCCCTTTGAATTTTTTCAGGATGCCACATAATTCTCTCCTAGTGAAATTCTGAACAATTTCAATATAATCTAGGACTAAATACCATACAAAAATTACCAAGTAGAAATAATTATACTTTTCATTCATTATATTTGAAGTTATAAAAAACAAAATGGCGGTATAGGGCGGAAGATATTTTTCTATATTATTGTTTATACTGTCCTAAATTTTATATTTACAACCAACGTTTAATCCGGCAAGACCCGGCTTATAAACAATTACACGTTTATCCGGTAACATTAAGTAAACAAAAAGAATTTCGCACACTGTCTTCATAAACATGGTTCGTAAACGGCAATGTTAACAGTAAATTAGTAAAATGGTGTTTTAAAATAGTGTATAACCGAAAACACGCTATTTAGAATGGAAAGAACTAGCACGGATGAAACCATTGATATCTGTGAGACTTGAAATTCTGACGTCTGAGTTTAGATTGCCATTTCCGAGAAATGGCAAAAGTGGTGGAAAGTAATTCGATTGCAGTTTGCCGAGCAAATTATCAAGCCTTAAGAATAATAGGTTTAATTGAGTATTTCATCGCAAACTTCCTGATTGAGATTTTTGTATGATTATAAGTCTCAAATGTGTGAAATAGAAAAAAAATAGGTTAGTTTTGACTTATATTACCCAATTACTGAGATTAATTACATTTATTATTTATATCAAGACAGTCGCCGAAAGTTATCCTATCAGAAGAAATCAATTAACCTTGGATTTAAAGTTAGAGGTTTCTATGACTTTCATTCAAAACTAAACAATTATTAAGAGATTTAAAACTAAACTCATATCATTTCGTTCATAATTTGTGGACCTATATGTAGTGAAAGATCGACACATATTTTAATATCTATATTACCCATAAATAACTTACAAGAGGATATTTTTTTTAGTGTATATTTTTTTATTCAGAATTTTTTTATGGGGAAGGGAGGATTTAATAAGAAGGCAAGTAATCGCCTATTAATAAGTATCTATAATCGCAAAATACATTTTAATGCATTGTTATTACGATTCCTCAATTGATTTGCTTTTTGTTACTTATTATTTTATTGGATAAATATTACTTAAAATACAAAACATATGTTGATGTGGATGGAATTGATATATATCGAGAGGAGAGATGTAATCCCATGATACCCCTTTGCGTACCACCCTGGGAAATAGGATTTTCCAAAGACGAAAGCTTAACTTTGGCACCTCTTTTCACTCCCTCCAATAAAAGTCAACAGTTTATAACAATAACTATTTTAAGTTGTTATTTATTTCGATATAAATATCATCATCTCTCATAGTCCAGCCAACATAGGCTCAATATTTGTGGGAAAGCTGGAAACTGGTTTAATCTCTTCATTTCCATCTAAAAAGTGTATATTGAAGTTTGCACCAGATATCTGATAGTGCTGTATGAAGGGTGCCCCAGAAACCTCGAAATTTACGGACTTTTTTAGTTATTCACTAAATACTCCTAAAGGATGCAATTCTAGGAAAATTTTATTCTTTTATTAATTAAAGTATATAAAATTTTGCGTAGAATATGTACCACATACTTGAAATTACATCAAATCGTTAGAAAGATATGCAAGTTCAAAGAATAACTATTTTCCCCATGAAATCGTGTTTTGTATTTTTAAACCTCATTAACATAGAATTACTTTTATTATTTGAGTATTTTTCAATAGAAAATACTTACGCAAAATGCATTTAAGATTTAAGACTGACTATTAAAAGTACTCAGCCGTTGATTTGATTTGAGTACTATTCCATTTAAGAAAACATTTCATTTTAAATTTAAGATCCCATTTTACATAACGATTTATTTAAACTTTTATGATTCCTACGATATTGAGATCAAGTATTATATTTTCGGGTTCGCAGTTTTTGAAAATATGATCGATTTTGGGATCTCGCATTCACACATCCATTTCAACCATTTAAGCTTCCGCGCTTACATATCGATTTATTAAAACTTTAAAGATTTATTCGATATTGAGATGCACTATTATGTTTTCGAAGATGCAGTTTTTAAAAATACAATCGATTCGAAAAGTTTAAAAAATCTATATGTGAGCAAGGGATCTTAAAATCGATCGTATTTTGTAAAACTGTGTCCTCGAAAAAATAATATTTTTCCTCAATATCGGAGAAATCAGAATAATATTAATAGATCGATGTTCGAGTGCGGTATCTTAAAATTGATGGTATTTTCAAAAACTGGAACCTCGAAAACTTAATAGTGCATCTAAATATCGAAGAAGTCATAAAAGTTTTAATAAATCGATATGTCAACGCGGAAGCTTAAAATCGATTGTATTTTAAAAACTGTGACCCCTAAAAGATAATAATGGACCTCAATATTGATAAAATCAAAACAGTTTAAAATAGATATGTGAGCGCGGGATCCCAAAATCGATCATATTTTCAAAAACTGCGAACTCGAAAGTATACAGGCGTTGAGCTCAAATATTATATATTTTCGGGTTCGTAGTTTTAGAATATATGGTCGATTTTGGGATCCCGCGCTCACACATCCATTTATTAAAACTTTTTTGATTTTTTCGATATTGAGGTACACTCTTATCTTTTCGGGGTCACAGTTTTTAAAATACAATGGATTTTAAGCTTCCGCACTCAAACATCGATTTATTATTATTATTCTGATTTCTACGATATTGAGGTCAATTATTGTTTTCGGGGTTGTAGTTTTTGAATATGCGATCGATTTTGGCTTTCCGAGCTAACAAATCCATATAATAAAACTTTTTGATTTCTTCGATATTGAGGTCCACTATTATTTTTTCGGGGACGCAGTTTTATAAAATACGATCGATTATAAGATCCCGCGCTCACATCGCTTTTCTAAGACTTTTCGAATCGACCGTATTTTTAAAAACTGCGATCCCGAAAACATATACAATGAAATAACGTTTTTCTAAATAACGATGGAGTTTTTTAAATATGGTATACTTTGGACATGGAATCACGAAGCACTTAAGAAAGCTTCAACTTCAATAACAGTTTTCTAGAATGTGTTCTGCACTCAGTGAAATATTGCACCTATATTGCTCATAACGGGAGGCTACGTACGTGGGCTCACCGAATTTGATGAAAGTTTTTTTGGTGATATTAGATCAAAAAGTATTAGACAAGCATTAGAGGTTTCTTGCCAATATGCCCTAGGCTACAAGATTTTTTTTTTTTTTTTTATAATTTCAACAATTTTTATATTATTGTTTTCTGCCTTTGCTCTGTATGTATTCCAAGGCTATTGCAAACCAATCGATTTATTTATTTTGTTTGTGTATAAAAAATACCATCTTTGATGGTATTAAATGTATATAAAAAAAAATAGGGAAAAAAACTTCAAAAGAACCACTGAAGAGATTGAAATAATTTTTTTTACAAAATAAAATTATTAAGTAGCATTTGTAACTATTCCAAATCAACCTGAACAGTACAATAAGTTAATATTTTTTGGTGTTGGTGCCAAGCCATCAAGAGTGGAGCCATTTGTGTCGTTGATGTTAAGTTGTATGGATGTCGAGCGACTGGGCACCGACATAAAAAAAATATTAACTTATTGTATGGTTCAGGTTGATTTGGAATAGTTACAGATGTTATTTAATAATTTACTTTTATAAGAAAAATTATTTCTATCTCTTTAGTGGTTCTTGTGTACAGTTTTGATACATTTTTTTGATGCATTTCACATTCCTCAGTGAGTAAATTTAAATATGAAAGGTCTACTAAACAAGCTGCATATACAAGACACCAAATATTAGCTTATATATTAATTTAGTATAAAATAAAAACTGTTGGATTCACCTTTTCTTTTATTTTTTAAGTACCTGCCTATGTTTATTAATTGCTATTGTGTGTCTCACTGCTGGGAAAATGACTGCTTTATTTATTTGAAATGAAAGGAACAGAAATATACCTGTAAACTAAACTATTTAATTATCGCGAGTGAATAGAAGTTATCCATTGAGAAGCTCTATATCCGACAATATATACATTTAAATCTATATTAAATCTAAATTTAATCTATCTCTAGAAGTTTTCGTAGGGTCCTGGAGAAATTTATACAGAACCACGCACAAGGTGTACTCTTTTGATTACAAAAAGAAACATAGAAACCGGTTAAGGAATAGCGAAGTTATGAGTGAACCTACATCATGAGATCCTGAAAAATTTTATTTAGTACCACCTTGGGGGTTTACCATTTTGATTACATGAAGAATAATAGAAATAGGTTCAAGAATGGTGAAGTTACATGTGGACATAAATAGAACTTAAAGTTGAACTGATTACCTCCTTTTTTTATGTCAGTTAATAACAAAAAGCAAATAACGCTTCCAGTAGTAGGCCAGAAACAATTTTTTTTTTTTAAAGTAAGTCAGATTCGTTTTTAGCGTCCTTTAGAACCATTTAACACAAATTCTCATAGAAATTAAAAAACAGAAATTTTTAGACAATATTTCTTTGGAGAATTTCTATTTTGCCGCCGATGTCCGACGTTCACTTAATTTTACTTTCAGGTACGTTGTATGTATGCTCCTCTAGTGAAAAATCCAAGCTTTCGACCTCCTCCTTCTGGAAAAAAAGCACTTTTTTCAGCTATTCCTCATAAACTCGCTTCCAGTGAGAAATTTATGTTGGAAATGTGTCATTACTAATTTTAAAGAACGCAGAATCTCCTGCTGGTTTAGTTTGAAATATTTTATTAAATTCGGAATAGCTACTAAGATAGGGGACCCAGCAAATCTCAAAAATGTACAAAAAACTCTTAATAGTTAGATTTGGTTTCGCCTAATAACATTTTTTTACGCAGTTTAGTGAAAAATGCATAATTGCCAATGTTAAGGAGGATTAAATTAAAGGAGAAAGCTAAAAAGGAGCTGGATGAGAGATCTCCTTTTCTGAATAAAAGGACTAATTCAAGACCGGGAAGAGGTGCTGCTGGATACAATCCTTCTTCATGCCTATCATGATGCAACGTATATCTATTATATTCATAAAATTTGCTAATTGTCACTCTTATGTTAGGTTCGAATAAATAGTTGAAAGATAAATAAAATAATAATAAAAACATTGAAATAACGAATTTAGAGTAAGTTGAATGGAAACTGAAAATTTCATGCGCTATTCAAATCAGTATTCCTGAATGTAATATTATCATTAATCCGATACTTATGTATGAACTAAACGTATATATCACACACATAATGTACTAAAAAACAGCTATTTAGATGAAACCAAATCTAACTATTCGCGTTTTTTGGACATGTTTGCAGATTTGCACTGCCCCGTACCCCAGTAACAGTTCTTAATTTAAGAAAATATGACATACAAAATTTGCAGAAAATTTAACTTTCATTAAAATAAATGCAAAATAAAAATTGGCTCCTTGATGTCAGAGGAATTTGGAAACAGTAAAGGCCTTCTATAAGGATGCTGTATGTCCCCGACCCTATTCAAATATTTTGTTGAAAACCAAACATATATATGTTGACAACTGTTTAAAAAATTGGACGAAAAAATGCGGAAAAATGGGCATACCAATGAGAAAGTTTAATTTCCGCTTTGGAATAGACCACTTTCCATTTTGTTCCATTTAGTTGACTTTCCATTTTGAAATAGACCACTAATATTCGTTGATGACCAAGTGATAATTGCGCAGGATGAATTTAACATTGGTTACATGTTTAGAAAAGTAATCGAGCAGTAATGGGACCTGAATATTAATTACGAAAAAACAAAGTATATGTCGACAGAAAATGATGAGGTGAGTGACGCAGTTTTAGCAAAGCTGAGTAGGGTCCATCAATTCTGCTACCTTGGCTGAACGCTCGAAAGTAATGGCAGAGCGAGAAAGGAAGTAGAAAAAAGAATAACAAACGAACGGAAAGCTATCGGTACCCAGTGCTCTGGAGCGTAAATATTTATGGGAATGTAAAAAAACTAATATATAAGGTAGAAAGCATAATGCTCTATAGCGCTGAAACATGGCCTCTAGAAAAATCACAGTGCAAAAGATTCCTTGCTTTGGAGATGGATTTTTGGAGAAGGTTTGCCAGAATCTCAAGGACGCAGCGAGTCAGAAATGAGACTATTAGAGAGAAGATGGAAATAAGAAAGAATGTCCTGGAGGTTATGTAAGAAAGGAGACTGCAAAGAAGATGGCACGGGCACGTTAAAAGGATGGATGATGAACGAATGCCCAAAAAGGCATTGGAGTGGGAAGACGAGGGTAGAAGGAGAGGGAGGCCGCATATCAGATGGAGAGATGCTGTGACTGAAGGTATGGTGGGACGCGGACTGACGGAAGAGGAAGTGATGAACAGAGATGAGTGGAGGAACAGACTAAGGGAGGAATTTGGTTGAGGGAAGTTTCGATGTGCGAAGAATATCCCTAAGAAGAAGAAGAAGATTAAAGTTGGTATTGACACATTTTCACCTTGAATGCAATGGAAGCACCTTAACTGAGAATATGTGCACAGAACAGAAATATGTGCTTTTTATTAGGTATTGTGCAAGAGGTTTAAAACTTTGATTTTACTGCATACAACAGAGATGAAAATTACTCCGATTTTTGCAATCTAAAATGTCACTAATATCCCTCTGATGCCAAATGCCGGAGATCAGGAGATTGGCAATTTCGAGAGGCATATATGACCGAATTAATATTTTTACTCAGCGCATGCAGAATTTGATGCTCTACAACTTTGTTCCTATGAGTTTTTCAATTAGAGCACTCATATACCAGTACTATTTCTCAGTTTTAGACAAAATGGTAAAAAAGTCTCGCTTTATGACCGTAGTATTCGACCACACATCTTAACCGAATTATTATGTTGTGGTACTCATCAGACGCAGAATTTAAAGTTCTTTACTTTTATTATAGAATAAATTTTTCGATTGAAAGCACCGTTTAGAAATTATTATCGGAAAACCAAAAAAAGTCCGCAAATTTCCGAGTTTTGGGGGCACCTCTCCTAAAACACAAGCAGAAATGCAGTACAACCTTCAATATACTCTTTTAACATGAAAATGGAGAAATTAAAACCATTTTCTGCTTTCCGACAATTATATAGCTTACAAATCCTTTTTTACCTCACCTAATAACCTTAACTCATTATATCGATTGAATTAAGGTCAAAACAAATAATTTTTATTTAACCTAAAAATAACATTTCACTCGAAATTTGCTGCCCTCTAAATTTTGCCTCCCGAGGCAAGTACCTCATTGCCTCACCCCTAGATCCGAACCTCACCATCATGAAGTTGATAAAGAATTACTTTCAGATTATTAGACAAAATGTTATTTTTCCGTCATAGACTAATTTGTTTGCTTAAGTATTTTTGTATTAAAAATGTTTGTTGTTACTTTTGAATTTGTTAAAAGCTCTTATATGGCATTTGTTATATTTGTATGTATGATGTGATAAATCTAATTACAATGAATGATCAATGATGAACGATAATCTGATAAACGATGTTTATTAACATATTAATCCTGTAACAGTTAAATAACCATCGGCTATTTCATCGACAAACACCGTTTCTGTGCATTTTTTTCTCATTTCTTTTCCTTCTTCTTCCGCACTAATGCATTCCTAGCCTCTTCGAATATTTTGTTCTTTTCTTCTTCGCTCATTTCCTTCGTAAGTGCTTTGATTTGAAATTTTCTAATATTTGTATCAATTCTCGGAGGAACATTTTCAAACCTAAAAAAAAAATGAGGATATAATTTATTAACAGAATGACATTAAAATTTAATAACTGATCAAGATGAATTTCTTCGTATAACTTGAAACATTTAATTGCTGGTGATTTTAATTGACTACTCACCGCAGTATCGACAGAAAATGTTTCAATCTGAATGGAATATTATCAGCCCTTTCAAGTTCATGGAGTCAATGTCTTCGTCGCCAAACTGAACGGAATGAAGAAGCAAGAAAAAATCAATAATCAAGAAATCTATTCAAAAATATAAGTCGCTTCTATAGTTGTGGAACACCACGTTAAAAGATATTCGAATCGGTGCCAAAAAAGAATTAGATATTGATACGTATTGATATTGGGCAATATTATCCTTATATTATTTAACCAGCACCAGATACGAACAAAATATAATAAGGGACGAGCAGGTAGAAAGAAGGGTAACTGACAGGCGATGACAGATGTCACCACAGTTCTTCAGAGATAAGAAATAAGTTAATTTAAAACCCTACCGAGAAGTGGGCAGTGTGACAAAGCCAAAGCTCGGAAGACTTAATCAATTTTAAGAACAGTCCCCCTTAGGCTCCGGCTGGCCTCGAGGAAAAAGTGGAGACAGTCTGAGAAGGGTGTGATTAAATTAGAGCTAGTTTAATGGATTCGCGGACACCGGACCACCCAGAGGACGTCAGGACAAGGGGTGGAGCCATCCGATGAAATCCCAGAATTTCCTCCCTCTATAAAACTAGTTGGCCAATGATGACAAGGGAACCGGAGCTCTAACCAATGAACAACGTCTTCGATCCCCTCTTAGGAAGAACAAGAGAGAAAGGGGAAGAGAAGCCGAGGAGAGAGAAAATAAGGGACTTCCTCTCTGATCTCTCTTGACGCAGGACTTCTCCGTTGATCTCGCTTGAGGGCGGAATAACTATTAGGTCTTACTCTGAAGATGAGAGATACTCTCTGGCTCCATGACTGAAGATATGCAGGGGAACCCGATGGAGAGATGCTGAGGAACCATCAACACTAATTATTACAGATAAGAGATTTATGCTAGAACAGTTAATGGCTAAGTCTTGGCTGAATCATTCCATGGTTAACCTTTTATTGTAATAATTTATTATTTTAATTTTGAGGAATAAAGATAAATGTTAGAAAGGAGGTTGTTCTTTAGTAACCATGCCCAATATTAATTTGAATATATTTCATTAAGTATGATAGCAGTAAATTTGATTAGCATTAGTATTAAACTTAAAAGTAGGTTAATTATTTTGGTTAAAGTAAATAAGTTTAGTTAAAGTATCTTGGTTAATTATTAAATAATGGTAACCACAAATCAGGCCCTTGGAAAGGTATCCAATTTAGAGGACAAAGTAAGTAATTCAAAATTATTCATAAGCTTACATAATTTTTGGGATAATCAGCCTCAACGGTTGCCCAATGGCATCCCTATATATATAGAATAATATATTATCAGCTAAATAGATATCAAGCGCAACTCAACCTAGATAAAACATAGCAATATGAAACTTAACTCCAGCTTTTTGTACTATGGAAACCCCAACATACATGATTTCAAAAAACAAATAAACACGTATAGAACTAATTAAAGCAATGGTTCTCAACGTGGGAGGGCGCCCTACTAGGGGAGGGCTGATAAACCTAAAGGGGGGCACCAGTATATTAAAAAAAAAATGAGAAAAAATATATCGGCAAAAAATAAAAAAAAATATTTATTTTACAGAAAACATTCTGACATAATAAAAAATATAATACACTTTACACTAATGTAATAATTAACTTATATAAATTAAATTAAAAACAAGATTAATACTTATTAGTGACTTAAAGAGCAAAGTTTTTCAAATAAAGGTTTAATGTTAGAAATTGCCACTCAAAGCTATTTTTCTATATTTAACTGAGATCTATGTTTTGGCTTTAAAGTAGCAACTGCAGAAAATCCGGTTTCGCAAAGATAGGTTGTTGAAAATAGTAATAGTATACGAAATGCTTTATTTTAGTGCAGAGAACTTATCATCCAAACCGCCCAAAATTCAAAGAGTGATTTATTACTATTTTTTTTTTTATTTCGCCACTTGCCTTGAAATCTATGTAGATTTCTTCTTCAGCAGTTGAGAGGCCTTCGGGATTATTTTGAAATGGGTCCCAGGAGGGGGAGAGGAAGGAGAAGGAGGAGAGAGAGGGGAGGGGGAGAGAGAGGAAGAGAGAGAGTGAGAGAGAGAGAGAGAGAATGAGTGAGTGAGTGAGTGAGTGGGTGAGTGGGTGAGTGGGTGAGTGAGAGAGTGGGAGAGTGGGATAGGGGGAGAAGGGGAGAGGAGGAGAGGAGGAGAGGGCGAGAGGGGGAGAGGGGAAGAGGGAGAGGAGGAGGGAGAGAGAGGGAGCGGGAGAGGGTGAGGGAGAGGGAGAGGGTGAGGGAGTGGGAGAGATAGAGAGAGAGTGAGAGAGAGAGGGAGAGGGAGAGAGAGAGAGAGAGGGAGTGAAAGAGGGTGAGGGAGAGGGAAAGAGAGAATTTTTCTTTTATTTTGTAATAATATTAAAGATATTCTTAAATATCGATGTTTTTTATGACGGTAATATCGTGATATCGATATTGTTAACCGATATCGATATCAATATCGATATTTTGCTTTCGATATTCCGTCTTTATTCCAAATTATATTGTTATAGAATATATTTTTTTCTTTATGACTAACTTACTTCCTCATCCTGAAAATCGGTTTCGGTACGTCCTTAATGCGTGAAATCAATAATCCCCTAATGACAAACCTCCTCGTCAGAAAGTCGTTGTCGTTCGGCCTAAGTACATATAGCAGTCTTGCTTCTTCAGCTTTTCTGTGCCATATCTTGGCATATTCCATGGAAAGGAGATCGAACATATTCACCTCTCTCTGAAATAAACGTGTGAGAACAATTATTTATGCATGGGCTATCAATTTATTTGATTTTAGGAAAAAAAGGTTACATCATTAAAAGTTTGATGTAGGATCAAATTAGGGAATGTGTATCAATATGTTTTAAACATATAATAATATTTATCTATGATATGTAAATAAATATATTATGTCACCTAGACATAGCACTATTGGATCCCGATTTGAAGTTCGTAATTATAATTTTGAGCGTGTGAAGAACTTCATTTAACCAGGATCTTAGGTAAATTAATGTAACGATTTAGATTAATCATTTAATTTATAGAAGAATCTCGCCCGTACGAAAATTTTGGCTTTTTGGAACAGAATTCGGCTTGTTATATGTAATATCGCTTTTTCCAAATTGGTGATAGGATCAGCGAATGGTGAAGGTTTCTGGGGCAAAATATTTAGCTCTAATGTTGCCCCTTTCAAGAAATTTTTTAAAAATCAGATGAAAATTTGGTTGTTTTGGTGATATCTGGAGAAGAACTCAGCTTGTTATATTTTTTATAATCTAACCCGAATTGGCAATATTTTTAACCTTTTAAGAACAGATTTTAGCTCGTTATAATATATTCCTTTCCAAGAAAATTTTTGAAAATCTGGGGCGAATTTCTATTTTTGGGTCTATCTGGGGCAGAATTCCTGTGATAGCTGTTTGGTTCCCTGAGGATATCGCATATGCTGGGATTTAAGAAATATTTCTGTTTGTTATAATTATTGATTTCTTAATGATGCAATTGGTCTGCTTTAGTTGAAGCTAAGGCTTCCATTGTCACTCGAAGTTTTCAAAAGGCATCATTTGATCCTAAAACATTCTAATATCGATCAACTGAAAATCATTAGATTGATCAATTTGAAAAATTAAGTTAGAGTTTTGAAGTAAAAGTAGAGTACTTACAGAATTCACGGTCAACCATATGTTGAGACTACATAAACTCATAGATTCATGTTTATACCAATTTTAGCCCCGACCACAAATGAAAAGGATCAATTGGTAGTTTGTTTACATCTTGAGCGAGCGGAAGTCGATATTTGTGATCCAGTTAAAGCAGTAATAATAATAGGCAGGTTATAACTCCGTAAAATACGTAACCATCAATAACGTACGAACCAGCGTTGCAACACCGTCAACAACCCAGAATATTTAGTGATGGTATAACTCGTTAAAGGACGTGAAGAATACTTGCACACTTACATCCTCCTATAGCCTCCCCTTCCTAAAGGGTATAGACACGACCGGTGAGTGGTATTCCGATGTGTGAGAAAAAGGTATGGCACCATTTAGAAGAAGAAAAAAATATATATATTTATATATTCTAGCTTAATCTTCTCTCACTATCTTCTGTGTGCTGCTAAGCGTGGAGTAGCTGCCTCTGCCCATCTCGTCCAACGATACCTGTCCTGTGCAAGCCTTCTCATCTCCGGCATGGTGCATCCTCTCTAAAAAATTGAATTGAGCCAATTCTCTCAATCAAGTCTGCATACATGAGCCTTGGTCTGCCTTGTATTCAGTGGTATCCGCTACCAATACCACATCATCTGCGTACATCAATGCCTTTGCCAATATTCTAGCTGAACCGGCAATACTTCGCTATTGCTAGATTTGACATATATATTGATTAAATGAACACAATTGAAAGTGTTCCTTCCCCTATTTGATTCTTTACTGAGGTTTTCTCTCCATATCATCTTTCTAAGATTGATAAATTACTTAAAAAATCATTTTTCGTGGTCATTTAGTAGCTTTGTGATTCTTCAGATATTCAGTTGTTTTTTTAAACATTTGCTTTGTTTTGCTTTGACGGACATTATGATTCGATCTTCTTTGTCTACATCCGTTTTTATTAAAATTTTCTTTCATTGCTCGGGATGGAGGTCCGTCTCAATGACGGTTTTAATCGCTGGTAAAAATACAAAACATAATGCTTATTCCACTTCATTTCAGAATAAAACATGAGTAACAGTTTGCATCAAACAAAAGCTGCACAAATATAATTAAGTACACTGAAAATAACTACATTTTTTACGATAATCGAACCTCTAATATACAATCGAGCCTTTAAAATAATAAACTGTAAAACGTTGTTCGATCTCATTTCTCTGAGACATTTTCAAGGACACAGGATAACAACGACATAAATTTGTCTAAACGGCAATAAATTTTCATTGCAATATGTTTCACGGTAGCTACGCCATTTTTTTCTTAGCCTCCAATTTTATTCACAAAATAACGTTTTCAACCAATAATTTCACACTTAATAAAACGTTTTTGTAATCAACTTGTTTCCACGAGAATAGAGTTGTCATGTCTATGCGTAGGTGTCGACCTACGCAAACTGAAAAATTTTCTCTTAGAAATTTATTAATAATTTTTTTAATAATATTTTCGGTAGATTTTATTATTGCTAATCTCTCATTGCTAATACAGATGATGTCGTTAAAATTTGGTAAAAATTGATTCAGCAGTTTTCTCAGTTAGTGGTTACAAACGGAAAATGGGCTGTCCCTGTATGTTATAGTATGACGATGTATTCTTAAATTAAACATAAAATGAATTGAACATGAAACTTTCCTAATACAAATTACCCTTAATTATTTTAAAATTGCTTATTCGCAAAACAATATAAAATTTAATTTAATAAAAGTCCGGACTACGGAAATAAATTCTATCTTAAAATCCCATTCGTCCTAAGGGATTGAATGTTCTTGCATATCTACTTAAGCGCATTGGTGGGATGTTAGGTGCTCTGTTAATTTTTTGTTAGTTTTATATTAAAAGATTCCTTATTCTAAAATATACTCGGGGATTCCACTCCTCTCTATATATCTCCAATCGTAGATAATATATTTTTGTATTACATTGTTATGCATTCATTTTTCATCTAGTTCAATCATTATGTTAACTTTTCCGTCAATTATTTTAAATTTTTCAAAAATTTTATATACTTTTATTTCTAATGTAGAAAAGAGTTACACTTTTTAGACGGTTTATGCAGAAAAGTACTCTGAAAAAATTTACGTAACTACGTAGTAAGGACTTTCAGAAAAATGTAGAAAATTAAAGACATATCTTAATTAAAGGATACTTAATTTTTTTTAAATCTGATTGAATATTTGAATATTTTTTAATGCGATTTTCTGACCGTTGATGATGATATTTAACAGTTAAATAATTGTTTTTTTATTATAAATTCTATATTCTATAAGTGATCAGGTTAAGAGTGATCAACTCATCACAAATTAAATATTAATTCTATACTTTACTTCATTGCGCCTATATTTTTGTTTATGCAATACAATTCTTGGAATATGGGGAGGGGACATCCATATTAGCATTGCATTAGGGTTTCTACGCGACTTGATCCGGCCCATGATCCATCCCGTGCACCAATCTGCATCACAGTTTAATACCTAATAATTTTTCTCCACAAAATATTACAGATATATACCTGAATATAATAGAGATGTGATTAAGAATTAGTTTTATTGGCAGTAATTGTATCCGTAGATTCCCATGCGTAACACCTCACTACTACCAAATAAACGACCTCACCGAAAGGCTATGTCTCGAAAAATAAGAAAAAAAGAAGCTACGAGAAGTCAATTCAACGTGGGCTACTTATACTTTCTGACGACTGGGCATGATTGCTTTCTACCTATATTTCCCTATTGGCAAGTAAGATTCCATTCCGTATTTTTTTAAACTATTAATGACTTATTTATTTAAGCATCATGCAGAAGCTCACGATCGAGTGTTGATATCGATCTTATTGTAGAATTATGATTATCGAACTGTCCAAAGAAATTTTTTGTTGCAATGATGACTGTGTAAAAACAACGAAAACTCTCATAAGGCCCGTCGGTATACTGTGGTGTCTAATTGGATTAGTAAAGCACAGAAATCTTTTGATACAGAACTCTTAATAGAGCTCTTTTGATATGGTTATGGAAATGGTCCATGGCATTTACTTAGACCAGCAAATCACCATTTGAATCAGAAAGTGTTTATCATACAAAAACAAATCATTCTGACTCATAAGGTGGAAATCTTTACTTCTGAATGGGTGGGTTAGGAAAGAGAGTTAAATGCTCGTATTTTATGAATGGACACGTTTCTGTAAGTGATAATGAAATTAATATTATTATATACAAATATTCACAATCGCGATTCACAATGTTGTACACGGGGTAGGGTCATCATTCCTACGCCCGGTCTGGGTGAGCAGCCTTCTATAGGCTGACGGGCCTCACATACCCGGAGGAAAGGGACGATAAATTGCTTGAATTATTTATTAAAGTAATGCCGGGACCAGGATTCAAACTCACAACCTTTGGTTTGTGAGTAGTTGCACTTTTGCAAGCGCGTTAACCCGCTCGGCCACCCAATCCCTATATATCCCTATCCCTATACATTTATTTATAATATAAGAGGGTCATTCAAAGATAGACGAGAATGTTGAGCTAGTGAACCAGCAAGAGGGAGGGGTGACTCGGGTCTTTGATTGAATAGTAATGGGGAAATATGACATTTGTGAGCGATCCCTGTCCAGGCATCGTAACGAGTAGGAGAACAGTAATAAAGATGAGTGAGAAGAAATTACCTAAGTCAGATGAACAACGCATAATAATTAAGTTTCGGTGCGAGAGGGCGTGATATTTTGTAGAGATTGCATGCACAGTTTGGGAGAAATACTCTTTCACAGGCAAGAGCGTTTTAATGGTACCAAACTTTTTCTGAAAGACTAGTAAGAATGGAAAATGAACACCACTTTCGCCGGCCAGTTGGCAGAAAACCATATTCAGAAGTTGTTCTTTTGCTGAATTTCCTTCACGAACGGAGAACAGTTAATGTTACCTACTACTGCACTCTCTTGGAAATAGCGAAGGCTGCTTATCTGAACATAAGAAGGTAATAATCCACCTTAGACAGCATGAGAACACCCATCCCCGCCCTGCTCATCTAATTCATCAAAATCTTGATGAAATGTTAAAATTTATCGCCGTGTAAACACATGTTTGGATCATTGAAAGATGCTTTAAGAAATCAGCGTTTAACCGATAATACGGGGTCAAGACTTTTATGTGCAACTTGCTCAACACATCCCTTCTTTTTACTGTGAAGAGATAATAAATTCGGTGGGAAAAATTTGTCTTTTTGGTTAACCATTTACTTAAGTTAATACATTTTTACAAAACTCCTTTATATTTGAATGAATCCCGTAAAAAATATGTATATAAATCAAAGAACCTTATCGGTGAATATTTGCGCGATGTGGTCATAAGTGTATTCTGATGCCATAATATTATCTGGTCTCTTCATTATACTGGATACTCTCCATGGTTGTTGTTTATAATTAAACATTTCCCCTGCAAAAAAAAAAATAATAAATAAATTTCTAAATAAAAAATCATTTATAGATACTAATATTAAATATATTACTTTTGATTACAACAGAGATATCCGCGATTATTTCACACGCAAATCCTGGTTAACGTTAAATGAGAAACAACGATCGCTCTGCTTCTTTACACTGCCCCGGCAACGTTACCAAGTCAACCGCAACCAACAACATTAAATGTCAATAAACTAATAAATGACCCTTTTCAAGGCCTGGTACTGTAAACAATAATTGTTCGAAAGTCAAAACTAACTCATACTAACGCAAAGTTAAAAAACCCATCATCAATTCTTCTTTGTTGTACTGTGCCCAGTTATGAAGCATCCGTTATGTAGATGAATTAGAAAGGTCAACACGAGTTCCAATAAAAAGAACATTCCCTTTGCAGAACTGCCCCTGCACTTTTGAAACAGGTGGTGCCCACATTGGATACCTTAATATGAAATATGCACTCAACCAGCTAATCAAACTCTTAGAAATTGATGAACAACATAGGCATTCTAAATTATGCTTCCTCAAGCTCCGAAGTAAATAGATTCAAGGAAACTCTTTGAAAATACAAGTGGTGTTCCTAACTGAAGGATCTTAAATCAGTCTTTATTTCAGCAAGATCGTTTTCAAAAATCAAATCTCCCTCTTCAATCGTACCCATTTGATGAATGCACTTAATTTTAAGAAATATTCGTTATTTTTGTGTATGCCGCATCAATCTGATCTAAAGGTGATTATTGATCCTGGATGTAACTGTGTTCATTCTTATGGATAAATTTTGTAGCTGTAGATTAAGAAGAATTTTTTGTACTTTTAGGATTAAGTAATGTAAAATGGAATATTAATAGACCGTGCCAATGATTACAGATAAAGTTTTTTTTGTTGGGAAATTATTGGACATAGGCTTTAGTAAAATATCTGATGTTGACAACACATTACTTCCTTGTGCGCCTATTAAACTATAAAGCGGTGGCTCAAAAAGTGATCCTGAATTTGGGTACTAGTTCGTAGATTGCAGTATCTCAAAAATGACATTAGGCGTCGCGACGTCCATCTATTGACAAATCCAGTCACACACACACACACACACACACACACAAACTCTTGTATCTGGAGGTCTCATTCCGTTATTATATTACGTTTTCTTTCAGTAGGTAACAAGTTCTCAAGAAATCTCTTCGTTTTTCATGGCATTAGAACTGAAAATGTCAGTAGATAAAGTATTTGAAATCAACAGTTTCGACATTTTTAACGGAAGAACCCACTTAACCTATATCTCATTCTCCTGCTGCAGACTTGTTCATCTCACAAATGGGGAGGAAAACAAGTATTTAACACTCAATTTTAACACTTAAAATAAACAATAAAAATGTTTAATTAGAGTGGAAAATAACGTCGCGTTGGTAGCCTTTATAACCGAACCATATGATTTCTGTATTTAATTTTAATTTAATTTTGGATGTAAGTTTATTATGACATTCAGGTAAAGTAACCTTTTCGGCTCTCCAATTTTGACCAAAAGCTAGTAAATACTTTCATATTGTTATAAAAGTCCAATTTACCAAGTTTGAGATGTTTTACATCATATTTTAATGTAATTTTTGATGAAAGTCTAATATGACGTTCAAGTAAAGTACTACATCCGGTTTTTCAATTTTAACCAAAATTCATTATATTATTTATGTTAATATGTAATTCTTAAACTCCAAATTTGAGAAGATTTGGATTATATTTTAATATAATTTTTGCTGAAAATCAATAAAGTACCACTTCCGGTTCACAACTAGATTTTATAATAATCCTAAATACAAAATTTTAACTTTCTACGGTTAACCGTTTTTAAGTTATGCGAGATACGAACGTGCATACGATCGTACGCACGTTCTCTACGAAACTAGTCAAAATGGATTCAGGGATGGTCAAAATGGATATTTCAAGTATAAGGAAGTAATAAATAAAAATCAAGAAAGGTTGAATTTATATATATATTTAGCACTTCCTAGTCAAATTCAACCATTTCCAATGAACCAAATTCAACCTTTGCATTTAAATTCAATCTTTCTAGATTTTAATAAATTAATAAAAATCATTTTTAAACCATGATATTGTTTACGATCATTTTAATTATCTATTGTTTTTTTACTTCCTTGTACGAAGTAAAAGAAGGTATAGTAATCACGAAAAATTCGGTTTTCAGATTTCAATGGAAATATCCAGTTTGGCCATTCCTGAATCCGTTTTGACTAGTTTCGTCATGATGTCCATACGTATCTCACATATCTCAAAAACGGTCTGACGTAAAAAGTTAAAATTTTGTAATTGGGATTGTTTTAAAATCTAGTGGTTAACCTCTTTTTTTGGTTACAAAATCATCACCGGAAGTAGTTCCTTTACTTGAGGGTCAAAATAGACTTTCATCAAAACTTATATTAAAATATTATACAAAACATCTCAAATTTGGTATAAAAGACTTTGATATTAATATAAATAATATACTAGATTTGGGTTAAAATTAGAAAACCGGAAGGAATAACAATAAACTAGAATAATAATAATTAATAAGGAATAGAATAATAAACTTTCATGAATTATTATATTAAAATATAATGCAAAACTTCTCAAATTTAGTATATAAGACTTTGATATCAATAAAAATAATATGCTAGATTTTTGTCAAAATTTGCTTCCCGGAAGTGGTATTTTACCTCAACTGTTTTTTTTTTCTACTTCCCGCCTTTTTTTTTAACCACTGAATTATAGTTTAACAGGCGTGCAAGGAAGTCATGTGTTGTCCACATCAGATATTTTAGTATTGTCTATTTCCAGTAATTTTTCATAAAAAAAATCATCTTTAATCATTGGCAGTCTATTAATATTCCAACAACAAAAGACATTGCTACAATGTTCAATCCACTGTCTTTCTGCTAATAATGGTCCGATTTCCACGATGTTTTTTTTTTTTTTTGTAAGAAATTTCATTACTTCTCAAATAACCATTTGTATCTACGAAAAATGTATCCCTTTCGACTTATTCGCAAAATAAAATATTTTTTTCATTATAATTTTTTCCTTATTTTTATCGGGGATGTATTACATGTTTGGATGGTAAAAGAGGTCTAAGGAGAAGACTATAGCCAAGTTTCATCAAAATCTTCTGAACCGTTTTGAAGCTAAGCTCAATGGAAGAAACGCATTTTTGACAATGACGCAGCAACTATAGC
The DNA here is from genome assembly GCA_948150685.1 of Rhaphigaster nebulosa. Taxonomy (NCBI): domain Eukaryota; kingdom Metazoa; phylum Arthropoda; class Insecta; order Hemiptera; family Pentatomidae; genus Rhaphigaster; species Rhaphigaster nebulosa. The sequence continues at coordinate 28,926,350 of OX411306.1, forward strand.
TCAGTACTCATACAGAGTGCTCCATTTGGTCACAGGAACACCGGGTTCAAACTCTACAAATAAAAAAAAGAATTTAACAAAATCGGTACACCCGTTCAAGAGATAATAGTGAGAATGAGTGGAAATGAGTCTTAATTGAAAAATATGTTACTTTTTTTATGTTATAGGTACACACCTTCTCGACAACACCTATCCAATGATATATCTATTCTCCCCCCAGGGACAATACAGACGGAGTAATTGGTACAACAACAAAACTGCTTGCCTATTAATACATGGTTAATTTATGAAATATATTATAATAAGTAATACCTCACTAAAAAATATATCGTTACCTGAGTTAGGAAACGGATTAAATTATTTACAGGCCGTCTTCTTATAATATAACAGCGAAACGTAAAGATAGCACAATGAATATAAACATATGTTGTCAAGTTTGAAAACGGTTTAACGTTTTTATTTGTGGTTTGACGGTCTTATGATGTATCATATAATAATGACATGTGATCGTTTCATTTAATAATGGCGCGATTTTTACTTTCACTCACATAAATATGAAATATATATCAAGGGAAAGAATTGCGGTAATGAAAAATTTCGAATTCGAGTTTTCAATAGAAATACACATTTTAAGGTCCCCTGTGTCCAAATAACCAAGTCTCACAAAATGGTCTTAGCGCGTGTGTGTGAATATGTGAATAGCCTAGCTTAAAAACTCAAACTTATACGAAGCTGAATTACGTATTTGAAATTGATATATGTCTGGGATATTACAGAAACATTTTCGCCAAAATCAATTTACCGGAAGTGCAACTTTATATAATGGATTTTACACATTTTTGGCTCATTTCATTTTAAATGTCCGATTTTGAGTTTTTGCTGCTCACTATTTTTCCGAAATTCAATATGTACAGAAAAATCTGCCAAATGGATGAATTGGTAGGCTGTCCTCTCTATTTGAAGATCCTGATAGTGTCCAACGAGTTTTCTCAATCTTTAATTTTTTTCAGTGTTTTTTATTGATAGAAGTACTACCTAGGATCTTATGAGTGTTACCAACATTCATACATTATTTTTAGTGACCACAATTCTTGTTACGGAAGCAATTGCTACTAGGAAATCTTAACTACCCAGGTGCTTAACAATATCCTATAATTAACTCATCGTTCTTAATAATAGTTTTGTTCATAATAAGGTTTCAATCCAGGAATGTTATAGTTTTTTATATCGAGCTCATCGAAAATTTTACTTAAATTTTAAAATAACTTTTACAAACAAGAAAAATGGCCACTTAATTTCCACCAGTTGGTACCAGCAGGTAGGTACCCCTATGCCCTCAGTATCGGATGATTTCAGCTTTTAATTTTTCTCTAATATTTTACCCTCTCCTTTAGGAGATTACTGATTGCCTTCCGAGAATTCTAGATCTTAGATAAAAATATGGCCTTTTCAATGATTTCCAAACAATTTATCTAATTTATATTGTTTATTAATTTTAGATAGTTTATTTATTTATTTTTTAAATTTCATTAGGTTGCCTTCTTTTTTCATGTAGGATGAATAATAAATTAAAAATGGTAATTTTTTTTTAGTAAGTTGAGGTCAAATTTAATTATGAATTCATTTTGGGCGTTGAAAAAATAACAGCCTTTATATGGAATATAACTATTTGTTCTTCATGGACATTGCTATAATATTTATTTGTGGATATTTTTAATTTAATATATTTCTTCCCACTCATAATTTCGATTTAAAAATTATGAAGAATTTTTGTCGCCGGTTTTTTTTCCCCTAAGTGAGCTTTTGAGCGTAAAAATAGTTCAAATAAAGTTTGTAGATAGTTAAATTATGCTTGGAATGGAATAGGTTTACAACTCTAGGACTGATAACAACAAAGCTATACCGTTTTTACTCTCTTGTATGCAGTAAAGTAAATTTTCGGTTTTCAAATTTCAACGGAAATATCCATTTTGACCATCACCGAATCCATTTTGACTAGTTTTGTTGTGATGGCTGTACGTACGTTCGTATCTCGCATAACTCAAAAACAGTTAGCTACAGAAAGTTGAAATTTTGTATTTGAGATCGCTGTACAAAATCTACACAAAAAAAAAAAAAATCATTTGAACCGGGCCAGTATTAGCTAAAATACTAGATAAATAAGGCATCCATGCTTAAAGTACAAGTTTCTATAAAAATTTGTTCATTTTTTTTTTTGTTAAAATAATTTGATAACTATTCAATTCAAATGGACACACATATGCTTATTTATAAGGAAGGTAATTAAATTGTCAGCTTAATAGAAATATGGAGTGGCAGAAGCGGGGATTGCCTCACGAGCACACAATGTATAAGACATTTATTGTATGCATTGTAGTTATCCTTACCATAAGCGAATCCTTACATAAATTAAAACGAAATAACAGAAATGAAATATTCGCATGCGAAGCCGAGGTCAACAGCTAGTAATTATATAAGTCTAACATTTTCCGTATAAAAACTAAGATTGTATCCATTTTTTTATTAAACCAACTTCAAAAGTTAAATTAAAGTCCGGTAAAGTAATGAGGAGAAAATTGATGGAGTTACACTTCAAAATTTTAAAATCGTATTCCTTAAAAGTAAGGTTAGAGCAGCTAAAATCTTCCCAAACTAGCTAGCGATTTATAGACGGTGGTGAGAGAAAAAAGGGTGCACTAGAGGGAAAATATATATACATTTTTTTTTTTCGTGGCATAACAAAACATTGCAAAATGATGTGACCAAAAATAATTACCAATATTTAAAAGCTGTAATTGATATCAGTACTTAGGAATAATAAATAACAATAATAATCTATATAAAACATGTTTTCAACTTAAATTTTGTAAGGGTTCCCTTTAAAATCTTATATTCAGTCACCTACACAGAACATGACACATGTACCCGGGAACGACATCGATCAAATTAAAAGTTATTACTTCATTAAACAAAAAAATACTATTTAATTTCTGAATAGAGTATGTAGAAACGTTAATCAATATTCCACAAACATTAACCGAAACTCCTTAGCGAGTGACTACCTAAGGATTAAGTTTTGTTCTTGCACACGATCATACCAGATCTTCAACTCATTTATCATGAATTCGCAAGTATATTTTTTGCTTTAATCATTTATTCTTTTTATATAAACCTCTCTTGAACGGATTGACCGATGACGCTTGCTTTGTGTATAAATTGATTTATGTTCAAATCGGACGGCCATACATAATCGGAGAACAGGAACATTTAAAGGATCACGATAATTTTATCAGAGTTTATCTTCCTAAAAGTTTTAAGATGTCAGCTGAAGACAGAGAGGCTTTTAGCTATAGCTTTGATATAATTTCATTAAATTTTTCATTTATTCAAAAGTTTCCTAAAGGTAGAAAAGTAGATTGATATTTCCTTAAGCTGCAAACTTACGGACCCTCTGGCCCCTCCCTCCGAAGGAACGTATATGATCTTGATGTCCGCGTCGAAAACTTTAAAACCCAACTTATCCCATCTCGATCCGCCGACTCCCCATCGAAGCTTTGAAATCTACCAGTTTTTCCATGACTTTTATTTAATCCCTAGTAAGAATTTAATAATAGAAATTAGGATTCGTCAAATCTCCACGAAATTCTCATTCTTTTGATACCTCACTCATCAAAATCCATCGCTCCTGAGAGCCGGAAAAGGGATTTATAGTACCTCATTATATACAGGGACGATAAATATGTTCATAATTAAAAACCATAAAATTAATTCTTTACTATCGCAATTGAATTTTTGAAATAATTAATTTAATTTTCTACAAAAATATATTAAATAAAAACGAAAAAACTAAAAACCATGGCATTACCCATTAACTACTGTAAATAAGTGCCAACTAGAAAGCAACAAAATTAAATGATAATCAGCGTCATAACTTCGAATAACAAACACGGTAGGGTTTTTCGCACCAGAGAGAGTTCAGAACACTGTAACAAAGTGGGGTAAAACATTTCTTTTATGGAGAAACAAAGTTGATAATCGTTCGTTGCACCCCCAAAAAACCCCTAATACGAATTTTCATAGCAAACGAAAAAAATATTTTTTCTCAAAGTTTCACCTTACTTTGCGATAATTTCAACACAACTCCACTGATTCACACGAAACCTAGGGCTGATTTAAAGCTAAATAAACTTCAGGTTATGGCACAAATCCGACATCCGTAAACAAATAAGAACCGGATATATAAAATAAAACATTCCAGGACTTTTATTTTATTTTCCACTACTTTTTCTCCGTTGTAAAGGCATAAAATCCAAAAGTTATTGGTATGGGTTAGAGATCAGAAATTCAGCTTTCCAGCGGTTGTAGGAATGTTGAATTTGGATAAAATTCCAAGGAGTTATGAATGCACAAGTAAAGGGCGGAATTCGGTGGGGAAAAAAAAAATCACCTAAATAAAGTTCAACAATTTCTATTTTTTTATTTGCATGAAAATTCTTATTTAAGGGTTTTAAAGGACGCTTAGAACCGATTTGACTTGTTTTTTTTCCAAAAATACATTTTCTGCCCTACTTTTCTTGAAGCGTCTTTTGGTTTTGAAATTGGCAAGAATACATGGACACATTACTCATATTTTTCGGACTAATAACACCCACAAAAATTTCATTGAAATCGGTGTAGCCACGCTCGTTGTCTCCCCTTTTAAGTACTTAAAAAATATGATTTCCAGAAAAGTTTTGTAGAAATTACATAAAATTTAATACTAATAATAAAATACTGTAAAGTTGTTGGTATTAATGCTCGATGGCCTTAAAAATCTCACCATCTTGAATTTCACCATTTTTCGGCTCTTGATAAAGGTTTGTTAAATCCGAGTTTCTGCTGCTATGTTTGACCTTGCAGATATCATTTCAGTTGATATTTGATTGATGTTTTGCTGATGTATTATGACTTCATGAGCGTACTCATGGTGGGCCAGCCTTGCCCCGCCCTAAAAATTATTAAAACATAAAAAAAAATAAAATACAAGAGAAAAATAAATTAAAGTTAAAGGAAAAAAGTTAGGGCTAGAGATTATTTTTATTTCCAAGCACATACTGAATTTTCAAATCTAGGTACTTATGCATTAGATTTAGTTCATTAACATTATTCTGTCGCAGTAACTTCTAAGTCCTTAGCAAGCAATAATGTGATTAAGCATCTATTTTGTCTATGTATGACGAATACGAGACGAGACCGCAACAACGATGAAAGACATTATACTACTTTGTTAATAGGTAACTGTCGCACATTCTGGATCCTGAATACACCTAAGAATATGTAAAGAGAGTAGAAGCGGCAAGCCATAGAAAACGGGTGGCATCAGTTACAACCACTCCTCTAGGCTACAGGCTGTATCTCCAATCCCAGTGTTATAGTCCAGTCAATAAAGACATTAAAAAGTGCCCGATCTTGCAAAAGGTGAAGTAGTTCTAATTTTTTTTATGTTGTTTTGTTTATTCTTCTTCTTCAGCCAACGCCCGTCCTTGGCACTTCAACCATTCGACGCCGTGCAATCAATTTCTTAACATAAATATATGAGTTTCTCTATCTTTTATACTCATGTGATCATCGAGAATTAAATTTGAAATTTGTTCTAATATGTTTTCTGAACTGGGAGAGGTTTTGATTTTTACTAATTATTGTTAAATTGTTTTCGTAAATACCAGCGTGAATATCTATATTATCATTATTTAGATGAACGTTAGAAATTCCGTTTCTATTTAATGAAACGGAGTTAATACCTTGTTTTAAAGTTACAGGGCGTTTTGTTGGGCATTTCATTCTGTGAATGAAAATATAATATTCGGTGGTAATTAGCTTGTCTTTAAATAATATTTTTGAATCCATGTCGTCCAATTACCCAAAAGAATGTCATAGTAGGACCTAAATTTATAAACTTAAAAATTTATTTTTTTCAGGATTTTTTAAAAATGTTGTATCTAAATACATTCGTAAATTCATCACCCTGTTTTTCATCTGCTGCGGTTTTTATTCTGAATTTTTCTTTGAGGCGGGCACGCTTTTAGGAATAATATCGTTGCTTATATAATTACTCTTTGCACTAGTGTCGAGAAGCGATTTTCTATTAACACGATCGATTACGTAGAGAAGTTCATTGATGCTCATAGTAAACAAATGTAAAACTATGTGTTGTCCCTTTGGTTCGTAAGATTTCTTAAAAAATGGGACAGTTGAAATTTTTTATTTCTTATTTTCGCGGCTCTCTCAGCTTCTTCGGGTTCTTGTTCTACTATATTTTATATATTGGCTGTCTATGCGGCTATGAATTTGAACTTCTCATCAAAACAGTTTGCACTGTTGTACCGTCTTTGCTGAATATTTGGATGATTTTGTTGATAATTTTATCTGTATTGTCCTATGTAAAAAGTTCCTCTACTGTTTCGAATTAGCCATGTTGTATTAATATAATCCGCTTCCGCCGTTAGCTTTGCTAGTACCTTACTTAGAAGTCTTTTTCCGTTTAATTCTTCGAAAGTATTATTGGCAACACAAACTATATTTGTACTATGTCTGAACGCATTTACATATTTCAATAAACTGTGAGGATTTCCATCAAACTGTGGGATATGAACGTAATCCGCGCTTTTTCTTTGACATGAAGCCATAATTGTTCAATTTGTTCACTGGTACGATTTAACGCCGGATCAGTAGTCATAAAAATAAAATAAATTGAAATAGCATTAGAGTCTCAAAGTTCAGCTAAAAGATACCTCGGAGTTATATTAATGAGATTGAGTCTTTAACATCAAAGTTCTTCAGAGTTCAGTGTTATACTGCGAAGATGACTCACGAAACCTGGGAACAGTGATTTCTTGAGACTGTGATGACGCAGTCTATGTGTTTGGGCGCCAGTTAAAGAGCTGCTCAAATAGAGAATTAAAAAAAAGAAATTATTGTCTAAAGTAGATTACAAGAAATGACACATACTACCTCAGATCTGCAGACAGGAGGAATATCTTTTTTTTTTTTTTTCCCAGCATATATGCACCGCTGCCTATTGAGGCCTATTGTGCGCTGGCCTAAACCGTTTAAAACAGGCCAGTAGCCTTTGCAAATCTGAATAGATTCATCGGGTTCATCATCTCGCAGAACTTAGGGTCAGTGATCCGGTCACAACTAAAGTGGAGGTAACGCACACTTGCCAAAGCATCGCATCCACAGATTATGTTGAAAGCCGTTTGGTCCATCCCACATAGTCTACATGTCGGTTACTCAGTTTGTCCCATGTTGTGGATGTGCTTGTCCAGTTGACAGTATCCTGTATATAGTCACGTCACTCTCCTAAGGTTACTCCTATGCATAAACAGAAGAATCTCACTTCTTTTGAGGCAGGATCCATCTAAAAACAATTTGGAGTGTATCTGTTTCCTAGTATTTTCCCAGTAGTTCTTAACTTTATAGCATACAGCCACTCTAATACGCCTTTTGGCATAGCTAAGGCTTATGCCACATGTGGGCTCTGGTGGACAAGGTTTCATTTCAGAGCCTCTCCTTGCAATGTGATCAGCCTTTTCATTCCCCAAAATTCCCGAGTGTCCAGGAACCCATTCAACCTTTTTCCTGTTGGTTTCATACAGTTTGTTAAGATTAACTTTGCATTCTTCCAACAACTTTGACCGGATCGCATAACCACTTAAAGTCCCGATAGCAGCTTGACTATCTGTGTGGTCTGTAATTAGTCTGTAATAACGCTCAATTCTAACCACAAGGGACTAGGCCCAGACATTCATTGCTAATACCTCTACCTGAAAGACAGAGGTATGCCTACCTAAGTATATGCTTATCCAGCCTCCAGAGGAATATCTTACTCTAGCAAAAGTACATCGAGAGAGGGAAGTTTCCTAGTATGCTAGCAGAGGGGAACTGAGTAAGAGATTAGGTTTAAGTCCAGGAAATGTTATTACCCTTTAACTCTCCACAGAAATATTGCGTCGAGTTTCGTTTTCAAATCCACCAGCTCAAGACCACCCGAGAAGCTGCAAGCCATTTGAGAACACTCTCATTTCGAGCACACCCAGCCAGCCTATCACCCTGTGATCCAGCGCCTACCTGCACATGATGGACCAGTTTTACATGCTCCATGATCCACCTATTCATACAACCATCCCACCGTAAAGCCCACGTCAGGAAGTCACTCGTCCAAAACTTTTGCGTCAACCAACGTCATATTTGAACGATTACGTCCAGTGATCCTCTCATACAGTCTTATACTTTTTACTTTCTTGTACGAAGTCAAGGAAGTATTGTAATCGCGAAAATTTTCGATTTTCAGATTTCAGCGGAAATATCCGTCTCGACCATCCCTGAATCCACTTGGACTAGTTTCATCGTGACGTCTATACGTACGTACGTTCGTACGTGCGTATTTCGCATAATTCAAAAACAGTTAGCCGTAGAAAGTTATTATTTTGTATTTAGGATTGCTGAATGATCTAGTTGTGAGCCTCACTTTTTGGCCTCTGTATAATTACCGGAAGTGGTACTTTATTTGAAGGTCATTTTTGATTTTCATAAAAAATATTTTAAAATATAATGCAAAACTTCTCAAATTAGGTTTTTAAGACTTACATATTAATATAAATAATATAATAAATTTTGGTTAACATTGGCGGACCAGAAGTGGTACTTTATTTGAAGGTCATATTAGACTTACATAAAAAATTATATTAAAATTAAATACAGAAACCATATGGTTTCTGGTTATAATGGTTACAATCAAAATTACAAATGATGGTTATGATGGTTACAAACGCGATTTTGTTTCCAATCCAATTAAACATTTTTATTACTTGTTTTAAGGGTTAAAATTTAACGTAAAATACTGTTTTTTCTCCCCATTTGTGAGAAGGACAAGTCTGCAGCAGAAGAATAAGAACTTTTTGAGCCACCGATTTATAGTTTAATAGGCGTACAAGGAAGTCATGTGTTGTCCACATCAGATATTTTTATTGTGTGGGAAATTGTTGTATATCAGTTTACAACCAAACAAATATCATATGGTAATAAGAAATATGAGATAAAGAGATTACAGACAGTGAGGTTATATTCAGTGTATTGTAAAAAACAGTTATGTTATATCTTGTGTATATCAATTAATAATAAATTCTTAGTATTTATTTTCTTTAAAGTCAATAAAGAGTTAGTTAATTCAAGAGAATTGTAACTAATTCAGTCAAAGTTACAATAGGGTGTCCTAGAAATAATTTAAAAATTTTGAGACAAAAACGCAGAATATTGTGCTATTTAAGCGTTTTAAATTTACGCTAAAAAAATCCATGAATTCAGCTTATAATATTGAATTATAATTATTTTTATATGCTAGTTTCTGTTAAAAATTTGCTAGTTTGGTTTGTTAAAAAGTAAATTTGTATAATTAAAATTTTATGTTTGTATAGCATGGGACCTCTTGATCAGACAGGCGATCGGCTCAAACGTCTAAACTGCATTCGTCTGTCGTTTTTTTAATATTATATTATTTAATTTTTGTATATGGCGCGAGACCGCGGGAATAATCTTAAATATTAACCATAAATTCATCTGCCATGTACATTTGATTTTTCTATAAAGTGGGGCTCTGGACGGTTGCCTCATTAGCCCCACCTTTGAATCCGATATTGCTAATGTCATAAAATCAGATAGTGGTACGCTCAGTTACATTAAGTCTGGGAGCCCCTGCTATACGCAACTGAGAATTAGAACATTTCCTAATTAGCTCATCATTAATATTCTCCTCAAATATTTATTTAAAATTTAAATTCTGTAATTGTTGTAAACTGAATACAATACACTCAATTGCTTCTTCAGCATCCTGTTCTAGTTTGTGAAACTTATGTCGTTCAAAATTATAATTAGTTTTCACCATAAAATAACTATCTAAAATTTTAACAGGATCTATATAGATTAATTCTTTTTTTCCAACCTAATTCATCGTTTGATAATGAAAAATATATTGGTTGCAACTCCTTACCTCCCATCGTTCAGAAGATCGCTTTCGTTCTTTCGGAATCTTTGATCCCTTTGGCTTCTTTAAGTTGTAATTGTATAAGTAATTTAAATGCCCTTTTCCATTTCATTCATTCCGCACTTCCACTTGAAATGTTCATTTCGCTAAAAATTAGACTCCATTTTAACCTTTTTTTTGAATGTTTACACTTCAATTTTTCCACAAATAATCTTAGTATATTGTTTTCACCTCGTCACCAATACTAATAACGGTTGTATTTTTTTTACAATTACAATTAGCCTTAACATTTTTATTCTTTGGTAATTTACAATTCGTAACCTCTCTCCACTGTTAGTACATCAATGTTACCAACGCTACAGTTAAAGCATAATATTTGTATATCAAGGAAATATCGTAAAATAATATCATATGATTATCTTTATATTTTCATTTTAACATTTTATTGTATAATCTACTTTTGAAGAAGGCCAGAAAGCTTTTATACATCTAATATTATCAGGTAAGAAAGAGTTATTTAACTTCGCCACTAATATAGACTCTAATTAAAGATTGATAAATTATTTGCCACTTCTATAATTTTGTTTTTATTGAAAACTGGTTTCGAATGTTACTTACATGTTATATATTCATCTTTAGTTCTAAAAACTTACAAAAATTCAAAAATAAGCAATTCAACTTACAGTTTGGTATTATTATACATATTAAATTAAATGTAATATAAATTAGTATTTAAAACATTTATGAATTATGAATTTAATTAAGACAAGAAATGGATTATATCAAACAGAAAAGTTTGTACTGGTTTCTTAATTAACAATGAAAGAAAGCTGGGTTGTTTTTAGGTAAACTGTTTAAGGGTCAGGTTTTTTCCCCTAATTCCGGTGAGTAATTGGTTTTTCTATTATTGAAGATATTTATTTGGTCATTTAAGCAAAAATCTGGATTGCATTTAAAGGATTTTATTATTATTATTTTCATCTAATATAGAATCGTAAGTCATGTAGTATTTATTCTTTGACATAAAATATCAATCCGTTGAGTTGACATACGCATGATGGTATAGAAGGATCAATCTCATTAGGGATTGATAAATGATTTGCCACTTCTATAAATTAATTAATAGAAATTTAATCTATAAATTTAAAGATTAAATTTGATCAATAATTTGATTTATAGAAGTAGCAAATCATTTATCAATCCCTAATTCAATCCGTCTACGCTGAGTGTAGAATTAACCTATTCCTATGGAATTTATAAGGCCGTTAAATCCAATAAAAATTATGTTCTTTGACATGGAATTGAAAGTGATATAGTGATCAGTGATATTGTGATAGCAATTATCTGATGTGTTGATTGTTAAAAAATGCGTTGAGTGATTTATTTTGTTTCCATTTAAATTGAAAGTACTCAGGGCCGGTTCTAGTTTTTCTGGCGCCCTTGGCAAAACAAGTCCCATAATCTTACGCCTGCTGACCTCTCTTCTAACCCTAAACCAAGCTAAGGCCAACCCTAACTTAAAAAGAAGAACCATAGAGTAATCGACATCGTTTTTTGAAAAATGCGTAAGCGGTATTTAGCAAACAACAGGAAACATATGAAACGATTTTCTCCTAAATGACAATATATATATATATATATATATATATATATATATATATATATATATATATATATATATATATATATATATATTTTAAATGTTATTCATTATTGTATAAAGTAGGAGTTTATTAACCTAACAAAACCCTTATAATTACAATATATTTTAAAGGATTATAGCACTGGTTAAAGCCAGAGTGACGAGAGTCGTAAGTATTTGGTATTTAAGTCCTAAAATCAGTTGAAACCTAAATTTAGAATTTGGGGAGCTTAAGGCTTTTTCAAAAAACGACGTTGATAATTTCAATAACTACTACCTAAAACAGTTTTTTTTTTTTTCCATTTCCGATTAATTCGCTTTTTTTATCGTTCCTATCGAGGTTGGATTAGCCAGGTTCTACTGCTAATAATTAATAATTAAGATAATAATTAGTGCACTCACATCCTCAACAGTTGAAAGCTTTATACTTTCTCTTCTATCCGTCTCAAAGCACTGAATGAAAATGGAAAAATAACAATATAAACGAAGCAGAATGGTTCAAAGACTCACTTCTCATTGTGCAAACGTTTGTTGACGTGACGTCAGTCGTGGTTGGAAGTACCCTTGGAACTGTTGAAATTGTTATTCTTATTTTACAATATCAAGAATACCCTTGATTAGCTGCGACTTAATCTTTATAAAACGTGTGGGGCTCAGGCACGTGTACGTTTTATTTAATATTGATAAACCTCACGTTGAAAAAAAAGAAAAATATCGCCTACCATTCTACCATTATTCCTAAATATTTTTCCGCCCTAGAACGTCGCCTAGGCTACCTATCTGGACGAGCCGCAGGCAGATCCAAAACACCGATTTTAATTGTATCCATTGTTAATTGCCATTGAAGGATCATTAGGAATGTAAAAATACATTGTATATAAAACTATAATTTTGAATTTGAGGTGGCCGATTTAAAGGTGACCGAGGTAAAAAGTGATCTGTTTTCATAAGGTTATGCACTATGTTTTTTCAATGAGACGTCGATGAACGTTAGTACTGCTAAGGAACCGATTGTAGACTATGACTAACGTGTATCGTAATTAATTAATTAAGTAATTAATCGGCCGGGTCGGTTTTGAGTGCTAATCAGCAGATTGAAATCCAAGTATCGGACAAAATAATCGTCAATACATCATGGAAAAATGGGAAGAAGGCATTATATTACTTATAGATATTATCAATGATTTACAACAAAATGTGATTGTGATACAAAGGCGGTTCCAGGGTGGTTGCTCAACAGTTTTCAAGGATTTGGGTAATTTTGTGGCCATGAATAATTTCCAGAAAGTCGAAAGAATGTGTATTTGTTGGCAAAACTATGAATATTATACAACAGTCTGGTATTTTTTCAGATAATATGACACGTTTTATAAAAAAAAGACGTGAATGGGAACCAGCAATCAATGCGAAAAGACCGGACCACATAATTTCTTCAGAATATCCGACAGGGCTTCGTTATAAAAAGGGATTCAAATCATTGGCAAAGGTATCCTTTCCTATTTAATATAATTTATAGTTTAATTGCGAATTACAGAAGCAACTCATGTCCATATGTATATTATTGGGCATGTGCTATTTCTGTGATTCTTGATCAGTTAAAGTTGAGAACTATGATTAAATTGTTCTATTAATATAATATGTAGCCTCATTCTGTAGCAATTAATTTGAAAGACCTATGTTTAAACATATCCTTTATATTTCCTCATTTTTTCTTTCCTTTTTAATGCACAATATCAATTTAAAAGAAATTAGCATCTACAATATAGTAAAAATCTAAACGATATCGGTAATTTTACATCTTTAACAGAAAACATGTCAGAATAGTGCAGGTCCAATACTGTCCTACAAGACCATCGGTAGAGTAGCTACAAAAAGAGAAAAAAATATATCTGACCTTCATTGACAAGTGCTCGTATTTGATACGAATTTTCTCTAATGCACAAGAGAAACTAGCTCCATCAGCGATCTGTTGAGATATAGCCGCTTTACTAATGTGACAAAGTTCTAACGTAAAATATAATTTGATATAAAAACTAAAACTTGGTATTTTTTTCATGACATCAACTTCAAAAGTTAAATTAAAACCATGTACAATAATGAGGAGATAATGACAAATTTGTTAGCACTTCAAATTGTCAAACTCGTTTTTCTTAAAACTAAGGTTAGAGCATCTAGAACTTTATCAAACCAAGGTAGCGATTTATAGATCGTGTTGAGAGAAAAATGGGTATTCGAGAGGAGGGATAATTTTTTTTTTTTTGGTGGCATAACAAAACATTGTAAAATGATGTGACCAAAAATAATTACCAATATTTAAAAAATGTAATTGATTTGATTGTATCCTCAAATTTGATACCCGATTCGTACGAGGGCACACTAAAAACAAAGTTCCTCTGGGATTATTTTGGAAACAGCTACGTTAGAAGTGGGACGAAGTGAGAAAGTAATATTGTTGGTGAGAGGGAAGCTAAGGTGCTGCGCCAGTGACGTGGTTTCTTCAGGTTAATCGGCTTTAGAATGTCTAAAACAAACGAAGGAGCTGACACCGTGTGATAAAAACATAATAAAAATATATGGTCATAAGATTCCCTCTACCGCCGCATTCATTTTTTAATTACTTCACTAAATTAAATTCATCTTTCATTTAACATAAATTAAACTACAGTCTTTCAGTAAACTTGATAAAAACGGGATTATTAATCTTCCCTTTGATATTTCCAATTTTTTTTTTTCTGCGCCCTCCGAGTATGGTGTCTTGGCGCCCATTTACGCCAGTGATTACTATTATTATCAAGAAGAATGTCAATTTGACTTAGCAAAATCACGGGCGCTGATGCCTGCTGTTGTCATTTCCTTTCTTCGTATTTCTCCAAAAATTCACATTTCACGGATGCATACACATTTCCTAGTTAAATTATTCCCCACCGATCATTTGGACCTCGTGATCAGAAAAGGAGTTCCTATCATTACATGGATTCATTGAAGGCACGATCGCAAGTCTCTCGCTTGACGTTTTCGTACATAGCCTCCAATACCAAATTGAACTTTAGTGGAGCGTCTGATTCCGACCAAAATTCTGAAATCAATTGATACAGAGTATCTGTCTTATTGCAGAGAAATTCCATTGCGTCGATTGGTTCAGAACATGAGAGGAAAAAAGTCTTAAGGTCTTCTCCGAATGATGTTTCTATCTGAAGCCACCTCCAACCGCCTTCGTTTTGTCATGACGAGCGGTGTTTCATTTTGACAGCGACGTACATGCTTTCTGCAATGCGCTTCAGAATTAATAATCTTATCGCAGGAAACACATGTACGCCGTGTCTGAGTACTCGGACATGACTTTTCATGAAGAACTTTGTAAGACTCCCTACTAAAAACTCTGTCACAACATTTATACTGACATTTATTTAATGATGACATGCTAAATTTACAAAAACTAAAACTCTACTATAAAAATATTAAATAAGCAAAAATCAAAATTGATTGAAAACAAAAGAAATAATCTTAATTTTAAAAAAATATTCAACAATTAAAAATAATTGAAAACTAATATAGTAGAAAAAAATAAACAATGAGAAAATTAAAAACGAATAGAAAACAAAAAATTAAGGAAACAATTAAAATTGAAATCAAAAGAGTTAATCTTAACTTTGAAAAAATATTAAACAATTAAAAAAATTAAACGATGAGAAAATTAAAAATGAATTTAAAATCTAATATGAAACAATGAGATAGCACTACACTCGAACCAAAATGAATCGCACGATGAGATAATGAGGAAGAGTTCCGGCCCTATTTGTAGAACGAAAATACTCGAATCTGATTGGCTGTCATGTAACCTCCACCACCCGTCATAGTTCCCCCACCACCAGTTAAATATCTGGTAATAAATACACCCTAAATCAATTTTTAAAAACTTTATTTAAGGAAAACTTACAATACTGAAATAGCGTTACAACTATAGGAAGCTACAACATGACTAACTAGATGGTAATGAACGAGATGCTCTAGATCTGAGGGATATATATACTAGAACCATTATACTGCTGATTCAGGGGTTGCTGAGGACTGGATGAGCCCATAACTAACGATCATAGTGTACCCTGCTCTCCCCCTTCCACGCATTATGAGTCGACCTGCTCTGATTCTATTCAGATAGGCTCGAGAAATTCGAATAGGGTATCAATCAAATATAAATTAGGTTTAGTGCTATTTAAGAATTAGTGTTAATTTAGGATTAATTATTATACATTAATAAAAATAATGTAATAAAAATTAATGTAAAATGTAATAATTAATAACAATTTACTGTATTGTGTTCGAAGTTATTAATACCTACCGACTCGTGTACTAATAAAATACTATTCAAAAGTTATGAAAAGCTATAACCTCTTTTTCCAGCGTGATACCGTCCTTTCGATTTATCGATATATTTGTAAATTTGTAAGCCCATTGATTATACAATCAGAGATTAAAAATACATTTAAACATTTTTTTTGTTTACGTATAAAAGTTAAACTTTTTAAGGATTAACAGATCAAAGTCCATAAGCTATTCAAAGATTAACAAGTCCTACCATTAGTGCTAATTAAGAATTAGTTGTAGGAACTTAAAGCTCGAGTATGAATTGATGATTAATTAATATTCATCAATTCAAATTTACTGCGTCATGTTAGTAGTTATTAATACCGGCTCATATACTTTAGAAATATTTCAAAGCTATGAAAAGATATAACCTCTTTGGCCAGCGTGATACAGTCGTTTCGATTTGTCGATATATTTTAGGGATTAAAAGTTCGATAGGAATTTAAAGGATTGAAAGTTAATCCTTTTAAGACCATTATTTATACTATCAGAGATTAAAAATGCATAGAACATTTAAAAGTTATTTTTTATGTTTCAGCGAGATAAGTAAAGATAGAGGATTAACAGCTCAAAGTTCAAAAGCTGTTATAGGAATAAGGAGCCCTACTATTTATTTATGTTTTAAGGATTAACAGTTCAAAGTCCATAAGCTATTCAAAGATTAAGAAGCCCTACTGTTTATTTATATTTTAGGGATTAACAGTTCAAATTTAAAAAGGTTTTTTAGAATTAAGGGACTCTACTATTTATTTGTATGATAGAGATAAACAGTTCAAAGTCCAACATTTATGATTAGGAAGCCTTACTCTTTGTTTATATTTTAGGGATTAACAGTTCAAAGCCCAACAATTGTTATATGATTAAGAAGCCCTACTATTTGTTTATGTTTTTAATTTTTAATTTATTTATTTATTGTATTTAGTTTATGTATTAATCTTTTAAGCAGCTAAGTGATGTTAATACTTCGCCAAGTGCTTGCCGCTGTCTCAGCTCGGAATCAGTTTGCCTCCACACTTTAGAGGTTTAATATGATCTAGGAGTGGGGATGGCCTCCAGGTTGACCATTATAGCGTGTTTTTGTGCTCCATTTGCCTACATAATAGAGAGTGGTTTTAACAGCATTTAAAATAACAGTAGCTCGGCTACTGGGTGGGTCCACAGGTGGCGGATAGTGAAATAATCTGTAGATATACAGGTTAGCTGCGAATAAAGGTTATCCCAAATTAGCAGCCCCGGACCAGAGGTTAGGAGAGGATAACTCCCACAGAAAAACAAAGGGTGGTCTGGACTCTAAGCTATAGTAGAAGCAACCAGTCTCGGGGACGAAAACTCCTAAGCAAAATGACCTGGACCTCCAGGTTGGGGGTTGAGCGAAGGGCTAACAACCCTATCTCGGAAAAGAAACATTGTTGCGAAACCTAAGAACAATAATAAACCGGATGGAAAACCTGGCTATAGAAAACGAAAATTGGATATGGACCTAAAAATTGCTACATGGAATGTAAGGACGATGCTACAGCCAGGAAAAATGGCGAAAGTGAATCAAACAATATGATCATAAAGAGTACATACATCCCTTATAAGGATGTACATAAGGAGACTTGGAAGGCACCTAATGGTGCAATAACTCAAATAGACTAGGTCCTGATTTCTAAAAGACACAGCTCTTCAATAATGGATGTTAAATCTGCACGCGGTCCTGGTTGTGATTCTGATCATTATATGGTTAGAGTCAAACTTAGGGAACGACTCACAAAAGTCAAACTTGGAAACCATCATAATAGGAAACGATGGAACTTGGAGAAAGTAAAAGATACGAGGAAAGTCGCAGAATCGAAGGACGTAATCAATAAAAAAATGGAAGAGAAACTAAAAGAAGATGAAGAGGGAGAAGAAGGAATAGAAAACAAATGGAATAGGATAAAAAAGATAATGATCAAATCAGCGGAGGAGGTAGTTGGTGTGCAGGATAGGAGTAGAGAAGAGTGGTTTGATGACGAATGTTTAGAAATATTAAAGAAAAGAAACGACCTCCGATTAGCAATGATGCAAAATTCCACTAGACAAAGTGTGGCAGCATATCAGGCAAGCCGTAGTGATGCTAAAAAACTTATCCGTACGAAGAAAAGAGAAAACATGAAAAAAAAAAAATAGAAACAATTGAGGAATTACATACAAATAATGAAACCAGAAAATTCTACGGAGCTATATGGTATATTAGTCGCGGATTTCAACCAAAAATGGACACCTGCAAAAACAGGAATGGTAACAAAAAGTGAAAAACCTGGTGAATGACAGATGGGCCGAGCATTTCGGCGAATTACTTAACAAGAATAAAAATGAAGAAATTAATGCTGGGGTATTGTTACTGAACGTTAATGACATTGAGCCACCTGATATGGCTGAGGTAACTGAAGCAATTCAGAATTTTAAAAATAATAAAGCATCAGGCGAAGATTTATTAATAGCTGAATTCTTTAAAAGCAATAGCGAGAATATGCTCACACCCCTATATAATTTGGTCTTTGATATATGGATGAATGAAAGCATGCCTCAAGAATGGGAAACTAGATTGATTTGTCCCATCTTTAAAAAAGGAGATAAATTACACTGTAAAAATTACAGAGGAATATCGCTCGTAGGTGTAGCATACAAAATACTCTCGAATATTATCTGAAAGAAACTTAATTTCTTTGCTGAAAGCATTCTAGAAGATATCAGTGCGGGTTCTGAAAAGGAAAAGGAACAGTCGATCAAATTTTTAAAATGAAGCAAATGTTGGAGAAATGTTGGGAGCATAAAACTACCCTTCATATTCTTTTCGTCGACTATCGACAAGCTTTCGACAGCATTAATAGGGCCAACTTAATTAGAGCACTAATAGAATATAACATGCCAAAAAAGTTAATAAGATTGATACCGATGATACTAAGCAATAGCAACGCCAAAGTGCTTGCCAGTAATAATATAAGTGGTTCTTTTTCAACATCAACAGCTGTAAGACAGGGAGATGCCTTATCCGCCACTCTGTTCAATCTAGCATTACATAAAGTAGTCAATGGTATAAATACACAAGGAAATATAATATATTCCAGTAATCAAATATGTGCATATGCAGACGATATAGGTCATGTGGCTAGAATTGTTCAAACCCTTAGTGAAATTTTCAATAACCTCAATACTGAAAGTAAGAAGATGGGCCTTGAAATAAATGATTCGAAAACCAAGTATATGTGCATTACTCCAGATAATTTAAGATTTACCATAATGTTATAGTGGAAGGGCATGTTTTTGAAAACGTTAATTCCTTTACCTACCTGGGGTCAGAATTAAATAATGAAAATAAAATGATGACAGAAGTACAAAAAAGAATTATGGCCGCTAACCGTGTAGTTTTTGCAAACTTGAAAGCTTTTTAAATCATAATTGCTCTCAAAGAAAATAAAAGTAAGGTTATGCATAACTTTAATTCTTACATTGAAAGGTGGACGTTTACTACCACTATCGCAAATGCATTAAGAGTCTTCGAGAGGAAAATATTTGGCCCGTTCTTCGATGAAGTAATTCAAGAATGGAGGATAAGAACAAATAATGAGCTCTACGACTTATATAACAATACCGAAATTGTATCGAATGGTTTGGACATGCTCTAAGAATTCCGGCTGATAGAATGAAAAAAAAAGGTGCTCCAAAACAGAATGTATGGGACCAGAAGAAGAGGAAGACCTTGGAGAAGATTGATGGATGATGTGCAGGATGATCTCAAACGATTAGAAGTAACAAACAGGAAGGAAAAGGCTAAGGATAGGAATATCTGGAGGACTATTGTTCAGAAAGTCAAGGCCCACCCCGGGCTGTAGAGCTACGCAGTAAGTAAGTAAGTAAAATAACAGTAAAAAACAAAGAGCTTGTTTGAATATGTTACACAGTGTTTTACTCAGATATTTATAACAGATATTTTTATACTAAATTATAAGAGTGAATAGTTTCATTCGTAGAAATTTAAAATTATTCCCTATTTTAATTATTCTCATTTTAGAGATACATTAATCGCCTGTTGTGTTTTTTGTACTTCTTATAATATAGTATTTCGTATTTTCACATAATATATAAAAAATCTATCAAACTATTTATATTATTATAGGAAAAAGATGACATGTTCCTTCTACTATCAATGGAATACGGCAGGAAATGGCGGGCAGTGAGGGATGGTTTGGGTGATGAAACAAAGCTAGTACACATGACAGAGACCGATTTTCTGTGTCGGAAATACGTAATACGAGGTCTCCTCCTTAAGAGGAAAAAAAGAAGGGAGAAGGAGAAGCTGTTCAAAATGAAAAGGTGTGATGGTGATAATCCTAATCTTCTAGTAGTTCTCTTAAGTGATTAAGATGGTCCAATTCAATTTTATACTATCAGTTGAAAATTGATCAAACATCAACTTCTTTTTCTGATACACCTATAAGAAGTTATTGACGCAAAGCTGCTAAATGAAGTTTACCTGTTATTTTTAATAATTATTTGTATGTCTTGTAAGAAATAAGATAAGGAAGTTTCAATTTAATCAACTGAGAAATTATATTCACTATCACCAGGGGTGCCCAGCCACCTCTTAGTCTAAGATGATCTCTCCCCATACAAATAGACATCACTCCCCCAACTTACCGCTACTGCTCCTTAATTTGAATCCCTTCTTATTATTATTTATGAACAGATTACATCATTTTTAATTGTATTTTATAATACAGTGTAGTCTAGTTCTGTAATGTAGTATAAGAAATATTGAGGAAAGTTTTGTTATGATCGTAAATTTTAGTTCTCCCCAATTGTTGGTTTGAATCTGAGCTTTACTGACTGATAGTTTGTTTTTGTTGCAAAAAACGTCAACATTAAGTTGTTTTTTGTCCAAAATTTCGAAAACCATTATTTTTTCTGAGAAGACCACCTTATACGAAATTAAACTAGACAAAATTCCTTCATTTTATGTCATTGAGAAATTTCTGCGAAGGACGATTGGAAAAACAAGAAGAGACCGAGTTCGCAATGAAAGGATTCGTCAGGAACTGCAGATAGCCCCACTAAAAGAGCTCCAGAAAACGAATCAGCTAAAGTGGTTCGGCCATGTAATCAGGAAGGACGACCACAGAGATCCTCTAAAGACCATGGAATATGTCCCAGATGGCAGAAGACCTAGGGGTCGCCCTAGGATGTCCTATCTCGACTACATTCAACGACTCTGTAGGGCAAGGGGAAGGACCTCCGACAGGCGAGGAACCTAGCTAGAAATAGGGAAGAATGGAATTCCTGGCTGAATGCTCGATGCTACGATGCAAGGCACTAAAGAGGGAAGCTAAAGAAGAAGAAGAAGAAAAATATCTCAACGATCTAATCTGAATCTGAAAATCTGAAGAAAAATTATGAAAATAAACTTGAGAGGGTGAACTGCAAAACTCCATGCTTCCATTTTGGTTTATTATTTTCAATAATAGACCTTTGTCTTTTTATTAGAAATTATTAGAAAATTTGTTTGTAACCCCCCCTCAAAATTTGAGGTTTTACGTTTCAAGATACGTAGAATCCAAATATCGAATAAAAAAAAATCCGTTCGTCCGCCGTCTGCCGTACGCCATACGCCGTCCGCGGCTTTTCTGCGAGACTACTGGACCGATTTTCTTGAGATTCGGTACCAAAGTCACAGGTCACCCCGGGATGATCCTCGGAACTCGACATTACAATCCGTCTGTTTTTTCAAAATGGCGGCCGATTAGAGATCTAATAAGCCCATAACTCGGCCATTTATAAAGATAGAGAGAAAATGTAAGGCGTTTTGGAATCAGCATAACGAGACATCAAAAAAAAAAAAAAAAAAAAAATCTATAATAATTCCCGATTAAAGATCTTATATACCCATAACTCGACCATTCATAAACATAGAGGAGAAATGTAAGGTGTTTTGGAATCAGCATAACAAAGCATTAAAATAACAAAAAAGAAAAAAAACGAAAAATAAAAAAATCTCTACCTGTAAATGCTTTTGGTTTATTATTTTCAATAATAGACCTTTGGAATCGACCAAAGAAAATTTTTTTGTAATCCCCCCTCAAAATTTGAGGTTTTACGTTTCAAGATACGTAGAATCCAAATATCGAATAAAAAAAAATCCGTCTGTATTGGCGCAGTTTTTTTAATTAACACAGTTCAGCACTCTCACGGCGAACATCTTGTGACAAGCTTCAAATTTCTTTTCCTTTGGTACCTACTGCTTCATATTTTTTACTTTGACAGAATAGATATTTTTGTGGAATAATAAACAAGTGGAATAAATAAGTGGAAATAATAAACCATTGTGTAATAATTTGCAGCGTTTTTAATTAATATTATAACTCAAATGTGTTTGTTTTCAGAATTTATTGTGATGCATGTTCAGTTACACCAAATATTAATGTATATTTTGTGTATTTTATTATGTATATTTCATGAACTTTATTATTATATACGTAGTTAAATAAAAGTTGCATAACATGGACAATTTTTAAGAAAATCGGACTTGAACAGTTCTGAAACACGTTTTTTCTACTTTTTAGGAATTTTTCCTCTTTTTCAGGGTTCTGCAGCGGCCTAAAGGTTGATCATAGAGAAATTTTTTATGGACATAAAGGGATAAACATTTTGCCTACTTTAATTTGGCATAGAATGGTCTTCTGGAAAAATATTCCATAACATAATCCAAAGTACTAGGATAATCACAATTTACATCAACAACGAAACTTTCTCCTTTTTGCCATTTTATGTTCTAGTTTGTCTGCGCCACCAATTATACAATTATAGTTTTAGTGTATTTTTATTTTCTATTTCTTTTTCAAACAATCGCCTTCCTTGAAAACCTCCAAAATGCGATTTTTGCTCTATTCTCTCCCCTGATCCTACCCCAAGAATGTTTAGGAAGCAGCTTGGGTTGTAATCTCTCCTCAGCCTCAGTGGGAGACAGACTCTTGACTCACACCATTAATTTATTCTTATGTCTCTTGGCGCTTTCTTCTCTAATTTGCAATCCTTTTCTGAAGGGATACATACAAAATTATTACCGAATGTGAGCGGGAGAAGATTCCCTCAATTTATTTATATCCGATAATGAATCAAACATTCCTAAACGATATAACGAAACGAACAATGTTTGAACCCCAAAAAAAGCCTCAAATGACTGTTGGAAATTCAAAAGTATATGCTTCATAGTACATTTGGATAACTGATGTATAATATCCGGGATATTGGTGGATATTATTCAGCATTTATATGCGGTTGTTATATTATTTTTGATTTATAATGTAACAGATTTATAATTTGGCGCTCCTGAGCAACTAAATATAAAATTAAACAATAAAAAATAAACAATAATATTTTAAAATTAAGAAATAATACATCTAACAGATTTATTTAATTTAGAAACATTTTTATCATCATTATTTATATTTCAGATTCGCAGACGTACCTCCTAGAATTATATTACAAACTAAGAAAGAAATCGAAAAGACAAAGAAAAGGCTATCGGCAGATGTGCTTAAAGATACAGAGGATGAAGTAAGAAAAGAAATGTTAACGGACAAAACATCAACATAAAAAATATAAAATAATAAATAAAGTTTTTAACAGATGTTTAGTTTAGATATTTAGTTCATAATCTTTTTGGAAACTTTAGATATAAATATATGATGTGGACGCCGCATGACTTCCTTGCACTCCTATTAACTCTATATCGCCAATTTAACTATATGACGGTGGCTCAAAAAGTGATACTGAATTTGGTTACTAATTTCCGAAGATAGCAGTATATCAAAAAAGACACTCGGCGTAGCGATGTTCATCGATTTACACACACACCCACAGAGGCGCTCGTTTAACAAAGTCGACCGCGTTTCCAGGGCCGAAGGGCCGAAGAAAGAAAGGAAAGAGTCGCCATATGACAACGACGCTGGGATCTGGCAACAAACGGAAAGTGGACACGCAGCCTGGTTTCTCATATCTAACCCTGAGTAGATAGAAAACACGGAGAGGTTGATTATTACCTCACACTGTTGCTTACAGGACATGGCTGCTTTCGAGCCTACCAGAATAGACTTAAGCTGGGCAATATAGCTGAATGTCCATTGTGCCCAGCAATAGAAGAGAGCATGGAACACGCATTCTTCTGCTATTCCCGCTTTCAGGGAGAGGGATGAATTTCGAAGGGTCTGTGGATCGGAACTTTCTTCTTCTTCTCTCACTATCTCCTCAGTGCTGTTAAGCGTGGAGTAGCTGCCTCTGACCATCTCGTCCAACGGTCCCTGTCCTGTGCAATCCTTCTCATCTCCGGCATGGTGCATCCTTTCTTCTCCTGCTCAACTCCTGCTTTCCAATGAGTGTCATGGATATTTGGTAGAATATTCCATTGGCCTTTTGGACTCTATTCATTACCTCCTGGTCTATTCTTCCATCCTTGCAGATCATTGTTCCCAGGTTGCAGTAGGTATCGATTTGGTCAAGGGTCTCTCCATTGCAAGTGATTCTAAGATCCTTGTTCCTTCGTCCAATACACATAACCTTGCTTTTGGAGGCATTGATCTGCATACTTCTTAGTTGCAGTTCTCCTTGCCACTAATCCACAGCGGCCTGGAGTGATTCAGCAGTATCCGCCACCGATACAACATCTGCGTACAGCAATGCCTGTGCCAACACTGCAGTCATATTCCAGTATCCCACTATTGCTCTGGGTATCCTCCTTTTACAAAATTTCCAAATGGCATCCATGAAAATTATGAACAGTAGGAGGCTTAGGCTATGGCCCTGTTTAACTCCCCTAAAGAAATGGAACGACCTGGACTCAGTGCCGGCTAGCCTTATTATTTCCTTTGGGTCTTGGTAAACTGACTTAATTGCACTTATAAGATTTTGTGGGATTCTCCTATCTTCCAATGCATCCATACTTCCTTTCTAGGAATATCGTCGAAAGCCGCCCGTAAATCTAAGAAAGCTAGGTAAGATGACTGCTTTACCTAGCTGTCCCATGCCCTAGTGTCCCATGCCTTCCCTAAAATCATTCTCAGGGAAAAGATATGATCCTGTGTCTGTCTACCGGGCCTAAAACCTGCCTGTTCCTCTTCCAGATCCTCTTCCACCAATTTCCTTAATCTTTGTTCCAGAATCCTAGTGTATACTTTGTATACCACTGATGACAGACACATGGGGCGGTAATTATCGCATACACTTTGGCTTCCCTTTCTATGGATTGGGATAGTGATGTTATTTTCCCATTCTATTGGTATTCCTTTGAGATTCCAAACCTTTTTGAATACTGTTTGGAGACTCTTGACTAGTTCATTTCCCCCATATTTTATAAATTCGGGTGCAATCCCATCTGGCCCAACCGCTTTTCCCATTTTTACTTTAACAATGGCAGCTTCGACTTCCTTCTCTTCTATGGTGTCATCCCTGTCGGGGACTTCTGGTTCAGTTATTCTACCTCTTTCCTTCTATCTCTTTGGAAAATTCCACCGCCTTTCCTCTATTCTGAAGTTTTCTTGAAAGTATTTCCTCCATACCTCCAGTATGTCCTTGTCTTCTGTCATCTTTTACACTTCTCACAGGCTTTGCTTTTTTGTTCCTTAGTGCTCTTGTGATGTGCCAGAATTTCCTTATATTTTCTTTATAATTTTTATCCAGTTCTTGCCCAAATTCCTCCCAAGTTTTTCTCTTAGCTTCCTTAACTTTTCTCTAAGACTCGTTCCTTTTCTCTATGTACAATGCAGTCTCCTGGCGACTTGCTTCCACAGTACTGTTTCCAGGCCTCTTTCTTTGGAAATATGACCCGTTTCACTTCCTCGCTCCACCATCTAGTTTTCTTAGTAGTAGGTCTTATTTGCTGTAAACCACATGCTTCCTCGGCTGCCTTGAGTATACTCTATTTTATTTGAGCCCAAATAGTGTCAACATCTGCGTTCCCATTAATTTCTTGAAGTTGAACTTGAAGGCGATTTGTATAAGCCTGCTCTATTTCCTCTTCTCTTAGCTTGTTGACAGCTATCTTTTTATATGACTTGGCGATCTTTTTCAGCGGTTTTAGTATCTTGGAGACAGCAACCAATAGCCTGTGATCCGCATTCAATTCTGCTCCTCGTATAACTTTAATGTAAGTAAAGTACTGTCTGAGTTCCCTGTCGATGATAAAATAATCAATGATGCTGTTTCTGGTAACTCTTCCATTGCCTCTTTCAAAAGTGATTTTATGGATCGTCTTATGATTATACCAATAGTTTCCAATGAGCATATTATTTTCCACGCAGAACTCAATTAGCCCGATTAATAACAATTCCATTGTTATTAATGCACTCTTCACCTCCCCATATACCCATCGTTCCGAAGGCTGTTTGATGATTCCGACCTGTTCTTGCATTTAAATCTCCGGACACTATGATCATTCTATTCCGATTCCTTGCGTTGTCTACTGTTCTCTGCAGGTCTTCATAAAACTGGTCTTTATCTACTGTGACAGAATCTTCAGTAGGGGCATATACCTGTATCATGGAGACATTTCCGATTGAGAGCACGATGTCCATGTTAATAATCCTAGATGATATGGACTCCTATCAAATAATTGATCCATCAGGACGAATCCGACACCTTCTCTGGCTCTTTGTCCTATATTAACTCCTGAATATATCATACTGTACCCTTCTGGAAGTTTTACCAATCCATTTCCTTTCTTCTTTACTTCACTTAGCCCGATAATATCCACTTTACATCTTTTAAGATCCTCCACCAATTCTCTCTCTTTACCCGTAAGTGATGTTATATTCCAATTAGCAAAACGTTAGTCCTTTTTCCTGCCGCGTCTGTAACCATTTGACTGTCCGGATCCGAGGCTGCTTATGTTTCTTCGAATCAATTTACTGTAGATGGGTGATTGGCCCGGATGCTATAGGCCCCGTATCCTCGAGACAACTGGCCTCCTGAATATTTGTGTCCCCTCAGGAGAAAGGGTTGGTCCACGGGTCTTTATTCTTTATATTCAGACCACCCCTCCTAGGAGGGATCCCCCATCCGCCATCTGATCCCCCATCCGCCATCCGATAACATCGTCAGCCTGATGCTGCTCTCCCAGAAGTGGTGAATAGCGGGCCAACATCTTGCAGTACATATCAAGCTGCTGAGGAAGGAAGAGAAGGAACGGCGAGCCTAATAAAGCAGGTAGCCTAATACAATGTGACACTCAGCCACTTTCGCTCCACGTTGGTACCGAATAACAAATGTGGGAAGTTTTGGATTATATTTTAATATAATTTTTAATGAAAATCTATTATAACCTTCAAATAAAGTATATGACTTCCGGTGATCACAAAAAACAAACTTGTATGTTAGATGTTAAAACTACCTCAAATAAAAAATTTCAACTTTCGGCGGCTGTTTTTGAGTCATACGAGTTATCAGACGACTATTATATTTAACAATTTTAACTAACAATAACTAGTTTTAATATCAGTAAACTGCCTTTCTCAAGGCTCTTCAATATCTTAGACCATACACATGGTACATCCGGGAGTCCCACCATGTGGTTACACGTTGCCAATGTCAGGTCGGCTGACCATTGACCAGAAATCTACTGTCTTTCTACCGGAAAACCTGTCAAGCTCCCTCTTATATTCAACAGGTTATTACTACCATATTCTTGGTCAGATGTCAATAAAATACTTTATAACTAAGATTCTGAAGAACTTCGGCTGGCAGAAAGTTCACTCTTACGAAGTATCTGTTTATCATCGATTGGCTCACTCATCCGAGGTACCAAGATTCTTTAGCTATGTTCAGTTTAAGAAAATCACTCATCCGAAGTATTTTAAACTGAAGTCTTCTGTTGGCCTACTGTTACCAGGTACTAGCACGGAAGACAACCGATCTACTTCAGTAAGCTTACGATTTTACTTTTAAATATGATTATCTATAATTTTATATTTTATTATTTCACATTTGTTCACCTTTTATTTATTATTTTATTATTATTTATTATTTATTGACTGGAATCGTTAGTGAAATAATTAAAATTGTTAAGTATGGCATCATTCCTAATATGCCTTGTTTTAATGGTAATACTTGTTTTAATGGTGAACTGAATAATTTGAAATTTTTTATTAAGGTTGTGAGACAATTAAAAAATGAATTGTGTGCAAAAAATAATGTATATAAAGAAATAAATGAAAAGGTTTTATTAAATGAGGTAATTGCTCATCTCAACTATAGAGCAAGATATATTAAGTTAAATTATAAATTTCGGAATATCGATGAATTATTATGTTATTTCGAGAGTAGTTTTAAAAATATTTGGTCAATTGAAGAATTGACTTTTGATTTATTTAATACTAATATTAATAATAAGGAACAAAAGATTTTCTCCAACGGTTATTAAAAATTGAATAAAATATCGGCATCATATCTATAATACCGAAAATAAGGAAATGATAATAGCCCAATTAGAGTGTCAAATTATTTATCATTATTTTTTCAAATATGTCCTGAAATGTTCGGATTAATCTGTTTCACAAGCTGATCATTTAAAGAATTTAGCTGATTTATGCGTTTTATTAAAAACCAAAACCATCTTCTCTTTGATGTCATAGTTTCGTTAGAATCCGTGCATAAGACAGAAATTAATACAACAATTAAATAACTGGACACACTAAATCACTTTTTAAAAACTTTATTTAAGGAAAACTTACAATACTGAAATAGCGTTACAACTATAGGAAGCTACAACTATGACTAACTAGACGGTAATGAACTAGATGCTCTAGATCTGAGGGATATATATACTAGAACCATCATACTGCTGACTCAGGGGTTGCTGAGGACTGGATGAGTCCATAACTCCTCCCTTCTGAAGATTCGAACTCTGGGAGAACATATTTTCATTTTGTACAATAAGAGGGAAATTTATAGGTGGGCTAGGAAAGGTCCTTTGTTTACAATATTTTACTATCCTAAAATAAATTTGAAGTATGTGGATTACAATAAAATAAGATATAGTAATATATACAATTAATAGAGGTGTGGAGTACAATATGGGATTATCAATAGTTTCTAATGTTTCAAATTCTTCATGCAAGATTATAGGTAAGTCTATTTTATCAAATGTAATATTTAATTTCTTAAGGTTATTTAATTTATGATTAATGGATAAGGTATCGGAGTTGATATAAAATTTCCTAGTTTGATTTACAATTATTTCCTTACTTTCTAACTTAATAATAGAGGTAGTTGGCAAATTTACAGGGATTGTTCCGTTACTAGACAATACAACATAGGATATATCAAAAGTTACATAAGCATCTATAATATCTACATATTTAATAAAAGGAGAAATATTAAGAACGTTAGTAGAAATACAATTAGAGAGATTATTTCTTAAGGCATTAAGAATACAAGTATCATTAACTATTCTAAGGTTAGTACAATAATAATTATCCTTAACAAATGTGCAATTTCCAGTAAACATTTCATATAAATTATACAATATTAGGTTATGCTTAACAAGAGTAGTTATAACTTGATTATTTTCTTTAATAGGGACTGATAAAAGATATATTGTATTAAAGATTTTAGATAATTTTGGAATTTTTACTATATAATGAATGATATTTTGCCTAATCGTACAAGAGATTTTGCTTGTTAACCAAATTGTTTCTAAATAGGTGAGAACATTATACAGTTCATTGAAATACAATGTCATTTGTATTCTGTCCATTGTGTCCATAACTTGAGTTACTGTATTAACTACTGTACTACTTTTGGGCTTCAGTGATAACCTTGGTGAATTTAATTCATTGATTAATTTTGTTAAATCTAAAAATGAACAATCATTTTGTAGTCTGATATTAGTTTTGAGTCCGGAACTTTAAATGTTATTAGTCCTGATGAATGCTGAACATTTGTAACTTTATACGCTGTAGTTACTGTCAATATCACTGAGATCACTAGAGACCATCTCTCCATCTGAAACACTAATTAATTTCTTCTTAGATTTTGTCTGGACTTCCTTTTTCTTGCTATATTGTCAGCATGAACAGTAATTTTCTGATTTCTATCTATAAAAGGTATGACTGGTTTATAAACCTTTTCGCCCTTGTTTCTTATTCTTCTTTTAACATAAGGCCTATCCTGTTCAACCTCTGGGTCTTCGCGGTTTTTATTTAATTTATTTGTTCTCTCCTTCTTTTCTTGAATTATTTCGGTTTTGAGTTTATTATGAACAATGTTCATGTTTTTGTGATATTCATTTACTAATTGTTCCTTAATTATTTCCTCATTTTTGTCTGGGTCTTTTATTACTCCATATGTTATTTCATTTGGAGTGAGTTTTAATGTTTGATTAATAGAGTTATTAAAGGTTAATGTAGCAAGATTTAGATTAATTTTTAAATCATTTCTAGGATTTTCTTCTTTTAAGGCTCGCAATGTTTCTACTAGAGTTGATTGTGCTCTATTTAGGAGTCCTAAGGAATTAGGGTGATTTGGTGTTGTATAATATGCCTCTATTCCTAAAGATTCTAGAAAATTACGAATTAGATTATTATTGAATTCCTTTCCATTATCCATTTTTATTCTAATGGGATTTGGAAACAGTGCTAGATATTCTGTTAATGTCTGAAATATATTAATTGCATTTACATGTTTACATAATCTGGCAAAAAGTCTCTTTGAGAATGTATCTATTATTGTCACTATATTATGAGAATCAAATTTTAATATATCCATCATTAATTCTTCAAAAGGTCTTTCCATGGTGGGTGTAACTTGATATTTAGTTTTAATAGGCTTTCGTTCATATTTCACCTGTCTACAAATCGAGCATTTATTTATGAATTCAGATATGTCATCCTTCATATTTGGCCAATAATAGTTTCTTTTCAATTTTTCGTATGTCTCTATTATTCCTTTGTGATACGATTTTCCTATGTGATAGTTCTCTAAAAGTTCTTGTTGTTCCTCATTTTGCAATACATCAATCAATTTCTTTTTGTATCTCTTAATCTTAACGGTAGGAAATTTATCAATTATAATTTCAGTTATTTTTTTATATATAGCTTCAAATTCAATTCTGACTGATTCTACGTTAGGTTCACAGTAGACACCATAAACTGTTTTAGGCTTTAATAATTCAATGAGAGTTTCTTCTAAATTATTCTTCCAAGGGTAGGAAGTTTCTAAATAAATCCGAGTTTTACCGAAAGGTTTTGTAATAATGGGTTTAGCTGAACCTCTTTGAATTAAAATTTGAAATTTTTCTACGTTTATCGCTCTGTCTTCTGGAACTATTAAAATTTGTTCATTGCTGGAGTCTTGGGAATGTTGTGTTGGAGCCATGCTTAATTGTTCATCTTGATTAGGATTTAATTCCTGTAAAATTTCATCATAATCTTCCGAAGGTATTGGTGGTAATTCTACATTACTTGTTTCCTGTAATATTCTGTCTAATTCCTCTTCTGGATCTATTTCCATTTCGGTTAATGCATGTAAATCATAATTGCTGTCTATATTAACTCTACTTAAAGCATCAGCTACTACATTGGTTTTACCATCTGTATGTTTTATATCGAATTGAAATTCACTTAATAAGAAAATCCACTTCATAATGCGTGTATTATTGTTTTTCATTGTGAATAGCCACAATAAAGGCTTATGATCTGTTAGTAATGTGAATTTTTTTCCATACAGGTATGGTTTAAAGTGTTTACATGCGTAAACTATAGCTAAGAGTTCCTTTTCTATGGTGGAATATTTTTGTTCTGTTGCTGAGAGAGTGTGAGAGGCAAATGCAATAGGGTGATCCCTCCCCTGTCTAAGTTGGCTGAGCACCGCTCCCAATGCGATGTTACTTGCATCTGTTGTTAAAATCATTGGAGAGTTAAAGTCTGGATATTGTAATATTGGTGCATTTATTAAATGTAATTTAAGTTGTTCAAAAGCATTTTTGTAATTATTAGGGTTAAAATTAATTTCATCTCTCAATTGATTTGTCAAAGGTTTTGCTATGTGAGCGTAATTTTTTATAAATTTTCTGTAGTAACCTGACATTCCGAGGAACTGCTTAATTTCTTTAATATTTCTTGGTAAAGGGAATTTTACAATTGCTTCAATTTTCTTAGGGTCTGTTTTAATGCCGTCTCTGGTCAATACATGGCCTAAGAAAGGTAATTCAGATTTCATAAATTCCGTTTTGTCAAGTTGAATAGTTAAGGAATGCTCTTTTAATTTCTTTAAAACAATTTCTATATGTTTTAGATGATCTTCAGGTGCGGCAGAATAAATTATAATATCGTCTAAGTATACGAGAGTGTTATCAGTATTAGATAGCATAGAATTCATTGCCCTTTGGAAGGTGGGGGGTGATGACATCAATCCCATCGGCATTCTTAGAAACTCATAATGACCTGTGTCTGTTGAGAATGCAGTTTTCTCTATAGACTCCTCAGACATCTCTATTTGATGAATTCCCGATGTTAAATCAATTGTTGAAAAATATTTTGATCCATGTAATTTATTCAATAAATCTTCAATATTTGGAAGAGGAAATCTGTCTGGAATTGTTTCTGCATTTAATTTCCTGTAATCAATGACCATCCTGATCTTTTTTTGACCTGACGCGTCTTCTTTCTTAGGGACAATATTGGGTTGTTATATGGGGAATTGCTTTCTCTAATAATACCGTTCTTCAATAGTTTATTAATTTCTTCATCAACTTTTTCTTTGAAATGTTGGGGATATCTATAATTCCTGGTATAAATGGGTTTATCTGTTTTAAGTCTAATGGAGTGTTTCAAAAGATTGGTAGGTTTTAATTTTTCATCATCCGATTTTACTATCTCCGGATATTTCATGATAATATTAAATAATTTTTCTTTAATATCTTTATTTATGTGATCAAGTCTAATTAGTTCAAATAATTCCTTTCTATTTCTTATTATATTTAATTCATTTTCATCTTCCTTAATTATTTTTCCATCCACAATTTTTATTTTTAGTTTATTTATTTTAATAAATTCATTTGTATCTCCTACATTAATTTTTGTTTGTAAACTTCTCATAGTTTCCATTCCTAACAATAATCTATACCTATCACTAAATTTAAATACTTTAAACTTAACTAAAAATTCGTCTTCCAAACCTAGTCTCGGTGCAAGATCAATTAGTACAGAACTATTTCCTCTCTTGCTTCCGGCTGGAGTGATAACAACGAATCCTTCCGAAATAATTTGAGTTCCTACGGGTACGGAACGTGGGTCTATATAATTTATTTCTGAGCCTGTATCAATGAGCCAATGGTCGCCGAGGTTGTCACAAAATGTTAGAGACTCCTTCAAAAGATTTAACCGGTAGACGGGCCAGGTTCCGGAGGGGCAGGTTCCGGCCGGCTTACTTCTAAAAAATTTTCAAATTTATTCTCTAACTCGGCTATTCTTGCCTTCAATTCATCATTTTCCTCTTGTAAGTGGTGGAGATTGTTACTCCTCACCGTTCTCATTGAGACAGTATTTTGTGAATTAGGATTCACATTTTGTTGCTGCGGAGGATTAAAATTTTGCTGCTGAGGGTAATTAAAATTGAAATGCGTTTGGTTATAGGGATTTCTTATTTGATTACTAAAGGTTCTTTGTGGTTGTTGTTCCCGGTAATAGTTTTGCGGGTTATAATTATGACGGAATCTTTGTTGAATTGATCCCGGGTGATAATCATTGCGCGGTTGATAAAATTGCGGGGGTTTATTAAAATTTGGGTAATTAAATCTATTAAATGCAGGGTTTTGATTTTTTTTGTTGGAAATTATCTCGAGGTTTATTATGCTCCTTATGGGGTGTTTGGTAGGGCGAAGTTCTACCATGACCTTGGGGGTATAAATCTTCCATAATAATGCGGCATTCATTATATAAAGTATTTTTTAGTCCCGAGAGTTCCTTAATTACAACGTGATTTAAAGTATCTTTTAATCTAGGGTGCAAGTTTCTGATGACGTGGTCAATTAAAAAACGCATTTGAGTTAAAGTTTCTTGTGGTTTATTTTCAATTGATGTATCTATTATGATACGATTTTTAATTAAAATTTCATAAGGAATAACTCGGTTAATAAAATCTATAGGATGTTCATTTTTTTGAATGGTAATATGTGAAGCCTCATATTGTAAGTGAGTTATCGTCCTACTGTCCTTAAATTGGTTGATTAATCTTAATTTTAATTCACCAATTGAAGAAAAATTTTCATACATACACAAATGTCTGGCTGTACCTTGCAATTTAAATAAAGCTTTTTGTAATAATAATTGTTCGTTCTCAACTCTATTAGAAATTCCTTCATGACAATTAGCATCATAAATTAATTCTAAGGCTTTAATAAAGAATACAAGTTGTGATGGATCACCATCATAGCTAGGCAAATGGTCATAACATTCTTTTGTCATTTGTTTAATAGCCATTGTATTAATTTCTTCTTGTATTGTATCTAAATTAATTTTTTCTGAATCTACTGTATTTAAATTAATTTCTTCTGAATCTAAAGTTACTCTATTTTTGTTTAGAATTTCTTTTAATTTGTCGTTAGGCATATAGTTATAACTACTTTAACAATATAATAAGCATTACCTTTAATAAAGATGTGAAGTTCTAGAAGTGATGTCCAGCGATTAATATTTCTTCTGACTGATGCTGAAGTATTTAAATACACCTTCAAGTGAGCTGCTCCAGATCCTGTTAATATTTCTTCGGACCCTCCTGACCAGTTCGTTAGAGTGGTAGAATCAATATCCCAAATCCTGTTGTCCGTACAAAGTACAATGGAACTATTTCTTCGGATTTTCTTGAATATGTAATTCAACCTTCTTCTCTTCTGACTTGAAGCGCACCAGTCCCTGTTCGGGCGCCAATTAAATAACTGGACACACTAAATCACTTTTTAAAAACTTTATTTAAGGAAAACTTACAATACTGAAATAGCGTTACAACTATAGGAAGCTACAACTATGACTAACTAGACGGTAATGAACTAGATGCTCTAGATCTGAGGGATATATATACTAGAACCATCATACTGCTGACTCAGGGGTTGCTGAGGACTGGATGAGTCCATAACTAACGATAAAAAATTTCATAAAATGAACTCTACTATTATTATAAAAAAATCTAATAACCCCCGATATTAAAATAATCGAAAAAATAATGGCGTAACTAAAAATTCTAAAGAATGGTTTCCAAAAGAACAAAGAAATTATTCTAACGAAAATCACTCCGGTAACTTAAGGCGTGAAAAAAACATTTTTAGATAAACTGGGGCAAGAGAATTACCAACAAAATAATTACCTACAATCAAGAATAAAATATCATTATAATTTTGAACAAACCGCTTCATATTCAAACTCGCAGTCTAATTCCCAGCACAATAAACCGAAATTGGTTATGAGATCTACTATTATCGAAGAAGATCCTAAAGATCGGAAAATTCGGAAACTAGAAAAACAACTAGAAGAATTTTACAACTCTGAACCTTTTCTAGAAGCCGCATCAAATAGTTCAGAAGTCGAAAATAAAAGTAG
Organism: Rhaphigaster nebulosa; assembly: GCA_948150685.1. Lineage (NCBI taxonomy): Eukaryota > Metazoa > Arthropoda > Insecta > Hemiptera > Pentatomidae > Rhaphigaster > Rhaphigaster nebulosa. The sequence continues at coordinate 28,961,982 of OX411306.1, forward strand.
AGAATTACTTAAATCAGACGATGAACCGAATAAAATTATTAAATAAGATAATGAAGAGGAGACAAATGTTAAAAAAAATATGGAAGCTGGTATTGAACCCGAAACAATAAAACATAAAGTAAAAGCCGAAGCAATCCAAAATCAGCATTTAGATCGTAACTATTAATTGTAAATATTGCAAACTATTGTTTATTGTAAATTAACAAAATAAAACAAATCAAAGAGTTAGAAGCCGAAATTATTGAATTAAAGTCTGAAGAAATTTTAATAAAAGAAAATGATAAAAAACTGCAAAATTTTAAAACATTAATGAATGATCAAAAATGTTTCCGAAAAGTCTTAAAAACCGTGGAAAAGGGCATAATATTTGAACATACTGATTACATAAATCAGGTTAAACTGGTCGAGATGTTGAATAAGAAAAAATATCTAAAAGATAAAGAAATAAATCCGCCGAATAATTTGAATACTTTAAAATCAATTAAAATAGAAGATGATTTGAAGAAAGCAGTGTGTATTGAATGTTCACAAGAGAAAGATTTAAACAAGCCGTTAAAAACAAATCAAGAATGTTTAATTTCGAATAAAGATTTACAAGAAAAATGTAAAGTCAAACTCGAGAATTTTGCATTAATTCATAATTTCTCGAAACAAAATCTTGAATTAAATAATTTTTTAATGTTTGATGAAATAATATCTCAAGATCCTGCAGCAATTACTAGAGGTAATGTTGATATACAAGAAGGTGTAACATACAAGATTTAAACTTTTAGCTCAAAGATAATTAAAAAATATATAGAAATTAAAAGAAAGCCGTTAACAGATTATTTTAAATTTAATAAAAATACTAAAAGAACAGAAAATAAAGCTGGCGTAGGAGAAACGTAGTAAATAAATTAAAAGCAAGAATAAAAAATAAAATTCACTATACTAGTAAATGGCAAGAATAAAATTTATCTGTGGATTTTGAGACCTGATAACTTGAAAATTGCTAAAAAGAAAATTTACTTATGGATGCTAAAACCGGACCAAAACTTAATAACAGGCTGTGGTTCGCTCTGTTTCGAGATATCAATTATTATATTTCAAAGTCCATATTAGGCCGTAAATTAACATCAACAAACATTATTACTCAAATTTAATAAAAAACATTTATTCTTACACTTATATAAAACTTTAATACTTTAAAACATCAAAACTTGAACATTTATCATAATTGTTAGTCATCCATAATATTAGTTGTAGGCGTATCTTTTTAATTTTTCACTATTTCATAACGAAATGTTTAATTTTAAAAATATTTTTGAAGCTAATTCTCAAAATCAAATACCATTTGAAATTTTTGTATTAAAATCATTCAAAACAGAAAACAAAATGAATAAATAAAAAAAAATAATAATAATAATAATAAAATAAACAAATACATCAGTAATAGTAAAAACCATTTAACACTAAATAATATATATATATATATATATATATATATATATATATATATATATATATATATATATATATATATATATATATGTATATATATATATATATATATATATATATATATATATATATATATATATATATATATATAATATATATATATATATTATATATACCGAATTAAAATTGGTTAAATCATATATTATTTTATTCAGTTTCCGTTAAGCGTTACAGGATTTGTATATTATTATTATGACATATGAAAATATTACTAAAAAGCATGTGAAAAACAATAAACTCAGCTTTATGTGTAAATAAAAAAATAATTATTGAAAATGAGATCCTAGCAATTGTGTATAAATAGTGAATATTTTTTAGCAAGAATTTTTAGTAGATGGTACAATAAACACATCTACATATAGTCAATAGATAAATGTATGAATTTATTAATTTCAAAAATTAAACTAAAACATTGTAAAAAATACTGCACTTGATGAAAAAGTGCAGCTACATATGAATAAAATCATAATTGTTTAAAATAATAATATAACATTCGTATTTTGGTAATGTATACATTTTGGCAAGAATATATGTTGTACAAATACAGACAAAAATAAATAAAAGTATTAATATATTAACTTCTAAAATTCAATTAAGACATAGCAAAAAATACTTCATTAGATAATAAAGTATATGCTACATATAACAATAAAAATAGCAACATAACCATCCTACTTTAGTAATGTATACATTTTGAACAAGAATTTTTATTGTACATTTTACACAATTTGAAAAAAAAGAAAGGAGAAACGTATTGTATAAAAAAATATATTAACTTCTAAAACGCAAAAATTGGTATCAAGATATTCAGTTATTTCCAAAAGATACATCTGACGTTTATAAGTGTTGCAAAGAATTACAAGTAAACAAAACTTGAGTGGTTGATACAAGAATACTAAGTTAATAAGAAGATATAATTGCTTATTGTATTTATATATTTATTGAATTAAGTTATCCTATTTGGGGAGCAGAATGGGTAGGGCAACGGAAGGGCTAGAGAGGGAGATGGGTGCTGGAATCTCTCCAACTCTCTGCGGAACGATCAGGCGATAGTACCCCACTCACTGCTTGTGACTTCCCAGTCCTCTTTATCCATATCAACGCATACGTGGTGCCCCCCGGGGAGTCCGATGGGAATCGCGAACGACCGAGGCCGGGATCTTCATTTCTGTCAACATTGGCAGGAGTGTTGATTCTCCTAGACACCCAAGCCGACGTGGAGGGAGCTGATGCTGTAGACTGAATGATGGGGAGAGGTGGGGGGAGTATGTTAAAAATACACAAATAAACTCGACCCGCTTGAGGCACCAGGCGCACCCCATTTTAATTAATTGCCTTCTGCCGGGAGAGGGGGTAATACCTGTAGCGACTTTTTTCCACCCCCATACTCCTGGGAACAAAAATGAACCCCAAAAAAGATAATAACTTTGGCAAATGACCAGGACTCTGATACTGAATTTCTCTTGGATAGCTTGACGGTAATGGTAGAGGTCAGGAAGACAGTAATGGTGCAGGGAGAGAGCTCAGTGGGACACCTTTGGCACCTTTGGACCCAGCTGAGGAGACATCCAGAAGTTCGCTTGCAACACTCCTAGATGATGTAACCAGACTATCAGTTATATCTGATGGATCTGGTGAAAAGAGCACTGGTACGGAAAGCCCACTTTTTCCGGGGCAAAGCGTCGGAAATTTAGGAAGCTTAAAAGGGCCGGTAACACACCGGGGGTATCGGGACCCACAACCTTGGTTGTAGGCGACCATAGCCCGGTGGGTCAAGGACCTATCACTAAGCGGACCAGATCTTCTCCTGGGACCTCAGCGCCTGTGGCGAAGAGACCCAAGAGTGGAGAGAAAATGATCTCCTAAGCCCTTGCGACCGGATGGCAAGTGGATATCCGTGGCTTGTGGATATCCGTCTGTTCAACTGTCAATGGGGCAGAGCGAGGAGCTGAAGACACATGGTGATCAGCTCGGTAGATCAGCTGGAGGAAGGTTGATTGAACCCGGGGTTCAGTGGCTTTAGTCACCACCTCGGGGACTATATTATTGTCTGTGACGATGATGCCACCAAGAGCTGGGTCACCAGTATAGCGTGCAAATTTTCCATCCGTGTGGGCATAAAACTCCGCACTGGTAGTAAAAATGAACTCAAAAGACTGTCAGGGTAGGTGGATTCTTCCCGGGAGAGGACCTGTTTTTTAGGAGACTCAGGATCCAAAACGGTAAGGCCCCAGATGTGGAGAGTTAGACACTGATGGACACTAAAGATGAGCCAACTGGCTTCTATGGGATTCTTCGAATACCAGAAACCAACGTCAAATACCTGTAGGGGGGAAACATGATGGTAGCTTACGGCATCACCAAGATTCTCCTTAAGGTATTTGAAAAGAAGAAACCACCGAAGTCAGATGCGGGGAGGACTAGAATGGCTGCTGAACGGAGTGTCCACCAAGAGGGAGAGAAGGAGGGGGACCATACCTCTGTACCAGGTGGCATTCAAGTAGAAGCTGGGTCGGCTGTGGAGGGACGCTCTGTGGCTGGGGTCGGGGGGCTCTCTCTACTCAGGTACACCCCTGGGAGGACCGAGAGAGGAGGAGTTCCCTGTCCCCGCCGGGTGTCGTTCCTCCGGGAGCCGGCTCACAATAACCATGGATATTAAGCTGTTGCAGATCAACCTGAATCAGTGCATTGCGGCCTGTGGAGTTCTGCAGCAATATGTAAAAGGTAAGGATATACCATAGATTTTATTCTAATACCAGAACCTTACTGATTTAAGGGCAGAATAAAGGGACTGGGCATGCCAGGATACAGCATTGTTGCTGTGCCAAGGCCCAGGACCTGCATCCTGTTCAGGAACAGACTAAAACTATTACCCTTGTGACATCACTGTTGTAGGGATCAGACAACAGTGCTATGGTCCCTCTCTGAGGGTCATGAAGGGGTGAAGATCACGCTGGTGCCGGTGTACCTCCCATATGAAGAAGAAACCCCCACTCCAGCTCTTAAGAAACAGTTAGAGGGGATAGGAAAAGGTCCGTGCATAGCATCTTTAGATGCCAATGCACACCACAGCCTCAGAGGGAACACAAACATCAACCAGAGAGGCGAGTATCTTTTAGAATATATTGTTAGCAATGAACTCGAAATCTTAAATAGGGGCAATGAGGCCACCTTTGTTAACAGAGCTGAGGTCATTGATATAACCTTATATAACCGCGATGCGTGGAATCTAGGATCAAAGGTAGGCACGTTTCAAGAGAAGAGTCATACTCAGATCACCGCTATATCAGATTTTTTTTTATCTGCTAATAGCATGAAGGGGACTGTGTATAGAGATCCAAGGCGCACTAGCTGGGATACATATAATGCACAGCTCGAAGAGTTTAGTGCTGTCCTAAGATCGTTAGAAATTCTTGGCACTTAGAATATCTCAATTCGTCGTTTACTGAGGCAATAATGAGATCTTACACCGATAATAATAGTGTGCGTAGGGCTAAGTCCAACAGGAATACATCTTGGTTGAATGAAGAAATTGCCAAGCTAAGAGCTCTTACTCGAAAACTCTTTAATGCTGCCAAAAATTCAGGCAGATGGGACGCTTACAAACAAGCACTCACTGACTATAACAAGAAAGATCGCAGGGTTAAAAGGAGAGCGTGGAGAAGTTTCTGCAACGACATAAATGATACAGCATCCACGTTCAGGGTTAGCAGAATTCTGTCTAACCAGACCGATGGGGGAGTAGTGGGGACGGTCAGGATTGAAGGGGGCTTCGCTAATACTGACAAAGAGACTATGGAAACACTTTCCTGACTGTGAGCTGCTGGACGACAACATAACTAATCCCACTGTAGATGAACACTTTGGTCTGAGGGTATCGATGGGATTTTCCCTGCCTTACTTCAAAAAGGTCTATCTGTATTAAAACCATATATAATGGAATTATATAGGGGAAGCTTAGCACTTGCACACATTCCCAATAATTGGAGGGTGGCAAAGGTTTGTATAATTACAAAGCCTGGGAAGGAGTCTTATGACAATCCCAAGGTATATAGATCTATCTGTCTGACATCCTTCTTGATGAAGGCTCTAGAAAAAGTTATTGACAGACATATTAGAGACACGGTTTTAGTTGAAAAGCCACTCTATAGTGGACAATTTGCTTATCAGGCTGGCAAACCATGCGAGACCGCCTTACATCTTTTGGTATCCAAAATAGAGAAAAGTGGATATTGAGGATCGTACTCCTTATCATACTATGGCAAAAACCTTAGAGAGGAAAGGGGTAGGGCCATTAGCTTCTGAATGGATTAATTCATTTCTGAAGGGAAGACTACTCAAATCTGAACTAGGACATGCGAAGCTATGGATTAGATCCATGGGGTACTGTCCACAGGGATATGGTTGTGGACACTTTGTTGGCCAAACTAAGCTCTGCAGGATTTTACACGCAAGGATATGCAGACGATATCGCTGTTTTGATAGGGGGCCAATTTCCGGAGACTATCTGCGGATTGCTCATAGTAGTAAGGGACCTTCTGAAAGAATGGTGCAGAGATAATGGTCTTGGCATCAGCCCCCTAAAGATCAACCTTTGTATCTTCATTAACAGGAAACAATTGATAATCAGACCGCCATGTCTTGATGGAATTCTGATAAATATCTGCAGTGGAGTTAAATATCTAGGAATTACCCTTGATAGTAAGCTAAAATGGCTTAGTCATATTAGTAAGTTTAGCATGAAGGCACTTCGCTGCCTATGGGCGTGTAACAGAGCCGTGGACAAATCGTGGGGTCTGAAACCCAAAATGGCCTTATGGCTATATAAGACGGCAATCAGAGCTATTGTACTACATGCTGCAATTTTATGTATAATTTTAATCCGGTCAAGTTTGGTGGAATAATGAAAAGTTAATCTTAACAAACTGTCTGAAACCAACAGGGTAAGGGTTGAAAGGGTTCCTAGACATTCGGGAATTTTGGGAAATGAAAAGGCTGATTACCTTGCAAGGAGAGGCTCTGAGGTGAAGCCTTGTGCAACAGAGCCCATATGTGGCGTAAGCCTTAGCTATGCCAAAAGGCGTATCAGGGTGGCTATAGGCAATAAAGTCAAGCACTACCGGGAAAACACTAGGAAACAGATATACACCAAACTGTTTTTAGATGGACCCTGTCCCGAAAGAAGTGAGATACTTCTGTTTATGGATAGGAGTAGCCTTCGGAGGGTGATACGACTATATACAGGACACTGTCAACTAAATAAGCACGTCCACAACATGGGCTAACTGAGTCACCAACGTGTAGGCTATGAAGGATGGAGAACAAAACGGCTTTCCACATAATTTGTGGATGCGATACTTTGACAAGGATGCGGTACCTCCACTTTGGTTGTGACCGGATCACTGACCCTAAGCTCTGCGAGATGATGGACCCAATGAGTCTACTCAGATTTGCAAAGGCTACTGGCCTGTTTTAAACGGTTTAGGCCAGCGCACAATAGGGCTTAATAGGTCGCGGTGCATATATGCTGGGATAAAAAATAAAATAAAGAAATGTTATCCTATTTCATTTGTGTTTATTTACCACTCGTATGTTATAATGATGTTCAACTTAAGATTATCCACTATAAAGAATGATAAAGTTAAACAATAAGTTATAACAAGTTAAACTAGAATAATTAGCAATATACGTAAAATATAATTTGTAAAGTATATAAAAACATTATAATGATATATAAAACATCAGTATGTTAGTGAAATACTACATCTGTATCAGAAAATAGAAACTAATCGCTATAACTTATAAAAAAAGGATTCATGGATGTAAAGAGTAACGATTATTGTAATCTATGTTTAAGGAATTCTATTTCACAAAAGTTATAATTATAACCAATGTAAACATAGTTATAAAAAACAATGTAATCTACATATTCGATTCCACCCTCAGGAACCTGATTGATATTTCCTCACATTTTGATAGCAGAGCTTAAGAAACTCTATCCAAAGATGAATTAATGTCTTGGGATTTAATCTATTATTAATAGCTTCGGTGGACCATACTGTTAGGGAAGAGAGGAGTTTCAGACGACTATTATATTTAACAATTTTTGTAAAGATAATTTTTAACACTAGTTTTAATATCAATAAACTGCCTTTTCAGGGCTATCCAATATCTTAGACCATACATATGGTACATGTGGCAACACCTTGTAAATGTCAGATCGGCTGACCGAGGCTTTACTGTTGTGTATTCGTTAATTTGCGAGATACGATACACAAGATACGAACCAACTTACGTACAGACGTCACGACGAAACTAGTCAAAATGGATTCAGGGATGGTCAAAATGGATATTTACATTGAAATCTGAAAACAGAAAATTTTCGCGATCACAATACTTCCTTCATTGCGTAAAAAGAAGTAAAATCGTAGGGAGAGGTGTTTTAAACCCTGAAAAACACTGACTATATTTGTTGCCTCATATCCATGATTGGCAAGCTCTTGTTTTATAGTTGCCGCAAGTATTCGAGTAGTGCCAATTTTTTGAGACAACTCGAGAGCTTTTATCTTCCAGAAGCTGATACGTGTGTAAGTCAGCATCGCCTTTTCATAAATTTCCCACTATAGATTATACATCTTTTTTCCTGCTGCAGACTTGTTTAGCTCACAAATGGGGAGGAAAATAAGTATTTTACTTATTACTTAGTATTTTACTTGTTTGTTTTAATCGCTAAAATATATCGATAAATCGAAACGACTATCACGCTGGCCAAAGAGATTATACCTTTTCATAGCTTTGAAACATTTTTAAAGTACACGGGTCGGTATTAATAACTACGAACATGTCACAGTAAATTTTATTTGATCAATATTAATTAATCATACTCGAACTTTAAGTTCTTACAACAATTTTTTTTTTCATCACTACTATTAGGGCTTCTTATGCTTTGAACAGTTTATGGACTTTGAACTGTTAATCCTTAAATAGTTTGACATTTAAACGTAAACAAACAAAATCAACTTTTTAATCTTCTATGTATTTTCAATATCTGATTGTATAATAAATGGACTTACAAATTTACAAATATTTCTATAAATCGAAACGACGGTATCACGCTGGCCAAAGAGGTTACACCTTTTCATAGCTTTGAAATATTTATAATGGTGAGACCACGTGGCAGTTTAGGTTAGGTCGAGGTGAAAATTCAAATTCAAATTTCTCGCCATGGGGCACGTGTCTATATGTTGGCTTCTGATTGGCTGCTCAAAAAAATGCACCAGCTCGCCCAATTCTTATCTACTGATATGGTTCGGTGATAAAGGTTAGAAACGCGATATTTTTTTTCCATTCTAATTACACAATTTTATTACTTGTTTTAAGATTTAAAATTGAGTGTAAAATACTTGTTTTCTTCTCCATTTGTGAGCTCAATAAGTCTGCAGCAGAAAAATAAGATATAAGTTAAGCGGGTTCTCCCGTTAAAAATGTCGGAACCGTCGATTTCCAACGTTTTATCTAGTGACATAGACTATCCTAACGTTGTCTCGGAGCACGAAGAAATCTCTTTACAAATCGTTACTGGAAAACGACATATTACTATGGAAAGAAACCCACCGGAAACGTCTAAGGGTTAGTGATTCCATTAGTACTCAAAACAGATTTGGACCCTTATCAAACCCAATAGATGACTCACAGCCTACAGATAAGCAGTCTTTTAATGCTTAATCTCATCTATTCATTTAAGCGATGTAAAAGAATATGCAGCATTTGTTACATTAATTCGTTATGACAAGTTCCTGATGGATTCAACCTGAAAACCTCTATGAGAGGAGTTACTGTGTATCCCAAAAATGCCGATCTATAGTGGGAAATTTAAGAAAAGGGGATGCTGACTTGCACACATATCAGCTTCTGGAAGATAAAAACTCTCGAGTTATCTCAAAAAATTGGCACTACGCGAATACCTGCGGCACCTATAAAACAAGAGCTTGCCAATCATGGATATGAGGCAACAAATATAGTCAATGTTTTTTCAGGGTTTACAACACCTCTCCCTACGATTATACTTCTTTTTACGCAATGAAGGAAATATTGTGATCGCGAAAATTTTCTGTTTACAGATTTCAATGTAAATATCCATTTTGACCATCCCTGAATCTATTTTGACTAGTTTCGTCGTGACGTCTGTACGTAAGTTCGTTTGTATCTAGTATATCGTATCTCGAAAATTAACGAACACACAACAGTGAGGACTTTAAGATATACTTTTGTTATCGAGCATAATGCTAAAATGACATATAAAATAACTTGTTATAAACTAAGTTACAATATCTTAGCTATCTTACATCATGGCTTACTCTGATATAGAATGGCACTATAGTAAACTAAAAGAAGGATTTAAAGGAATGAGAATAGAGAGGAGATGAAGTTGTAAGGAGCAGAAGGAGGGATACATTCCTCTACACCTAAATTCTGGGTGGGCTATGTAGGAACAATTCTTGGAAACTCTTGTGAACTTCTTGTGAAGGCTGTCCTGAGGATTTAGTCATAAAGTATACAATTGACATCTGACCAAGATTATGGTAGTAATAACCTGGAGCTTAACAGGATTTCCGGTAGAAAGACAGCAGATTTCTGGTCAATGGTCAGCCGACCTGACATTGACAAGGTGTTGCCACATGTACCATATGTATGGTCTAAGATATTGGAGAGCCCTGACAAAGGCAGTTTATTGATATTAAAACTAGTGTTTACAAAAATTGTTAAATATAATAGTCGACTGATAGCTTGCATGACTCAAAAACAGTTAGTCGCAGAAATTTGAAATTTTGTATTTGGGGTAGTTTTAACATCTAACATACGTTTCTTTTTTGTGATAACCGAAATTCATATACCTTATTTGAACGTCATAATAGATTTTCATTAAAAATTATATTAAGATATAATGGAAAACTTTCCAAATTTGTTATTCTGTACCAACATGGAGCGAGAGTGGCTGAGTGCCACATTGTATTAGACTACCTGCTTTATTAGGCTCGCCGTTCCTTCACTTCCTTCCTAAGCAGCTTGATGTGTGCTGCTAGACGGTGGCCCGCTATCCAGCATTTCTGGAAGAGCAGCATCAGGCTGACGATGTTATCGGCAGATGGTTCTGATCCACAGACCCTTCGAAATTCGTCCCTCTCTTCCTGAAAGCGGGAACAGCAGAAGAATACGTGTTCCATGCTCTCTTCTATTGCTGGGAACAATGGACATTCAACTATATTTCCAAGCTTAAATGTATTCTGGTAGGCTCGAAAGCAGCCATGTCCTATAAGCAATAGTGTGAAGTAGTAGGCAACCTTTCCGTGTTTTCTATCCACTCAGGGTTGGATATGGGAAACCTGACGTCGCTACGCCGAGTGTCTTTTTTTGATATAATGCTATCTTCGGAAACTAGTTACCAAATTCAGGATCACTTTTTGAGCCACCGATTTATAGTAAAATAGACGTGCAAGATAGTCATGCGGTGTCCACATCAGATATTTATATCTAAAGTTTCCAAAAAGATTATGAACTAAATATCTAAACTACATATCTGCTAAAAACTTTATTTATTATTTTATATTTTTTGTGTTGATGTTTTGTCTGTTAACATTTCTTTTCTTACTTTATCTTCTGTATCTTTAAGCACATCTGCCGTTAGCCTTTTCTTTGTCTTTTCGATTTCTTTCTTAGTTCGTAATATAATTCTAGGAGGTACGTCTGCGAATCTGAAATATAAATAATGATGATAAAAATGTTTTTAAATGAAATTAATCTGTTAGATATATAATTTCTTAACTTTAAAATATTATTGTTTATTTTTTATTGTTTAATTTTATTTTTAGTTGCCCATGAGCGCCAAATTATAAATCTGTTACATTATAAATCAAAAATAATATAACACCCGCATATAAATGCTGAATAATATCCACAAATATCCCAGATATTATACATCAGTTATCCAAATGTAATATGAAGCATATACTTTTGAATTTCCAACAGTCATGTGAGGCTTTTTTTGAGGTTCAAACATTCGTCGTTTCTTTATATCGTTTAGGAATGTTTGAATCATTATCGGATATAAATAAGTTGAGGGGAACATCTCCCGCTCATATTTCAGGCATATTTGGTAATAATTTTGTATATATCCGGTCATAAAAGGATTGCAAATGAGACAAGAAAGCGCCAAGTGACATAATAACAAATTAATGGTGTGAGTCAAGGGTCAAGAGTCTGTCTCCCACTGAGGCAGAGGGGAGATTTCGACACAAGCTGCTTCCTAAAGATTCTTGGGGCAGGATCAGGGGAGGGAGTAGAGCAAAAAGTGGCAGTTTGGGGGTTTTCAGAGAAGGTGGTTGTTTGAAAAATAAATAAAAAATAAAAATACACTAAAACTAAAATTATATAATTGGTGGCGCAGATAAACTAGAACATAAACTGGCAAAAAGGAGAAAGTTTTGTTGTAAACTGAAAATCCTAGTTTTTTGGATTATGTTATGGAATTTTTTTCCAGAAGACCAAATCAAAATAGATATCCATGCTAAAGTAGGCAAAATGTTTATCCCTTTATGTCCATAAAATATTTCTCTATGATCAACCTTTAAGCCTGAAAAAGAGACAAAATTCCCAAAAAGTAGAAAAAACGTGTTTCAGAACTGTTCACGTCCGATTTTCATAAAAACTATCTATGTTACTCAACTTTTATTAAATTACGTACATAATATTAAAGTTCATGAAATATTCATAATAAAGTACATAAAATATACATTAATATTTGGTGTAACTGAACATGCATCACAATAAATTCACAATAAATCCTGAAAACAAACACATTTGAGTTATAATATTAATTAAAAATGGAAGCAAGGAGCTTTGCAGTTCACACTCTCAAGTTTATATTTAGTTCATAATTTTTCTTCAGATTTTTCATAATTTTCCCTTTCACTTCGATTTTAAACACTTGCTTCGAAACACGCTACAAGCACCATGCATAGTAAAATGTACTTTTCATATATTAGATGTGTATTTCATGAAGTTTAATGGCAAGTATGGTCTAAAGTAGCGTAACATGGATTGTTTTTATGGATATCAGGCGCAAAGAGCCATAAATTGCTTTTTGCTACTTTTCTATACTTTCTCGTCGTGTTTTAGCGGCTCAACGGTATAGATCGTTAAGAAATTTTTCAATCACATAAAATGTAGGAATTTTGGCTAGTTAATTTCGTATAGGGAAGTCCTCTCAGAAAAACTAATAGTTTTCGAAAAAAAAACAACATAATGTTGACGTTTTTTGTAGCAAAAACAAACTATCAGTCAGTAAAGCTCAGATTCAAACCAGAAATTGGAGAGAAATAAAATTTACAATCATAGCAAAACTTTCCTCAATATTTCTTATACTACATTACACAACTAGATTACACTGTATTATAAAAAAAAAAATTAAAAATGATGTAATCTGTTCATAAATAATAATAAGAAGGGATTCAAATTAAGGAGCAGTAGCGGTAAGTTTGGGGGAGTGATGTCTATTTGTAGGGGGAGAGATCATCTTAGACTAAGAGGGGGCTGGGCACCCCTGGTGTTAGTGAATATAATTTCTCAGTAGATTAAATTGAAACGTCCTTTTCTTATTTCTTTTCTTAAGGCATACAAATAATTACTAAAAATAACAGATAAACTTCATATAGCAACTTTACGTCAATTACTTCTTATAGGTGTATCAGAAAAAGAAGTTGATGCTTGATCAATTTTCAACTGATAGTATAAAATTGAATTGGACCATCTTAATCACTTAAGAGAACTACTAGAAGATTAGGATTATCACCATCACACCTTTTCATTTTGAACAGCTTCTCCTTCTCCCTTTTTTTCCTCTTAACGAGGAGACCTCGTATTACGAATCTCCGACACAGGAAATCAGTCTCTGTCATGGTTACTATCTTTGTTTCACCACCCAAAGCATCCCTCACTGCCAGCCATTTCCTGCCGTATTCCATCGATAGTAGAAGGAACATGTCATCTTTTTCCTATAATTAATATAAACAGTTCGGTAGGTGTTTTATATATTGTGTGAACATACGAAATACAATATTATAAGAAGTAAAAAAAACACAATAGGCGATTAATGCACCTCTTGTAGATAAATATAATGAGAATTATTAAAATAGTGAATAATTTTAGATTTCTACGAATGAAACTATTCACTCATATAATTTAGTATAAAAATATCTGTTATAAATATCTGAGTGAAACACTGTGTTACATATTCAAACAGGCCCTTCGTTTTTGTTACTGTTATTTTCAATGTTGTTAAAGCCACTCAACACAGTAGGCAAATGGAGCACAAAAACACGCTATAATGGTCAACCTGTAGGTAATTCCCACTCCAAGATCATATTAAACCTCTAAAGTGTGAAGGCAAATTGATTCAGAGCTAAGACAGCGGCAAGCACTTGGCGAAGTATTAATATCACTTAGCTGAATAACATATAAATTATTTGTTCTTTATTATTATTCTTATAAACAATTAATTATTTTATATTTTTAATGCAACCTTTTATATAGGTTAGGTTAGGTTATGCTTCTTATGGACTGCTTATCATTGTCTTTAATGTCCTTCTTTATTTGTCATTCACAGTTGGGGTTTAATTACAGTTTTTTGAAAATGTGTTCTTTTTTTTAGCAATTATTTTCTCTGTATTGGTGATGCTATCTCCTACCATAATTTGGAGATTTCTTTCTATTCCTAAATTTTGAAAGTAGTTGTCATGTAGCGGACAGTCTTCTAAAATGTGACTGATGGCCAGCTGGAAATTGCACATTTCACAGCTTATATTAAGCTGTCATACCAATAAAAAATTAAAACCAGATATAGTATGATCTAGCCAGAAAAAATATAGTCCTTGAATACTTGTCACTGTCAACATTTATACAATGTCTTACTGAATAGTAGGTCCCTTATGCCCGCCGTTGGGTATACCCTTAATCTAGACGTCTCTGTATCGACCATTATAACCAGAATTCTCAATTTATTTTTTCTTTACCTTCCCTTCTGGATTACCTGGTTTATCTCCTGTTCGAGAAGCTTCTTTTCTCGTACAAGTTGAGTTCTCTTACCATTTTCTACTGGTAGTCGAGTTGATTCTTGGCTACAATCTGTAACTTTATTGTATTGATGTGGTTAAAACATTTATGACAAACTAGTTATAAATGTGTATCTATCCATGAAATGGGCATTTTTAGCATAATTACGAAGAAAGATTCATATCAGAAGAAATACGAAGAAAGGAAATGACAACAGCAGCCGCCAGCGCCCGTGATTTTGGTAAGTCAAATTGACATTCTTCTTGATAATAATAGTAATCACTGGCGTAAATGGGCGCCCAGACACCACACTCGAAGGGCGCAGAAAAAAAAAATTGAAATATCAAAGTGAAGATTAATAATCCCGTTTTTATCAAGTTAACTGAAAGAAAAACTGTAATTTAATTTAAGTTAAATATGAAAGATGAATTTAATTTACTGAAGTAAAGGGAATCTTATAACCATATGTTTTTATCAAACCGTGTCAGCTCCTCCCGCAGGGACTAGTCAAAGTGCCAGACTAGTGGGGAATAACGCTCCCCCGGGCTCCTGAGTTCAGTACACGGCACTCTCACATAACAGAACAGCACACTTTACATCGTGGCCCTCGAAGAGAAGTGGAGAGGAGTTCCCCAGCTCGTGAAACACGTGGTTAGAGAGGCTCTATCCACGGATTATCTCCACGAGGTCATAGCCCTTAAGGTCTCGGCGGTAGTTGCCCCGATGGTGGCCAACTCTATAAGTGAAGCCATCGGAGCCACTTATGACGAAGAAATGAAGAAGTGGGTATCCCCAACTGTGCACAGGGTCGACAGGATTATCGACACCCTAAAGCTGTCAAAGGAGGAGACCCAAATTCTGAAGCACACAGCCCAGACCCGGGCAGAAGAGAGGAAAGGAAAAGGGAAGGAGCCTGGAAGATTGGCGGGGCCATCTAGGAAGCAGGTGATACAGGTTCCTAAGGCCCAGAAAGAAGAAAAGGAAACGGTTAGACGCGTGACCTTGGTCACGGAAACAACCGAAGAGGAAGAGGAGGAGCCGTGGACAGAGGCGAAGAAGAAGAAGAGAAGGCCAAGACCCAGAGTTAGGGCAGAAGAGGACAGGGAGAAGATGGAGAAGATTCCCAGAAGGAAGACGTTTGCGGATGTGCTGGGGAAAGTGGCCCTAAAGTCGGTTCCCAAACCCCAAGAGGAGATAGTCACCTACATCACGGTGAAGGGGAAGGGGACCGATGGTAACTGGTCCCCCAGCAAGATCTATGAACAATTGCCAACAAAGGAGGAGCTCGAGGCCTTAGGGGCCACAGCAAAAATTGAAAAAGTGACTAGGTCTGGTGCCGTCCTGGTAAGGACGGAAGGGGCCGACCAGGCCAGAAAAATCTTAACCTGGAGCAAAATGGCGGAAAAAGGGCTCGAGGTAAGCCTTGCCAAGACTAGGTGGCCCCGGATAGAGGTTAGAAAGGTCCCCAAACACTGGGAGGAAGGGACCCTGGAGAGATACCTGTGGGGAAAGATCCCGCAGGTTAAGTGTGAGGAGAAGGAAAGGAGGGGGTGGATGAGACCCTGCTTCTCCACTCCAGTGAGAAGTGGACTCACGAGGAGTTGGGTGATGGAGACCCACCCATCCATTAGGCTGGCATTAATGGAGCTGACGGAGAAGGACGTCAGCGGAGTCTCCATGAGAGACTACCTCGACCCCCCGCTCTGCCTAAAGTGTCAAGACTATGGCCACCCTGCGAAGTCCTGCAGCAAGGAGATTGCGTGCAGATGGTGCACGGGTACCGGGCACAAGGCAAGTGAGTGCCCGGGGAGGACCAGAGGAGCCGCCCCTGGCTGCAGGAATTGCAAAGCGAAGGGCAGAGAGGGGAAGGACCTCCAGCATTGTGCGGGCAGCAGGGAGTGCCCGATACACCTGGAGATGATGGAGGGACTGGCGAAGAGGACCCGGTATGCGTAGCCTGCAGATCCTGCAGGTCAACATGGGCCGAAGACGAATGGTCGCAGATGAGTTACGTACTCTCGCCCGGAACGTGGACATCATGGCGATCCAAGAGCCATATTGTCGGAAGAATGTGGTCGTTGGATTTGGTGTAGCGTCGAGGATGGTCGCTATGAGCAGTGGAGAGAGGAGGCCCAGAGCGGCAATAGTGATTGTCAATCCTGCCCTCGACGTGATGGAACTGAAGAACTTCACCACGGCAGATCAGGCGGCATGCTATGTAAGATGGGGCGGCATCACGTTCGCCTTTGTGTCCACGTACATACCGCCGAGACCGGCTAACGTCGAGGATAGTCTAGCTGCCGTGGAGGCTGTCGCGCAAAGGTATAGAAACGCGATAGTCTGTTCCGACACCAATTCGTGGAGCACGGCCTGGGGTTCAGTGCGCACAGACGCCAGAGGGAGAGCAGTAGAAGAGAGCCTGGCGAGGTGTCAGCTCGTGATCGTTAACGAGCCCTCTGGCCCCACATTTGTTGGAGCGAGGGGTCAGAGCTGGATAGACGTGACACTCGCCACGGTTACAATGGCGCGGCGCATTGCGGACTGGACCCTACGGTCTGACACGAGCTCCGACCACCGGGTCATTGCCTTCAGTGTGGTGCAGGAGGAAGGCGAGAACGCCCTAGAAGTGGAAAAGGGCTTCGTGACCCGATCGGCGGACTGGAGGGCCTTCTCCAGTGAACTGGAGGGTGTACTCGCGGATAGAGACTGGGAGGAGATGGCGCCGATGGAGGTGGAGTTAGGTATTGACCATAGGGTGGCAATGCTGACGGGCGCCATCACGGAAGCGGCGAGTGCATCCCTCCGACGCCGAAGGGCGAGAGTACGTCCGGTCCCATGGTGGACACCAGCCCTGACCCAAGTGAAGAGGGAGTATTACAGGGCTAGGCGTAGGTACCAGGAGTGCAGAGACGAAGAGTTGAGACCTGCACTCCGCGAAGAGACTAAGCGTAGGTATATAGTGTACCGAAACGGCGTGCGTCACCAGAAGAAAAGGTCCTGGGACGAATTCATCGTTGCAGAGACGGAGAAGAACCCCTGGGGAATACCGTACAGGGTGGCACTGGGCAAGGTGAAGCCTCTCACGATGATGGCTTCCCTTAGAGTAGGAGGAGCCCAGTCAACCACCCTGGAGGAAGCGGCATCGATGTACGTAGATTTTACATACCCCAGGGATGACCCGTCCCAGGACAGCGAGATAGACGCCATGGTGAGACGCACCACGGTATACCCACCAGGTACCGACCTATGCCCACCATGGGACATATGGGACCTTCGTCTGGCCGTGGAGAAGCAGAGGATCGGGAGAGCTCCGGGACTGGACGGAATAGACGCTGCGGTCCTCAGGAATAGTGCCCCGTACGTTGAGGAGGAGCTCCTCCATATATTCAATGATTGTTTGGAGAGGGGTCACTTTCCAAGCAAGTGGAGGACCGCAGACTTGAGACTGCTCTACAAGGGAGGAGGGAAGGACAAAGCATCGCCTAAGGCGTACAGGCCGATATGCCTCCTCCCTGTCGTCAGCAAAGTCCTGGAGCAACTGATCGTCACGCGTCTTCGACCGATCCTCAGTGCAGCTAGTCATCCACGGCAATTCGGCTCGACCCGTGGCAAGGGAACCACCGATGCGCTGCTGAGAGTGCGTAGGGACATGGAGGAGAGAGCGGAGAAATATGTCATGTTGGTGCTCTTCGACATATCCTCCGCCTTCGACAGTGTATGGTGGCCCTACGTGCTCCAGCGGCTGCAGGAGTTCGACACGCCCAGCAATTTGTACTCCCTCGTTAGTAGTTACCTCAGTAACAGGAGCGTAAACATCAGAGGTAGCTACTACGAGGTAGAGCGGAGGATAGAGAGAGGCTGTCCGCAGGGCTCTGTCCTGGGTCCGGCCCTGTGGAAACTTGTCTTCGACCAGCTGCTGGGGGAATTGGAGGAGAGAGGGTTCCTTGCCACGGCCTACGTCGACGACCTGGCGGTCATAGTGGCCGAGGATAGCAGAGCCAGACTGAAAACACAGGCAGAGAGGTGCGCCAGTCTCGTGTCAGAATGGTGCGTGAGGAGGAAGCTGAGCATGGCCGCAGCCAAGACCCAAGCCATGCTCGTAAGAGGCTCCACAGACAGGGCTCACCCTATCATATTGGAGATAGATGGCCAGAGAGTGAGGATGGGTGAGGAGGTGACTTATTTAGGAGTGAAGATGAGGAGAAGATTCGACGTCACCCCTCACTTAGACTACCTGAAGGATAGGGTGACCCGGTCTATAAATGGTTTGTACAGGATTGGGGGTGCGTTCTGGGGCATCAGATACCCAGCTACAATGACCATTTACAAGGGCGTGGTCATGGGTATCTTGAGGTACGCATCCCCAGCATGGAGCCAACACCTCACGCAGTTGCAGAGGAAGAGACTGGCGACGATCCAGAGACTGGCTCTGCTTAGGATCACTAAGACATACAGAACGGTGTCGCATGAGGCGGTGCAGGTGCTAGCCGGAGCGATGCCCCTAGACCTCGTCCTCAAGGAGGACAGAATAAAGTATAATGTGAAGAGGCAGGGACTCGACGCGCTACCGGAGGGACTCCGTACCAGAATCGGCGAGAACCCCAACCAATGGAAGAAGATATTGAGGGAGGATACCATCGAGGAGTGGAATGGACGGTGGGTAGGGAGTCAGAAGGGAGCTACCCTAAGGAAGTTCTTCCCCACCGTCCAAGAAAGGCTGAAGGCAAGATGGGTCCTCCCTGATTACTGGGTCTCGCAGATGCTGACAGGGCATGGAGGTTTCCGGGGGAAACTACAGGAACATGGAAAGGACATAGACCCCCGGTGCCCCACCTGTGGAGTCCCTGAGACTGCAGAGCACGTGATCGTGTCCTGCACTGCAGTAGAAGGACACCGAGCCAGGTTGTCGAAAAGTACCGGGATCTTCGCCCTCGCCGAGTCGGACTTCCCCCGTCTGATGGAGGAACAGGTGTACCCCTTCTTCAAGGACTTCGTGTACGGGTGGAAGGAGGTAGTGGGTCCTGAGCACTTCACACTGGGAAGGGCCAGACCACCCGACGTCGGCGAGCCTGAGGATGGCTGATGGGACCCGGACGGAGGCAGTGGACCGGGAAGGCTGGACCGGCTTCCGGACGGATGCAGTCAGTGAGAGGATCCGGACGGATGCGGTGGACCAGGAGGGCTGGACCAGTATCCGGACGGATGGAGCTGAAGAAGGGATCCGGACGGATGTGGCTGACCAGGAGGGCTGGACGGCGCCGGACGGATGGAGAGGATAAGGAGCAGCCCTAAGGTGCGCAACTGCGCACCGGGCTGCTCCGTAGTAGCAGACAAGGTGCAGCCCTAAGGCGTGCAAACGCACACCGGGCTGCACCACAGTAGCAGAAAATTATAATAATTGTACACAGAAATATAATACCCTCAGAGAAAATGTAATATAAGAATTTGTAAATAAATGTGTTGATTATTGGTGGCAGTGGCATACGCTACCCCAGCGTAATACCCCACTGCCACCACGACCCCGTATGACCGAAAGGTCAGGTAGGGGGATAAAAAAAAAAAAAAAAAAAAAAAAAAAAAAAAGCACACTTTACACTTACTCATACACAAGGCCATATACAGTACACACCTCAGGGCCACCTTCCCTGGGAAGACCCATGGTTGGGTGGGTATAACCAAACCACCAGTTGTCCCGAGGATACGGGGCCTCTAGCACTGGGCCAATCACCCGTCTGGAGTATAGCAGATTCAGAGAAACCAACCTAGCCTCGAATGTTGACAGTCTTCACGGAATCGACCCGGCGCGCTTAAGGATATACGAATGGGAACGTGAAACATAAAAACTTTAACAGGGAAGGAGGTCGAGTTGGTGGAGGAAATGAGAACCTACAAAGTAGAAATTCCTGGCATAAGTGAAGTGGAGAAGAAGGGCAGTGGAGAAATGAAATTGGCTAATAATTACTCCCTAATTTATGCTGGAGTACCTAGAGGGGTTTTTGCCAAAGAAGGGGTGGGCCTAGTAATGTCGCCAAATATGTATGAGCATTTAGAGAACTGGGAACCAATATCTCCAAGAATGATTGTAGCAGATTTTAAGCTGACCATAGGTAAGATCTCCATAATCCAGGTGTATGCACCAACGGAAGATGCTAGTATTGCAGACAAGGAGGCATTCTACTCGGATTTGCAAAAAATATTGGATAAAGCTAAATGAAAAGGAAGGTCAGTAATCCTGAGTGGGGACTTCAATGCCAGAACAGGAAATGATGAAAGATCTGGATATGGAGCTCTAGGGCTACATGGAGGTGAGAATGTGAGGAATAGTAATGGACAGCAGCTAATAGACTTTTGTGTCCATAATGACTTCCTCATAGAAAATTCTTTCTATCCACACAAGAGGATCCACAAAATCACTTTCTCATGCATGGAACGAAATAGTGTAATTGACTATTTCATATATGATAGGAACGTAAGGCAGTATTTCGCTGATATAAAAGTAGTAAGAGGAGCGGAGATAGGCAGCGACCACCTTTTACTTGTGGCTGATACAAAGATCATCCCAGAGTATAAAAGGAAAATAAAAGCATTTGAAACCGTCAACGTAAGGGCCTGGGATGACCCAGAGAAAAGGGCCCTCTTTACAGAAAGCCTGGAAAATAAATTGCGAGAAACATCATTCGATGGAGACGTGGAAAAATATGGAAGGCACTGAAAGCATGTATCCTGGAAACAGCAAATGCAGTATGTGGAAAGAAGAGAGTGTCCGGTAAGGGAAAGCGGACAGATTGGTGGACCAATGACCTCCAACGACTGGTTTCTCAGAAAAAGCTTGCCTGGAAAGCATACCTTAAAGATAGAACTGAAGGAAAGCTACACGTTTATCGAATAGCCAGGAATGAATGTAAGGTAGCCATACGCCAGGCCAAGAAAAAGTCATGGGAGGATTTTGGTAAAAGGCTGAGCGAGGACCATCGCGAATCTATAAGAACATTTTGGCGAAAAGTTAAAACGTTAAGAGGAAAGCAATGCAAGCCCATTAGAAATGTAAAAGGTAGCGATGGAATCGTACTTACAGACAAGGAAAAGATCCTTGGCAGATGGAAGCAATATTTCCAGGAGCAATTCTCCGAAAACCCAGAAACAGACCATTACCATGAACGAGAGTCCAATATGCAGGAAAGCCTGGAGGTTATAGAGGAAGAAGAAATAGAAAATGCAATCCGTAAGCTAAAAAGAGGCAAAGCATCAGGAAGGGATGGAATTGCACCAGAGTATTTGAAATATGGTGGTCAAGAACTTCTTAAAGCACTTCAATCGCTGTTCCAAGAAGTGTATGACAGAAAGAAAATTCCCAGGGACTGGAAATATTATATTATCCTCCCTATTTATAAAAAAGGATGCACAACAGACTGCAAAAATTATAGACCCATTAGTTTGCTTTCCGTAGTCTGTAAACTTTACACTTCTATTCTAGAAAAGAGACTCCGGCGGATTGTAGAAGGGCAGCTAGAAGCGGAACAGGCTGGTTTTCGTCCGGGCTGACAGACGCAGGATCATATCTTTGTTCTCAGAAATATTGCTGAAAAAGCTTGGGACAGAGATAGGAATCTATATCTTGCATTTCTTGATCTGAAGGCAGCGTTTGATGTGATCCCAAGAAAATAAATTTGGAATGCACTAATAGCCGAGGGTGTACCTGGAGACTTGCTGGCAGCCATACAGTCAGCCTACCAAGGTGCCATGGCAGTGGTAAGAATAAATGGTATGGAATCGGAACCTTTTCCAATTGCGAAAGGAGTTAGACAGGGAGATAGCTTAAGTCCCCTTCTATTTATAAACGTAATGGACGAAATCCACAAAATCTGCAAGCATCGAACTGCATGGACAACAATCGGGAAATGGAATATGAGAATTGTCCTCGTTCAAAGCCTTTTATACGCGGATGACATAGTCCTAATAGCCGACACCAAGACCAAACTACAACAAGCTCTGGTAGAATGGGAAGAAGAGTTGCTCAGGAAAGGGATGCAAATTAACACCTTCAAGAGTAAAGTGCTGGTTATGGCGAGGGAAGAACAGGAAGATGTCCAACTCATCTGCAATGGCGAAACACTTGAGGTAGTGAAGGAATATACCTACTTAGGGACCGTAATTAGTAGCTCGGGTAAGATAGACGCCGAAATATCAAACAGAATAAGTAAGGCGAATCAAGTGTATTACCAGATTACTAATAGCATTATCGGCCACCGAGAAGTAGATAAGAAGACCAAAATGCATGTATATAAGTCTGTTTACCTACCTACACTCACCTACGGCGGAGAAAGCTAGACAACACTGGACAGGCACTCTAGTCGCATAACGGCAGCGGAAATGAGGTTCCTTCGCAGATCTGTAGGGAGAACTAGAAGGGATCACATTAGAAACGAAAGCATTAGAGAGCAACTAGACGTTACAGAGCTTAAAACCACTCTAGAAAGACGGCAACTCCAGTGGTTTGGTCATGTCTGCCGGATGAACGAGGACACGAATCCAATAAAGGTATTAGAGGCTCGACCCACAGGAAAGAGACCACGCGGACGCCCCAGAATTACTTACCAAGAATATATCCAAAGAATTGGAAGTAAAAGAGGCAAATCGCTCAATGAGATGAAGCGGCTAAGCAGGGACCGGGAGGAGTGGTTACGCCGGATTGAGGCTCCTCGACGCTAGCTAATGGCATAAGAGGAAGAAAAAGAAGAAGAGCAGTGTCAGCTCCTCCCTTTGTTTAAGGAAATTCTAAAGCCGAGTGGCCTGAAGAAACCACGCCATGGCGCAGCACCTTAGCTTTCCTCTCACCAACAATATTACTTTCTCACTTCGTCCCTCCTCTAACAGAGCTGTTTCCAAACTACTCCAAGGGAGTTTGTGTGTAGTGTCGCCTTCGTACGAATCAGGTATCGTAATTGAGCATACAATTTGTAATTTTTTTTATTATATCTAAATATTGTAATACAAAGAGTATACAACTTGTAATTTTTTTTATTATTTCTAAGTATTGTAATCAATTACATTTTTTTAAATATTGGTAATTATTTTTGGTCACATCATTTTACAATGTTTTGTTATGCCACCAAAAAAAAAAAAAAAAAAAAAAAATATTCCACCTCTCGTGCACTCATTTTTCTCTCACCACGGTTTATAACTAGCGACTTGGTTTGACAAGGTTCTAAATACTATAACCTTACTTTTAAGAAAAACGAGTTTGACAATTTGAAGTGCTAGCAAATTTGTCATTATCTCCTCATTATTGTACATAGTTTTAATTAAACTTTTGAAGCTGATGTCATAAAAAAATACCAAGCTTTAGTTTTTATATAGAATTATATTTTACGTTAGAACTTTGTCACATTAGTAAAGCGGCTATATCTCAACAGATCGCTGATGGAACTAGTTTCTCCATAGTTCTCAACTTTAACTGATCATGAATTATAGAAATACCACACGCCCAATAATGTACATATGGACATGAGTTGTTTCTGTAATTCGCAATTAAACTATAAATTATATTAAATAGGATACCTTTGCCAATGACTTGAATCCCTTTTTATATCGGATCCCTGTCGGAAATTCTGAAGAAATTATGTGGTCCGGTCTTTTCGCATTTTTTGCTGGTTCCCATTCACGTTTAGGTTTTATAAAACGTGCCATATTACCTGAAAAAATACCAGATTGTTGTATAATATTCATCGTTTTGCTACAAAATGCTTCTTTCTTAATTATTTCAACCTTTTGGAAATTATTCATGGCCAAAATATTACCCAAATCCTTGAGATCTGTTGGGCAACCACCCAGGAACCGCCTAAAGGCTTTCCTTTAGGATATAAATATCACAATCACATTTTATAGTAAATCATTGAAAACATCTATAAGCATTTACGATTGTTTTGTCGGATGCATGGATTTCAATCTGCTGATTAGCACTCAAATCCGACCCGGCCGATTCTATGAAACTTGCGATACACGTTAGTCATAGCCTACTATCGGTTCCTTAGCAGTACGTACTTTCATTTAAGAGTTTTATGGCTCATTGAAAAAACATGGTACATAACCTTCTGAGAACAGATCACTTTTTACCTCTAAATCGGCCTCCTCAAATTCAAAATTACTTTTTATATACAATGTATTTTATATTCCTAATGGCCCTCCAGTGGCAATTAACAATGGATATGACTAAAGTCGGTGTTTTGGATCTGCCTGCGCTTGGTCGTCATTTTTTTAAAAAGGCTTAAGCTCCCAAAATTCGAAATTCAGGTTTCAACTGATTTTGGGACGTAAACACCACTTCTATCGATTCCCGCTCACGTATATCGAGAAAAAAATTGGAAATGGTCTATCTGTTGCGTTTGTTTATTTTTGTTATATTTATTTATGTTAATTTGATTATCATTGATACCCAGTGGTTACCAATCAAGTAACCTCTTACTGTTGATTAATGTTGTATTATTTTTAAGTTAACACATGTTTTTGTTCCGAAGTTAACCTTTTTACCGGAAGTGGTACTTTACTTGAAGGTCATACTTTATTTCCATCAAAAATTACATTAAAATACTTTGAAAAATTTCTCAAATTTAGTATTTATAAGTTATATATTGATTTAAATGACATACTAGATTTTGGTCTAAATTGGAAAACCGGAAGCGGTACTTTACATGAAGGTCATATTAGACTTTAATAAAAAATTATATTAAAATATAATGTAAAACATCTCAAATTTGGTAAATAGGACTTTTATATCGATATGAATGTATTTAATATATTTTAGTTAAAATTGGTGAGCCGAAAAGGGTACTTTACTTGAAGGTCATAATAAGATTACATCCAAAATTATATTTAAATTAAATACATAAATCATATGTTTCGGTAATAAAGGTTACAAACGCAATTTGGTTTCTAATCCAATTAAACATTTTTATTACTTGTTTTAAGTGTTAAAATTGAGTGTAAAATACTGGTTTTCCTTCCTATTTGTGTGTGTGTCAATAGATGGATGTCGCGACGCCGAGTGTCGTTTTTGAGATACTGCAATCTTCGGAAACTAGTAACCAAATTCAGGATCACTTTTTGAGCCACCGATTTATAGTTTAACAGGCGTACAAGGAAGTCATGTATTGTCCACATCAGATATTTTGTAATATTTTAAAAAGAGATTATTAAAGGTATATTATGAAACTTGTTCAGTGAAATTATTTAGTAGAATCATAAAGCTCACAAAAAAATAGATTAAATTTCTATTAATTAATTTAAAGAAGTGGCAAATCATTTATCAATCCCTAATTAGATTGATCCTTCTATACCAACATGTGTACGTCAACTCAACGGATTGATATGTTATGCCAAATAATAAATACTACATGACTTAAGAGTCTATATTAGTTGACAATAATAATAATAAAATCCTTCGAATCCAATCCAGATTTTGGCTTAAATGACCAAATATATATCTCCAATAGTCCAATCTTAAATTTATTCCCATCTATAACAGAGAAAGCATTTACTCACTGGAATTACTAGAAAAACCCCGATTCTTAAACAATTTACCTATAAACACCCCACCTTTCTTTCATAGTTAGTTCAGAAACCAGTACAAACTTTTCTGTTTGATATAATCCATTTAAACCTTGTTGAATACCAACATGATTTGATTTCTTGTCTTAATTAAATTGATAATTCATAAATGTTTTAATAATTTTATAATTGAATATAATATAATTGATACAAGTAATATAATTGATACATTCAATTTAATATATATAATAATACCAAACTGTATTTTGAATTACTTACTTTTGAATTTTTGTAAGTTTTTAGAACTGAAAATGAATGTATAACATTCCAAACCAGTTTTCAATAGAAACAAAATTATACAAGTAGCAAATAATTTATCAATCCCGAATTAAAGTCTATATTAGTGGCAAAGTTGAATAACTCTTTCTTACCTGATAATATTAGATGTATAAATACTTCCTAGCCTTCTTTAAAAGTAGATTATACAATAAAATGTTAAAATTAAAATGTAAAGATAATCATATGATATTATTTTTTCGATATTTCCTCGATATACAAATATTATGCTGTAATTGTAGTGTTGGCAACATTGATGTAATAAAAGTGGAAAGAGGTTACGAGTTGTGGATTACCAAAGAATAAAAATGTTAAGGCCAATTATAATTGTAAAAAATTTACTACCGGTATTAGTTACGAGGTGAAAACAACATACTAAGTTTATTTTCAATTCAAAAGTTCAAAAAAAGGTTAAAATAAAGTCGAATTTTCAGCGAAATGAACATGAACATGAATGAAACGGAAAAAGTCATTTCAATTATTTCTACAACTACTACTTAAAGAAGCCAAAGGGATCACAAATTCCGAAAGAATAAAAGCGATCTTCTGAACGATGGCAGGTATGGAGTTGCAAAACAAATATATTTTTCATTATCAAACGATCGATTAGGTTGGAAAAAAGAATTAGTCTATATAGACCCTGTTGAAATTTTAGATAGTTATTTTATAATGAAAACTAATTGTAATTTTGAACCACATAAGTTTCACAAACTAGAACAGGATGCTGAAGAAGCAATTGAGTGTATTGTATTCAGTTTACAACAATCACAGAATTTCTATTTTAAAGAAATTTTTGAGGAGAATATTAATGATGAGCTAATTTGGAAATGTTGCGATACTCAATTGCGTTGAGCAGGGGCTCCCAGACTTCATGCAACTGAGCGTACCACTATCTGATTTTATATTAGCAATAGCGGATCCAGAGATGGGGCTAATGGGGCGACCGTCCAGGATCCCACTTCATAGAAAATTCAAATATACATGACAGACAAATTTATGGTTAATATTTAAAGTTATTCCCGAGGTCCCACGCCATATACAAAATTAAATAATGCAATATAAAAAGCAGACGAATGCAGTTTAGATGTTAGAGCCATCGCCTGTCTGATCGCTATACAAAATATCGCTATACATACACGCTATACAAAAATAAAATTTTAACTATACAGATTTTACCTTTTAAAAAAAAAACTAGCATATGAAAATTGGAATTATAATTAAATATTATAATCTGATTGCATGGATTTTTTAGCGTAAATTTAAAACGCTTAAATAGCACAATATACTGCCATTTTGTCTTAAAATTTTCAAATTATTTCTAGGACACTCTATTGCAACTTTGACTGAATAAGTTACAATTGTCTTGAATTAACTAACTCTTTTTTGACTTTAAAAAAAATAACTACTAAGAATTTATTATTAATTTATATACACAAAATATAACGTTTCTATTTTATAAATACACTGAATATAACGTCACGGTCCGTAATCTTATCATATGATATTTGTTTGGTTGCAAATAGATAAACAACAATCTCCCACATAACAAAAACGTCTGATGTGTATAACTTATGACTTCCTTGCACTCCTATTGAACTATAAATCGGTGGCTCAAAAAGTGATCCTGAAATTGGTTACTAGTTTCCGAAGATTGCAGTATCTCTAAAACGATACTCGGCGTCGCGACATCCATCCGTTGAAACACACACAGACAGACTTGTTTCTGGAGGTTTCATTCCGTAATTATAAGTCGTTTTCTTTCAGTAGGTAACTAATTTGCAACAGATTTCTTCGTGTTCCTTCAAAACATTAGAACTGTCAATATCACAAGCATTGGAATGCATAAAGCATTGAAAATCGACTGTTTCGACATTTTAAACGGAAAAACCCACTTAGCTTATATGTTATTCTTCTGCTGCAGACTTGTTCATCTCACAAATGAGGAGAAAAAACAGTATTTTACACTCAATTTTAACACTTAAAACAAGTAATAAAAATGTTTAATTGGATTGGAAACAAAATCGCCTTTGGAACCATATGTTTTCTGTATTTAATTTTTATATAATTTTTGATGTAAGTTTGTTATGACCTTCAAGTAAAGTACCCATTTCGGCTCACCAATTTTAACCAAAATCTATTAAAGACATTCATATCGATATAAAAGTCTATTTACCAAATGTTTTACATTATATTTTAATGTAATTTTTGATTAATGTCTAATATGACCTTCAAGTAAAGTTCCACTTCCGGTCTACCAATGTTAACAAAAATTTATTATATTACTTTTATTAATATGCGTCTGACATACCTATTTCAGAAGTTTTGCATCGTATTTTAATATAATTTTTGATGAAAATCAATAATGACCTTCTAGTAAAGCACTACCGGTAATCATATAGTGACCAAAAAGGAAGGCTCACAACTAGATTGTTCATTAATCCTAAATACAAAATTATAACTTTCTACGGCTAACGGTTTTTGAGTTATGTGAGATACGCACGTAAAAACGTAGGTACGTACAGACGTCACGACGAAACAAGTCAAAATGGATTCAGAGATGTCAAAATGGATCAAAGATTTCCGTTGAAATCTGAAAACCGAAAATTTTCGCGATTACAATACGTCCTTTACTTCGTACATGGAAGTAAAAGTATAAGACTGTATGAGAGGATCACTGGACGTAATCGTTTAAATATGACGGTGGTTGACGCAAACGTTTTGGACGAGTAACTTCCTGACGTGGACTTTACGGCGGGATGGCTGTATCAATAGGTGGATCATCTTACTGGTGGATGTAAAGCTGGTTTATCGTGCGCAGGAAGGCACTGGACCACAGGGAGGATCACTGTGTTTGATTGGCTGGGTGTGCTCGAAATGAGAGTGATCTCTACTGGCTTGCAGCTTCTCGGGTGGTCTTGAACTGGCGGATATGAAAACGAAACTCGACGCAATATTTCTGCCGAGAGTTAAAGGCTAATAACCTTTCCTGGACTTAAACCTAATCCCTTACTCAGTTCCTCTCTGCTAGCATACTAGGAAACCCCCCTCTCTCGATGTACTTTTGCTAAAGTAAGATATTCCTCCTATCTGTAGATCTGAGGTAGTATGTGCCATTTCTTGTAATCCACTTTAGACAATAATTTTTTTTAATCCCCTATTTGAGCAGCTCTCCAACTGGCGCCCAAACACAGAGACTGTCATCACAATCCCAAGAAATCACTGTTCCCAGGTTTCTTGAATCATCTTCGCAGTCTAACTCTGAACTCTGAAGAACTTTGATATTAAAGACTCCCTCTCTTTAATATATCCGGGGTATCTTTTAACAGAACTTTGAGAATCTAATGCTATTTCAATTTATTTTACTTTTATGTCTATTGATCCGGCGTTAAATCGTTAAATCGAAACTTTTTACATAGGACAATATAGACAAAATTATCTATGAAATCATCCAAATAACAAAAAAGACGGTACAACAGTACAAACTGTTTCGATGAGAAGTTCAAATTCTCAGCCGCATAGGCAGCCTACTATATACAAAATATAGTAGATCCTACGATCCAAAGAGAAAACACATAGTTTTACAATTATTTGCTATAAGCATTGATGAACTTCTCTATGTAATCGATCGTGTTAATAGAAAATTGCTTCTCGACACTAGTGCAAAGAGCCAGTTATATAAGCACCGATAATAAAAAAAAAGAAAAATTCAGAATAAAAACCGCAGCAGACGAAAAACACGGTGATGAACCTATGAATGTATTTAGATACAACATTTTTAAAAAATCCTGAAAAAAATAAATTTTAAATTTATAAATTTAGTTCCAACTATGACATTCTTATGGGGAATGGAATGTTGAACGTCATGGATTCAAAAATATTATTTAAAGACAAGCTACCGAATATTACCACCGAATATTATATTTTCATTCACAGGATCAAAATCCTGTGACCCTGTAACTTTACAGCAAGGTATTAACTCCGTTCCATTAAATAGAAACGGAATTTCTAACGTTCATCTAAATAATGATAATATAGAAATTCACGCTGGTATTTTCGAAAACAATTTAACAATAATTAGTAAAAATCAAAGCCTCTCCCAGTTCAGAAAACATATTAGAACAAATTCCAAATTTAATTATCGGTAATCACATGAGTACAAAATATAGAGAAACTCGTATATTTATGTTAAGAAAGAGATTGCATGGCGTCGAATGGATGAACAGCCAAGGACGGGCGTTGGCTGAAGAAGAAGAAAAAACAAACAGCATAAGCAAAATTAGAACTACTTCACCTTTTGCAAGATCGGGCACTTTTTAATGTCTTTATTGACTGGACTATAACACTGGGATTGGGGCTACAGTCTGTAGCCTAGAGGAGTGGTGGTAACTGATGCCGCCCGTTTTCTATGGCTTGCCGCTTCTACTCTCTTTACTTATTCTTAGGTGTATTCAGGATCCAGAATATGCGACAGTTACCTATTAACAAAGTAGTATAATGTTTTTCACCGTTGGTGCGGTCTCGTCTCGTCTACGTCATACATAGACAAAATAGATACTTAGTCACATTATTGCTAAGGACTTAGCAGTTACTGCGACTGAATCATGTTAATGAACTAAATCTAATGCATAAGTACCTAGATTTGAAAATTCAATTAAAATTAAAATTTTAATTAATTTTTTATCTTGTATTTTTTTATGTGTTAATAATTTTTAGGGAGGGGCACGGCCCACCTCTGGCCCACTCTGAGTACGCTCATGAAGATATCGTACATCAGCAAACCATCAATCAAATATCAACTGACATGATATCTGCAAGGTCAAATATAGCAGCAGAAACTCTTAAAGATTCGGATTTAATAAATCTTTATCAACAGCTTAAAAATAGCGAAATTCGAAATGGTGAGATTTTCGAAGGCCATCGAGAAATAATACCGACGACTTTTATTTATTATTGGTATTAAATTTTGTGTAATTTCTACAAAACTATACTTTAAATCACATTTTTTAAAGTACTTTCAAATTTTTTTAGTACTTGTAAAGTACTTCACGAGCGTGGCTTCACCAATTTCAATGAAAGTTTTGTCGGTGGTATTACTCCGAAAAACATGTGAAATGTGTCCAAGGGTTCTTTCCAATTTCAAAACCAAAAGACGCTTCAAGTAAAGTAGGACAAAAAAATGTATTTTATGAAAAAGTCAGATTGGTTCTAAGCGTCCTTTCAAATCCATAAATAAGAATTTTCATGAAAATCAAAAAATATAAATTTTTGGACTTTATTTAGGTGAATTTTTTTTCCCACCGACGTCCGCATTCATAACTCCTTGGGATTTTATCCAAATTCAACATTCCTACAACCGCTGGAAAGCTGAATTTCTGATCTCTAACCCATACCAATAACTTTTGGATTTTATGCCTTTACAACGGAGAAAAAGTAGTGGAAAATAAAATAAAATTCCTGGAATGTTTTATTTTATATCTCCGGTTCTTATTTGTTTACGGATGTCAGATTTGTGCCATAACCTGAAGTTTATTGAGCTTTAAACCTGTCCTAGGTTTTGTGTGAATCAGTGGAGTTGTGTTGAAATTATCGCCATTTTTGTGATTTTAGAAAAATATCGAAGACCAGAGTAAGGTGAACATTTTATGAAAAATTGATTTTTTGGATTGCTATGAAAATTTGCATTAGGGTTTTTTTGGTGTGCAACGAACGATTATCAACTTTGTTTCTCCCTGAAAAAAGTATCTAACCCCACTTTGTTACAGTGGTCTGATCTGTCCCATCTGGTGCGAAAAACACTACCGTGTTTGTTATTGGAAGTTGTGACGCTGATAATCATTTAATTTTGTTACTGTCTAGTTGGCACTTATTTGCGGTAGTAAATGGGTAACGTCGTGGTTTTTAGTTATTAGTTATTAATTTAATTATTTATAATCATGATGGATAATGATAATTGTATTTATTTAACATATTTTTGTAGAAAATTAAATTAATTATTTAAAAAATTCAATTGCGATACTAAAGAGCTAATTTTATAGTTTTTAATTATGAACATATTTATCGTCCCTATACCTAATTCGGTACTATAAATCCCTTTTCCGACTCTCAGGAGCGATGGAATTTGATGAGTGAGGTATCAAAAGAATGAGAATTTCGTAGAGATTAGACGAATCCTAATTTCTATCGTTAAATTCTTACTAGAGATTAAATAAAAGTGATGGGAAAACTGGTGGATTTCAAAGCTTCGACGATGGGGAGTCGGCGGATCGAGACTGGATAAGTTGGGTTTTGAAGGTTTCGACGCGGACATCAAGATCATATACGTTCCTTCGGAGGGAGGGGCCAGAGGGTCCGTAAGTTTACAGCTTAAGGAAATATCAATATACTTTTGTTCCTTTAAGAAATTTTTAAATAAATGAAAAATCATCTTTATAATTTATTCTTCCATTGTACACTAATGAAATTATATCATTGCTTTAGTTAAAAGCCTCACTGTCTTCAGCTGACATCTTAAAACGTTTAGGAAGATAAACTCTGATAAATAATTTTATCATGATCCCTATGATATGATAATTCATGATCCCTTAACGAGGCGGCCAACGCTAATCATAATTTCGTTTCAGCATGTTCCTGTTCTCCGATTATGTACGGGCGTCCGATTTGAACATAATTCAATTTATACACAAGGCGAGCGTCATCGGTCAATCCGTTCAAGAGAGGTTTATATAAAAAGAATAAATGATTAAATCAAAAAATATACTTGCGAATTCATGATAAATGAGTTGAAGATGACGGCACTGTTATGACGGCATGCAAGAATAAAAATTAATCCTTAGGTAGTCACTCGCTAAGGAGTTTTGGTTAATGTTTGTGGAAAATTGATTAACGTTTCTACATACTCTCTTCAGAAATAAAATAGTTTTTTTTTTGTTTAATGAAGTAATAACTTTTAATTTTATCGATATCGTTCCCGGGTAAATATGTCATGTTCTGTGTAGGTGACTGAATATAAGATTTTAAAGGGAACTCTAACGAAATTTAATTTGAAAACATGTTTTATATACATTATTATTATTATTTATTATTCCTAAATACTGATATCAATTTCAGCTTTTAAATATTGGTAATTATTTTTAGTCACATCATTTTGCAATGTTTTGTTATGCCACGAAAAAAAAAAATGTATATATATTTTCCCTCTATAACACCCTTTTTTCTCTCAACTCAGTCCAGAAATCGCTAGCTAGTTTGGCAAGATTTTAGCTGCTGTAACCTTAGTGTTAAGGAATACGAGTTTAAAAATTTGAAGTGTAACTCTATTAATTTTCTCCTCATTACTTTACCGGATTTTAATTTATCTTTTGAAGTTGGTTTGATAAAAAAATGGATACAATCTTAGTTTTTATACGGAAAACGTTAGACTTATATAATTACTAGCTGTTGCCTTCGGCTTTGCATGCGAATATTTCATTTCTGTTATTTCGTTTTAATCTATGTACGTTTATGGTAAGGATAACTACAATGCATACAATAACTGTCTTATGCATTGTGTGCTCGTGAGGCAATACCCGCTTCTGCCACTCCACAGTATGCATGTAATACCACTTCGGAACATTCGAGCCAATACTGAGTCTGCCATGAGGCATTTGTTTTTTAAGGTTCCTCCAATTTGAGACCATTTCGGTTACATGTAAACGTGATAAGCCAATCAGGACGATCAGATCATCATATCCTGAGCTCTTATAACGGAATCCACCAGTAAAACAGGATGGCAACACAAGTATCTTGCCAATAATCGAAAGATTATCATCCCCCTTACACATGGCATCTTTACGATGAACATAGTTTTCCGCTCGCTGTTGAATCTATGCTATGGTTGAATCTTGTGAAGTTAAGCCTTTCTGTCTCAATTTTGGCGTAGATACGAACTAGAAACTGGTTGATAAGACTATGCTATAGCAAGATGTAATTAATACTAACGGTTAGCTTTAAAGCTTCTGAACATAGCTGTTGTATACTGTCCTAACACATTTGCAATATAAATAGGATTTTTTCCTTTCGTGGAATGGAAGCATTTCGCCTGTAAAAAGTGTAGTTCAGACTGTATTGTCATGTTTTTTAGGTTTTAGAAATAAGTTTTTTTTTATGTTTCAGAATAAGTTTTTTAATCATTACGATTTTTTTCAAATTACGCCTTATTGCTCATCTAAAACATAAGGGGAGCCAGTATTAAAAATATGAGCTTCATTAAGGATTGCCGTTTTTGAGGTACAGTGATTAATAAATCAGTCAGTGAGTGAGTGGTATAATTCTATTAAACTGATAATTTAATGGCCTTTCTTATAAATGAGCATATGTGTGTCTAAGTGAATTGGATAGTTTTCGAATTATCTAAAAAAAAAAATTAAAAATTTAACGGATTTTTATGGGAACTTGTAGTTTAAGCATGAATGTCTTATTTATCTAGTATTTTAGCTGACACTGGCCTAGGGTTGGAACATCGAAAGAAAATATCGATATTCGATATTTTGATATATCGCGAATCCAAATATCGATATCCACCGATAGTAGGTAGAAAAATATCGATATATCGATAATGTGTTTTAATCTTATCTGCTAATTATTGCTTGGCAATTATAAAAAATTATTGTTGTTAACATCTACCTAATGTGCCTCGATTCCTATTCTTGAATATTCTGAGCTATGTCTTCACTATCTAGCAATACTTATGGTAGTGTTTTCTTTTCCTTTTGTAATTCTTCTAGATCTTATTTTTATTTTAAATTTACTATTTTCATTACAATTATTAGTTCTTTCATTATATATCTATTTTATTTATTATGTCTATGTAATGATTTTCAATTTCATATTACAAGACAGCGTCCTAGATTGATTAAATAGTTAAGCAATAATGTAAAGTACAGCTCACGGATAAAATTAAAAATATGATAAAGAATGAAGGAAATTTCTAATTAAAATAAAATAATAAAGTTTAAAATGTCAATATCACCGATATATCGGTGCAAAATATCGATATCATCGATATATCGGTATAACTATATAATATATAGTTTTTCAAATCCGATATATCGATATATCGCGTTTTGATATTCCAACCCTAAACCGGTTCAGATGGTTTTATTTTATTTTTACTTCCTTGTACGAAGTAAAGGAAGTATTGTAATCACGAAAATTTTCGGTTTTCAGATTTCAACGGAAAAATCCATTTTGACCATCCTTGAATCCATTTTGACTAGTTTCGTCGTGACGTCTGTACGTACGTTCGTTTGTTCGTACGTTCGTACGTATCTCGCAAGTTATCAGACGACTATTATATTTAACAATTTTTATAACTATAATTTTAAACATTGGTTTGTTATCTGTAAACTGTCTTTCTCAAGGTTCTCCAATGTCTTAGATCATACATGTGGGGTCCCTCTATGTGGCAATACCTTGTCAATGTCCGGTCGGCTGACCATTGCCCAAAGATCTTTTGTCTTCTACCGGAAAGCCTGTCAAGCTCTCTCTTATATTCAACAGTTTACTGCTACCATATTCTTGGTCAGATCTGTGTGTGTGTGTGTGTGTGTGTGTGGGTGTGCGTGTGCGTGTGTGTGTGTGTCAATAGATGTATGTCGGGACGTCGAGTTCGTTTTTACTGCATTTTTCGGAAACTAGTAACCAAATTCAGTATCACTTTTTGAGCCACGGATTTATAATTTAATAGGCCTACAAGGAAGTCATGTGTTGCCCACATCAGATTTTCAAACCCCACGATTTTATTGCACATCTAGAGCATAAGGAGAACAACCATTTAAAATTTTAGCTTAATTGGTATTGTCGTTTTTGAGATACAGTTATGACTATATAACTTGTTTTTATTGATATAGATATATTTTACGTCAGAACTTCGTCACTTCAGTAAAACGGTTATTTCTCAAAAGATCGCAGATAGAGCAAAGTTTCTCTTGTGCATTGGAGAAAAGAGAGTCAAAAGCACCTATAATATCATTTTATCCAAAAATGTCAATAGCAACCAAGTAAAACCAAGTTACCAAAATGCCAAGGGGATACACTTTTCCGCTGTTCGCATCCAGGCGCAAAAAATCTAGTTACGCCACGGATCCCTTGTACAGATACAGTAGGAAACATTTAGCTTTGGGTCAACGGGCTACTGTTGTGGGGACTGCACTAATCAAGATCCCCACTGATCATCCTCTCTTTGATCTGAGAGCCCTCTCAATTCCAAGAGAGGATCACTGCAGGGTATTGCTATTGAACTCGATTATTGCACTTCGAGACCTTAAATTACAAATATTACTGCATAATATTGATTTTATTGTGCTTAAACTACTACGTAGATCACAATTACAATATTACGTCATTCAAAATTTTTTCCTGTTGTTAAATGATATTTTGTTTTGTTCTTTTTACCCAACCTAAAATTATTAAGTTTATTTGTGACGATAAAGTAAATAGGAAGCAACAATTGAAAACATAATTAGTTTCAAAGTAGGTCAAGTATATAATTTAGACAATTGAATTATGTTTAAAATGTATATCTGGAATGTCCCGGGATATTTAAAGATTCCGAGTTATAAAAAAAATAAATAAAGGTGAACTGGTTTCCATAGAAATATT
Source organism: Rhaphigaster nebulosa (assembly GCA_948150685.1). Taxonomy (NCBI): domain Eukaryota; kingdom Metazoa; phylum Arthropoda; class Insecta; order Hemiptera; family Pentatomidae; genus Rhaphigaster; species Rhaphigaster nebulosa. Next base: position 28,999,107 of record OX411306.1, read on the forward strand.
TGAAGCCGAATACTTTATAAAACATGTAAACAAAGATCAATGCACTATATCTCTGCTAATATTGGTAAAAAAAAATCAATTAATCTATTCAATTTATTTTCTTTTTTAAGGCTTTGTCAAAATTCTTTCTAAACATTTTATCTATTAGCAATCTATTGCTCTATCTTCGTTATTATAGCTGAGTTTTGGGCGTATGAAACATCTAATCGGTCGCCATTTTGAAACGAAATGGCGGATGGTAATGTCGAGTTCCTAGGATCAAACTGGAATGAATGGTGTGTTAAATTTCAAAAAAGTCGACCAGTATTCCCGGAGAAAAACCACGGATGATGCCTGACGGATTTTTTTATATTTGATTTTTTGATTCTACCGATCTTGAAACATAAAAGCTCTCATTTTTACGGAGAGAGGGGGGAGGAGGGTATTTTTTTTCTTTGTCTATTAAAAAGGTTGATTATTAAAAATTATAAACTAAAAAGCAATTTAATTTTCCAAAGTATAGCTGAAAATGAAACAGCAGAATGGAATAGGTTGGCTAGAACTGCTTCGAGAAACAGTCTTCTGGCTGTATCTTATGACAAAGTCCCTATATCCTCATATTAAAAAATGTATTTTGCCTGACACAATAAATATTTGGAATTGACAATGGTAACGAACAACAAAAAGAGGACCAATATATATATATATATATATATATATATATATATATATATATATATATATATATATATATATATATATGGCATTTTAACACGCCGGGTCATCCGAAGAGTCGGGGAGGGATTGAGCGCTTACACAGCACTCCCAGCGATCACCTCAGGGTATACCAGGTCGATAAGGGGTTGGCGCCGGACATAGCAATGCGTAAGGCGATAGTGGCTTATAACCACTCTATCCATTCAGCAACTGGGTTTTCACCGTTCGAGGTCTTTTTTGGGTTGCGCGGACCCGGAAGGGACTATGCGGGGACGGCGGGGGACTCGCCAGAGGAGCGCGGCATCATTACGAACCAGGTACAAGTCCGAGGGTTATGGCGAAAAGTGCGTGAGCGAATTGTTAAAGAGAAACGAACCATGGTAGCGCGGGAAAATGTGAAGGTTAGGGACCGTCTGGGGGACATCAAAATAGGGTCGATCGTATATCGCCGCATTGGGTCGAATAGGGGAAAGGAGACACGGCGTTACAAGGGTCCATTCCGCGTGGTCGTTATTCGGGAGCATAATGTCGTGACCATCGAAACCGTGGGAGAGCCCAAAAAGAGGCGAACCGTTCATATAGAACAACTTAAATTTCCCTTAGGTGATGCGCTGGGATCTGGAGCGTCTTCGCCTATACGGGCGGGAGACAACTAAGTGTAAACAGTTTTTTTTTTGTTTGTTTTTTTTGTAGTATTGTATTCAATGAGTATATTGTGTTTTTGTATTTTGGCGATACATATATTGAAGTGTATATTTTTTTTTCTTTTTGTAGGTTTTTTTTCCCTTTATAGTCACATAGTGTATTGTGTCTTTGTATTAGGACTGTACATATTTCAAAGTTGTATTTTGTATTTTTGTTTTTATATATATTAGTATTATTATTTTTTTTGTTGTACTATGTATTTCTTAACTTGTACTTAGGGAGTATAAGTATTGTACAGGAGCGAGTTCTATGACAACTAGTTTGGCAATTTTTTTTTTTTTGAGTTTCCGGATGCATCAGAAACTGGGAGGGGGGAGTTAAGAGCCAGACCTAGCTAATAATAGAACTTAATCCTATTAGGAATATAAACAACTCCCTAAGAGTATATAAGTAGGATTACTTGGTGAATAAAGTCAGTTATTAACCAGCTCTTGTTGCGTTATTATTTTCTTAAACCTTTCTTTTTTTTTAAATCTTTTTTAAACCCGGACTCGTTAAGTTATATATATATATATATATATATATATATATATTCGGTTAGCTCTATAGACCTTGTAGATCTTTGGCCGCGCGATGTGGTGTTCCTACAGACATTTATTGCTTGCGGGAGCGCAGACTGCCTGGAGGGGGTCACCCAACCTCACGGTTGCTGCGAACCATGGTTTCCATGGTGCAGCGGCAGGCTGTCCATTGCTCCATAACCGGTCCCTTTGGGGCCAATTCGGCAGTGCCCTTCCCACCGACTCACTCGGGTTCAAGGACCATGGACCAAACCTCCGGGCGGCTATTTTATGTCCTGGAAAATCACAACGCGATTCACAATTAAGGTACAAGGGGTAGGGTCATCACTCCTACGCCCGCTATATATATATATATATATATATATATATATATATATATATATATATATATATATATATATATATATATATATATATATATATATATATATTTGTTTCGAAAGTCGCACAGAATAACTATGACAAAATTAAAAGTACACATTACAAACTGACACGGTTCTTAACTGAACATGGACTAAACAAATTTTACTTTAAGCGGTTTCATCTGACAAACAATGATACATACCACTGCGAGGGACAGACACCCCAAAGATTTCATTACATCCTATATCACTGCCCTATTTTTGGCAACAAACGATACCACATAATAAGAAGCATTCTTCTACAAGGAGATGATTGGCCGCTCATCGAGAGGGACATCTTTAAGATGCATTATAAAGAGATGAAGAAATTCGCTCTTGAGGAGGAATTTCAACTTATTCAGAAAGATCCAGGGGACTGACTTATTTTGTGATTTTCGTTTATTTGCTTGGATGTAGATCTATTTTCTTTCATTATTATTATTATTTTTTCTTTATTTTTTTTCTTTACTTCTTGCTTTTTTTTCTATTATTTCATTTAATGCGTTCACGAGGAAAATTCTACATTATGAAATTTCGCGATCTCTGCCTCATTTTACGTTTATCCGATTTTCTTTTTCATTCTTCATTAATGTATTATTTAGTCATCCCGTTGCAGATTAAATGTAATATTAACATGTAAAAATTTATGGGCATATATTGATACCTGTTTTATGCTGAATGCATGGAATATATGCTCATTAATAAATGCACAGCCCTCATACAGAGTTACTGCCTGAGGGAAAGATATAAAAAATAAAATTGTAGAAAGTGTGCGATTATTGATTGAACCTATAGCTAAAGATAATTATAACAAAATTATACGGATGTAAGCGTATATTTCGTCTGTCAGTAATATATATATATATTACATAATGTATGCAATTAACAGAAATCTGCATTTGCTGGAAACCTAATGATCATCTTTGGGGTCATTGGATTTCACATTCTGAAGTAGGTTTATGCTAGCTTTGGCATCCTTTTCAAGATCTTTTTTTTGTTGATCATTTAACTTAGACTTTAGGTGATCAATTTCTTCTTTAGTGCGGATCCTAATTTTTGATGGAACATTCATAAACCTGAAAAACATAAATAAAAAAATATAAATTAACATTATACATATCTGTTGTAGAGATATAAAGAGCATCATTGTAAGGTAGTATGCATTTCAGGTTACTAGATTCGATCCTAAAAGTGATCTTATTTTTATGAAATTACATGTACTATCTAAATTACTGTTTTACAGCATTTTTAAACTTTATCTCTTTTAATTTTCTTGAGAAAGTACTGCGTAGCAGACGCTGGACAAAATAAACACAACAAACAACCTGTTAGTCACCTCTGAAAAGTATGACGGTAGAATTGAGCCAGGTACCCTAGTCAAATAGCTTCAATGTGGCGGAAAAGTTGGAAAGAATCAAAGAAAAGCTGAATTTCGTATATGCCTTAAATGCCATTAAAACGTACATCTCCTACAAAGTTTTAAGAATCATATTCGCTTAATATGATCAAAATGGCACCTAAAGTAGCAGCAGGAATAACATTTTAAATATCTGATGAGGACACCACATGAGTTCCTTGTACACCTATTAAACCATAAATCGGTGACTCGAAAACTTAGGGTAGTTAGAAGATAGTAGTATCTCAAAAAGGCACTCGCGTGGCGATGTCTATTGGTCCACCGACTTGTCACTTGTGAAGGTGTTCTGTATCATAATTCGGGATATGGTAGACTCAGAATTTTATTTTCCAAAATATTTATTTGTCGCTTTTATTTCTTATGAAATGACCTTGCGTTGAGTCTATATTAAAAATCTTAAAAATTTAATTGAAATTTTAAGTAAAATACCTCTCCCGGTTACTGGATATTAATCCCAATGATATAAAAGTCTCTAATGCTAAAATTGAAAAGAATAGGATTCAATTTAGACATATTTTGTCACCAAATTCTATTTGGAGCGAATATTAAAGTACAACTTCCGACTGATATTTGGCAGTCGAAATTGATCACTTTATTTGTAATAGCCTAAAAGTCTCCAATACCAAATTTGAAAACAATACGATAATATTTAAACATCTCTTTTTAATTAGATTGCTTCTACGGCGTCTTCCTATAAGAATAAGGTTAATCTATTAAACGCTATTAAATCGGTGACTCAAAAAGTGATCCTGAATTTGGTTAATAGTTTCCGAAGATAGCATTGCATATCTCAAAAACGACACTCAGCGTCACGACATCTACAACATTGACATGCACGCACACACACACACACACTCACATATACCAATATAAAAATGGTTAATGCGGACTTTGAAACGTGCTTATCCCTGAAAATCTCGATTTGTAATTTTTAGCACGATTCGTATTTCTCCCTTCAAAGAAGGTGGAAGCTAAAAAAAGAAGAACAGCTTCGTGTAAAGTACCACTTCCGGTAAACCAATTTTAACCAAAATCTATAATATTATTTATATTATAAAAGATATAATTTATATATAGTTTATTATATCATTAATTTTAACCGAAATCTAGAATGTTATTTAAATGAATATATTAATCATAATTACCTAATTTGAAATGTTTTCATTATATTTTAATATAATTTTTTATGAAAATTATGACCTTCAAGTAAAGTATCACTTCCGGTGACCAAAAAGGGAAGTGCACAACTAGATTTTACAACAATCTCAAATACAAAATTTCAACTTTCTGTAGCGAACCGTTTTTGAATTATGCGAGATAACAACGCACGCACAGCCATCACAACGAAACTGGTCAAAATGGATATCTACGTTGAAATCTGAAAACGGAAAATGTTCGCGATTACAATACTCTCTTTGCTGCGTACAAGAAAGTAATAAGAAAAAAAATCAAATCTGAATCTCTTTTCATTAATGCACTTTTACAGCGCTTAAATTTTCGTTCTATGTTAATTTTCGTGAATTTTGTTAACCTCTTTCCTCACTACTGAAGTGATGTGTTGTGGGAATAATAAATATAGAACACACCCATGACTTAGTTTTAGTTATTGTTTTGTTTTGATATCTGCAAAATTACCAGAGTTAGAGACGTTTTTCCAAAATTTGTTTTCAGCTGCGAAAATAACAATATGGCTGCAAAAATAAAAGTATGAGCCTGACAAATGTTTTACCCAGAGTTTTAAACTCACTAAATATAATAGTGAAAATAAAGTAATAGTGAATAGTGAAAAGTAGTGGAAATTTCAAGCAACATGGTCTGGGTGATTTAAAACTGATTGCCCTGTATTTTGGCCTGAATGTAAATAAAAAAGAAATCCGTGAGCAGTAGAACTCCGTCACTAAAGTCGTATTTTCCCGTTAAAAAAGATAAAAACGGAGGAGTAAGAAAAAAATTGAGACCCACAAAAGACAGTCCTCTAACATACCAAAATTTACATATGAAATGACAATTAACCGAAAATAACATACCGAAATTTTGACTGTAATTTATCCAATCTTTAATGGTATCGTTCTCCCTTGAGGAATGCCCTACATACCCAATTTCAGCTCATTTGACCCAAAGGGGGCCGCTGGAGGTGCCAAAATGTAGCGGGAAAAAAATATATATTAGACATCTCTAAATTTTCCATAATCGTGCTCTAGGCGTTATGAAACGGATAGAAATCGCAGTCCCGCCGCTCACCGCCGACCTATTCGACCCACTGCAATAGTCCTTTTTTTCAGGAAAAAAACGACTAAAAACATATTAACATTGTTTTTTTTATGGAGAGTAGAATGATCCTATATACTATATAATACTCTAAAGTATTTATGTATTAGGTTCAAACTAAAACGAATCACGGACCCAACATTATGGATCGAAACTTCGTAATCAATGAAAACTCTCTCCTGAGGATGAGTTTTGGGATTTTCTGAATCTAATTCTGAAATGAAATTTGCCAGATGGTCTGCAAAAGTGTTGTAGTGATTGAATGCACTGAATCTATCTGTTGAAAGCTGGGGAAAAACTATTTGCTCACTAACATAGGTTCACGATTTGAAAGGGAGATGATTTAAATGGGTAGACCATTTTGTACATGTGAAAACATACATAAACTGTCTTCAACTTAATTTCTTGTGATTGTAAAAAAATGATAATATCACAAAAGTGGGCTTACTTTTTCATTTGAAACTGTTTTTCTTGCTCCTGCTCTTTCTTGCGTACCAGCAAACCTCGTATTATGTACCTTCTAACCAAGAAATCATTATCTTGAGAAGATAAAGCAATTTGTTTTTCTTGCGTCCTTTCTGCCAGCCACACTTTTGCGTAATGCATCGACAAGAGGCTGTACATATCGACTTTTTCCTGAAATCAACAAAATATACTCCTAATATTAAATGGTATACATTAAATCCGATAGTCATTGTAGTATAAAAACAAATGAAAACATTCATTTTAACCCAATCTCAACAAATCAATTTCACACTTTTCTACTCCAAACTTTTATCTTTATAGTGTGCAATTTAATTATTACATAACTCTGATTATCAATTCATTATTGACGTCAGAACTATTGTGATTTATTCTCAAAATATCGGGACTGCATTTCGTTTCATACCTTTTCGTAGGATGGTATGAAAGGTCCTGATGTCGAATTGGTGTACTCCGATGACATTATGGCGTCGGGCCTTTTTATAGGTAAAGAAGGAGTCCACTTTATCTTCCTCGCCTTCATTCTTATCTTCCTTTCCTAAAATGGATGATAAATTACCGACAACAAAAAGGGCTAATGACGTTTTTATTGTATTATTGAGAAAATGATAATTCTCTAATGATAACAATTAAATTTATTTAAAATTAAAATATAATTAAATTTTATATAAACTATTTATACTTCATAATTCTTAGCATAATTGACCGAGCGTAAGCGAGGTTCTGTTTTAACTCAGCCGTTCGCCATTCCGTCTGTCTGTATGTTACCCGATTACGACCAAATGCGTTGTTTCTATTTCTTCAAACTTGTCATCTTGAAGTTCCTTGAAGGTTCCTTGAAGTCATGAAAAACGATTTATATTGAGGAATCTATTTTTTTATTCCTATCCAAGATGGCAGTCGTTTTAATGCCCTCTATCATCAAAAATTCGTTTGTTTCGCAGTTAACAAATTGCGTTTTTCCATTTTAACTGTCTCAATACCGAAGGTCAGGAGGCCCCGTAATCATGAAGGAATTGAAAATAAAATATGTCCGCAGAATTGAAAATTTCTACAAGCGTTTTACGTTTTAAACATCAAAGAAGCATTGGTCTCGTGCCTGTCAAATCCATATGACGGGATAACACCTGCTATCGTTAATCTGATTATAATGAAATTTTTATAGAATATGCGGGTTTGCACCTAGATGGTTCCATGTCAGTTTTTTTAAATGTTATCCACTACTTTTTCTTACGTATGCGCAAACACATTTTTTATTGACAAGTCTATAGTTTAAAAACAACTCGTCCAATTTGAACCAAAGTTGGAGAAACATTGGGGACTGGTGAAGATATGGTCATTAAACGCATGCGCTAAAGTTTTTCCGAGTACCATCAATGTTGTAATTAATTGAGAAAAAAAGGTACCTTCATGAGAGACAAATTATAATGTCCGGTATCCATACTAACAATATTGGTTTCTCAATGAATTCCAACATTGGCTAAACCTTTAAAAGCTGCAATGAATTTTAAATTTGTTTGCGAAGTTTGCTGTTCACAGAACTACTAGAATATCGGAAGACCCAAAGTAAGTTGGATGGAGATAGTAATCCACGCGAACCTAAAACTGCGACTTATCAAAAACTATAGTTCCGAGAAAAGGACTCTTTTTTTTTTAAGATCAACATTCGTCTAAAACTTATCTATCTGCATAGCTCTAAAATTCTAGACGAGTCCTTGCCTCCACAAGTACTCTCCAGATGTGTCTATTGTCTGCGGCCGCCCTTCAGTTACGAGCACACAGGATGCTCCTCGCGTCGCTGGATACACTATCCAACCATTTGGTCTACCAACTCTTCTATTTGTGCCTAATTTGGCTTCCAAGATTGGCCATTGGTTCTCTTTCATTCTGATAGTTTGCCTAGCCTAGCACAGCCTATTCAGTTTAGCTGTCCGCACAATGTTCGCTTTTCCGTATAACTCTTACAGCTCCCTGTTCTTCCGTCTTCTTCGTACATCTCTCTCTCTCTTTTATGGGACCAAAAATTCTTCTTAGAATCTTCCTTTTCGAAAACAAGGAGATTTATTCCATCGCTTTTGGACAGTGTCTACGATTTGGAAGCATGTGCTAGGGCCTGACGTATTAAGGTCTTATAGTCATTATAGGTCATATAGTCTGGCTTTTATTTTCAATGAGATCAAACTGTTCTTCATATATTTAATAGACCAAAAAACGCCTATTTGCAGCTATGATTATGTTTGCTCCTGTTAATTTCAAAGGACATACCATTGGAGGAACTTATAAGCGATCCAAGGTATGTAAACTCCCGCACCCTTTGGAATATATTTGACCCTATATCTATGCTATCTCCTGTGGGACCAGATCCATCGCCTAAATACATATATTTAGTCTTATCTGCATTTACTGGACCCATCGGGAGTGCTGTTTTCCGCAGGGCAAGAAAGACGTTTTTTAATGCCGGAAGTGGCCCTGCAACTATTGTCTATATCGTCAGAATATCGTAGCAGTTGCTGCATTTTCGTGCTTAGTTTCGTCTTTGAATTCCAGAGTTCCTTATTACTTTTTCTAAGGCTATGCATAACGAAAGGAAAAAGAAAATTCTCGGAAGGCGGCCGTTTCCAATCTGGAAATCGAGAAATACGTCAATTTAATGATTTACTAAAAATGTATGAACAACTCTTTGCTTTTCACTGTGTTTTTTTTTCATCTGCCCCTATTAATTACAATTATCAACAATCAGCAGATGGGCTGACATAACAACAGATACAAAAACAAATTAATAAATAAAAAAAAAAGGCTTGATAGGCATGAGGAGAGGCGGAACCCAGCGGCACCACTTCTATGAGAGGGTTAATTTGCTTGCATAATTATGCAAGTAGGTCTCTCAACTATACCTCCTGGTATTTCCCGGCATGAGAGTTGTCGCCGTCTCTTTTATTGGTTGCTGTATCCGTTGAACTTTGTAGTACTCGTATGTTCGTATGTGTTCATTGACCGTCGGCATGAGTAAGTCAGTGTGCAATCAGTGTAAGTCAGGCGCTTTGGTAATCAGTCGTAGTATTTTAAATTGAAAAGACTGAAGTCGTTTTAAGTGTGTTTGTTTTGCCGTGCCGAATATTTGTAGAACGTAAGTCCAAAAAGGTTTGAATAGGTATGTGTAAATGCATAATTTTTCTGTTGCTTTTAATTTGGGATGTCGTCTAAAAATTGAGTACTATAATTTCAGTCGAAGATTTAATGATCATCATTTTTTAATAGGTGGACCCTATGATATTCTTCCGTCAAAGATTAGTTCTTAGTATTGTACTCTATCCATTTTTGGAATCGGTATATTGTCAAAGTTTACAGGAGGGTATGTTTTCAGTCTGAGGGTAAATGTGATGTGTTGGGACTTTTGATAATTTATTCGATTCTTCCAAAGTTTGCACCAGTCGTGTGTTCTCTGTAAGTGATGTAAGTTAAGTGATGCATATGTAAAATTTTCGTGTGTAGTAATGATAGCCGTGTGGTCTACGTATGTAGCTGTAAAGATGTGGAAATATCTTGAGTGTAGGCTATGTACAGCAGTGGAGCAAGAATTGATCTCTGATGTACACCGGCTAAAATCGTTCGAATTGAAGAAATTCCTGATCCATGTCTGAGGGAAAATAATCAAGAATTAGGTAGTAGTTGTGGGGTTGTATGATTTTGAGCTTAAAGAGAAGCCCTTAGTGTCATACTTCGTTGAATGCTCGGGTAACATCGAGAAATACTCCAGTTGCATATTCTGCTCCGTTGCTGTCGATTTGTAGTCAGTCACACTGTGTAGATGTTGTGCTGTCGAGTGTAACTTTCGAAACCCGAATTGAGGGTCAGGAATTTTACATATGTCTGTTGGTATATGTATAATAGTCGTGAATACAGTAATTTTTCGAATGATTTAGAACATGAAGGAAGCAAACATATTTGTCTATATCATGAAAAACTGTTTGTGTCTTTGTCTGAATTTTTAGTCATAGTTATGTAGGAGTATTTCCATTGTACGGAAAATTTGGTGGTTCTGATAATACAGTTGAAGATTGTCGTAAAAAATGCGTTTCTAGGCATTAGGTGGAGTACCTCAGCATTTGTCAAATCCTGGGGTTTTTCTTTTCGGATATCGTCTAATTTCTTGTGAAACAAGGCTGCGGTGGTAGTGTTAGTTGTAGTGGTACGTCTAAATTATTTTGTACAATGCTCTTATTCTCTGTGTTACTGAAGTCCATAAGTGGTTTAAAAACGAAGATAGCAAAAAGTACAGACCTTTCCTTGTCCAACACGGCCCAAGAACCATCCTCTCTTCGAAGGGGTGCTGACACCTCAAGATGCTTTAAAAGATTCCTGGTTTGCCTCCATAAACTTCCATCGTCTGCCGAAAAGTCGTTAATATAATTGTTATATAATTTGTACTTTGGAATTTTTTAATCCGGTTTTTAAGTTCGTCATTCAGCCTGTTAAAAATTCTACTGATTTTACTGATGGAAGTTTATTAGTCTGCCATACGAACTCTTCTCTTTGCTCTGATCAATTCGCATCTGTACATTAGGATATGAGGCAAGTTCTCTATTTTTGTGATCTAGACATTGGCGAGGACCATGCTACTTCTTGTGAACGTTTGGGCTGCTTCTTCTAATTCATGCTGATTTTCTATCGAGACTGGAACAGAAAGTTTGGAATCCAAATGACCTCTAATCTAGGCGTCCCAGTCCATGTAACCTTTTATGAGCTCAGGTCTTTTTTGTGCCACAGAAGCGCATCGAAGTTCTGAGAGGAATGATCCGAGCAGAGGTCAGAATTTGTACTTACGGTCAAAGGTACAGTTATCCTTTAGAAGTGGGCCAATAAGTCAGTGAATTTTGGATTATCATGTCTAACGAAAGTTCATGGAGAGTAGACCAGAGATTTCTACCTCTTGGTGTGCACCTTCTAGATCCAAAGACCTGATGTTTGGCGTCGTAATCGCCATGCTGCGTCTTCTTAGGTGTTCAAAGAACTCAGAAAACATTGTGGGTATAATCTGGTACCTATGGGAGGCAGTAGTCTGTAGCAAATGCGATGATGTAATGTTTTGTGTATAATGTGATTCCTATGGATTGTATATCTCAGCTCCAAGTACAGTTTTGTCTGGATGGTCAGTCCTGTAAATAGTGTAGTCTGGATTGCAAGTTTGATAGAGGTGCCAGGTGTGTTTCTGTAATTAGTGCTATGTCCAGTAAGTCCGTTTTTCGTGTAAGTACAAGTCAAGTTCAATACTGTGCTGATCCGTTTGCATTTCAAAGGAGAATTGACAAGAAGCCACCGTTGATTATAGAGGATAAGTAGGCTAGCAGGCCTGTTTAATGTGAGATAGCTGCTGAAGAAGACTGAAAAGGGGCTGCATTAAGTTATTTAATTCCTAAATAATATGAAATAATTGGAAAGAGCAATTATTAACCTGAAGTCTCTCCACGTACCTATAAATGTTTAGTTGAGGTCCGCATGATGGTATCATTCACTTACCATAAATGTTTGCTGTTGCTGTGTACAGCATTGAGTGCTGGTTGACTTTGCTGCTCCTCAGGTCCAGCTATGTTCTGAGGTGCCGTTTGGTTGAGGTGCTACCGCATTGGAGGGAACTCTTGGATGCCTGGATGCACCTGTACTGGCTGACAGCTACTGTAGAACGCAAATGAGGAAGGTTTCTCGAATTGCGTTGAGTCCTGAGATATTTCAGCGTCTGGTAGCCTTTATAGTTAGCTAGATGTTGGCCGATACAATTAGCACACTTTACGAATGTGTTTTCATGAATGAACTGCTTTCGTGATATTCATCACACTTCACGCATCTTTATCGAAGGTTACATACACTGAGGAATGTTTCTCTTTTTTCGTGGCTCCTCGATTTTAATCCGTGATTAATATAAAAATTCAATATTGAATATCTCCTCTCTGAATGTACTAGGCAGCAAAAAAATATTTTTTGAATGTTTCCTTCAATTCATGAGTCCAATATGACTAATTTGGCCTAATACATAGAATGGGTCGAAATATTTAACATTAACAAATTTAGGCAAAATTACGAATTTCATATTATCAGCTAACAACATTGAAAGTCCATTTGAAATTTTTAAATGACGGTTATATACTTGGCAGGTTGAATCTGAAGAGCATTAGGAGGTGGTTTCATGACTTCGTTGTCTTTTGGCATGTCTCTTGTGAGTTCCGGAGCATCCCTATACACAGAACAACAGTAATTCGCAATCATTCCTTCATTCCAACGGCCCTAATATCTTTGTATCATTAGAGAAATATCTTGATGGTATCGTTCTCCGTGTTCATCACTGACAGCTCCGCAACTAGGAGGGAAAAAGTCTGAATGGGAGTGGAGAAAATGGATTTTAAGCAACATGTTGCATCCAAGTTGACGGTATTTTCGTAGAAGTATTGCCACCAATGGAGCATAGTTATCATCTCTTTTGTTCCCCAAAAAGCCATGAATAACTCCCTTGAAGGCATTCCAAGCTTCCGTTTCTTTCCCCTCCAAAGCTAGGTCAAACATAGGATCTTTTACAAGTTGTCAAATTTGTGGCCCAACAAAAACACCTTTTTTAACATTTGTATCACTTAATGTAGAAAATTTGTCTCTTAAATATCTAAATAAAGGCTTCTCTCTCCTTCTTGGTTCATACCTTTGACCAAGTTTTCATCAAACCGAGTTTTATATGTTGTGGGGGAAGAAAAATATCTTTTGGATCAACGAGAGGGTCGGCAACAACGTTTTTTTTCATTACGGTTAAGATTTCTTGCAGGCCAGTCTGCTTGAATATAATGTGATTTCCGATGCCCCACATACATAAAAAGCAGCAGTATTTATTGCAGGCCAGTTGCATTCCTCGGTGCAACTATCACGACTATCGTTCAACGACTCAGTCGTTAAGAGTCGTTCGAACAGCACTATTAGCCTGTATTTCATAGGAGGGTGTTTTCCTCCGTGCGACTGACTACCGAGTCGTTAACGATCGTCGTAAACGATTCTAACGACTGAGTCAATAGTCATTGAGAGAAGGGTAAATAAAATAGACAGTGCATTATACAATATTGTTTTATTTATGTATACTATATAGTACATTTCTAGAATTTTAAAGATTTTTGGCCAAAACTTATTAATAGTAATGAATTAAATTGATAAATAATGTGTGGTTAATTTTTCAGACAAAATCAAATGGCAAGAACTTCTTATGCGAAAATTAAATAGTTGGTTAAAAATTAAAAAAATGGTTTTTAATTAACGACTGTGTGGAATATGATTTAATACCACTAAATTAAGATAATTAATGTAAATAGTGTTCTTTATAAGTGTTAATTTGAACATTTCTAAATTATTTTTTATATTTTTATTAATTAATATTTGTATGGTTTCTTGATATTTGTGGAAGAGATTAAATTAATATTTAATTAAATTAACAGAATTAGCAACAATTTTTGTTTATTGATGACTGATTTGAAAATTAGTAAAATGGGCCGAATCTTTGCCTAATATAATTTAATAAACAACAAAGTAAAGAAATGAAATTTAAAAAAATTTATTTTCCTGAAAATATAATAATAAAAGTAATTTATAAACTTACTAGTTTTTCTCCTGTTCATCCTCATCCTAAGTGAAACAAAATATAACAAAAACTTGTTATAACAAAACCTTGTTAATCCAGCGGTTGCAGGCGCAGTAGCCCGAATTACCGATGCGACATACCGAATACGATATTATCGCAGACCGTCGCTGAGTGATCGCATTCAAATATCGTAGTTTAAATAAAATATTTTCCCGAATCGTCCCAAGCGATAGTATCGCGCCTGTCTACGGGAGCCTCAAGATATTGTATTTATAATATAGATATTTCTGTGCGCATATAATTAAGATATCGTTTTTATAACATCGATATTTCTATATTCTATATTCCGATATAATTAACATATTTTTTATATAATAGCTATATTTCTGGAACGATGTTACTTAGATAGTGTTCTTATAACATCGATATTTCCTCTGCCGATATCATTAAAACATAATTGTTATAATATCGATATTACGCTTCCGATATCATTATGTTATTGTTCTTATTATGTTCATTTACAGTAGGATTTAAATAGTAATAAGATTTAAATAATTTCCTAATGTCCTCCCGATTCGTCTAGTTTTTTTTTTTTTTTTGCTATTTGATAAAAGAATTAATGATATTTGGAATATCGACATTTTTCTGCCGATATAATTAAAATATTGTTTTTATCAATTTCATTTCCAGCAGGATTTAAACATTAAGAAACATGTTATCTCCTAATTTTCCTCCAAAGGTTAAGAAATTATTACTGTTATTTGGTAAAAAAAAAAAAAACTAAATAAATAAAACTTTTCGCTATTCATCCTCTCAAAAGCCCATTTACAATGGATTTTGCTAAGACAAAATATTTTTATCAAAGCGACTTTTATGTATTTTACAAATGTGCAATTGGATCGTAATCACCTTGAGTATTTTGGAGTGAACGCTATCTATTCAATTAAAAACTTATAACAATTAAAATACTTACTTAAAAATACACAATTAAGAAACTTCCTGCTTTTCTATGTGGAATACGACCATGGATCTATATGAACTATTTGTTGACCTAGGTTGCAGCACTAGGTCTACTGTCACTTTTCCGCCTAAATATTTGCTGTGACCTGTAGGTTACCTTGTGTGCACATGCTCTGCTTCTATATAGTATACAGTTCTGCTGTATATAGTTCAGCAGCAAAATGTTTTTTCCCGAAAATCAGTAATAACTTCTAAACTATTAGCTGTCTAGTCATTGCAGTGGTCTCATTCAGTCCAGAAACAAAAAACGCTGCCAATCATTACACCATGATTTATTATCTGGTCTGTCCATTGACAGGACTTTCCATGTCGCTTTCGTTTACAATTTAGATAATTAAATTATCATTCAAATGAGCATTTGGAATGTTTCGAGAAAGAAACATGCGTAGAATAAATTGTAAACGATATATACCAAGTTCAGCAAAGAAATTAAGCAATAGGCACATTTATCACATTTGGGCAAAATTTATTAAAAATATTAGATGAAAAATGAATGTTTTTATAAGTTCCATCTAAATTTATAAATTTATTGCATAACTTAATGTTAAAAATGTATTTTAAATAAATGTAGGTGCATTCGTTTGTAATGGCAATCCAGCAGTTATCGGTTTATTATTTTGAATAATGGACCTTTGCAAAACTTTTTTTTAGACCATTCTCTCCTCAACATTTGAGGTTTTACGTTTCAACATACTTGGAATCCATATATCGATTAAAAATTTCCGTTCGTCGGCCGTCCGCAGCTTTTCTTGGAACTACTGGATAGTTTTTCTTGAGATTTGGATCAAAATCACTAGTCCCCCCAGGACAATTATCGAAACTCAAAATTATCATTTGTAATTTTTAGATTTGATAAGCCTTTTATAAAAATAGAAAAAAAAATGTTAAGAGTTTTGGAATCAGCATACCAAGGACTTAAAATAATATGAGCATAATAATTGAAATGAAACAGTATCTCAAGATTTGCTGCAAAAGTGGTAGACCAGGTATTGGAAATTTTGTCGCATGTATTTGACAACTGCCACAATAAGAGATTATTTGGCCACTCTCTCAAAGAATTTTATCATCTCCAGAAAACGAAGAAGCCATGATGAGCATAGTCTCTCATAACTGGGATTGTATTTTTATTTTTTACATATTTTACACCAAAGTAAATTTTTTATTTAAAATTTTACTCGACAAAAATCCGTTTCAACAATTTAAAGTAAAATAGAGCACTTTTAATGTTGCATATTTTTAAATATTAAACCTTTTTCACATATTTGATCTTACAATGAATAGGCTACGAATTTCTCCGCTTAATATTCGGAAAAATATCGATATTTTTCAAGAAATGTGTAAGTATTTAGCCCAATTGTTTTAATTCTACATATCATAATATCAATATTAAAATTTGAAAATTGCTAACCGATTTTCTTTTTTTACAAAAGAAGTAAATAAACAAGCAAAAAAAAGTCTAGAAGGAGGACTATTTCGACAACCAAAGAAGCAAAACAACATTGTTGAAAATGTACTATAAAGTGGTATGGGGCATTCTACTATCTGTAGTAGCAGTGGCCAAGCCAACCGTTGTACAGTGGTCAAAATTACATAAGTAGCACGTCAAATAGTTTTTTTTAAGTTCTCATTTCCGGTTGAGATTAGTTGATATTTGTAGAAGGGGAGGGGGAGGGGAGGAGCAGCTATGTAGCTGGTGTCTACAGTAAAGAAAATATGTTTGAATGATAACAGTAGCATAAATATTTCTAAAGAAATACACTCTGACTTAAATTTACCCCCTGAACCAATCATAACAAGATAAAATAACTGCACTGAGGCGGAGGAATCTATTGTACCAACTTTGAAAATATAAAGGTCATTATATGAGGATTAAAGGGTTAGTCCCGCTTCTGCCACCATTGAATAATCCTGCCTTTTATTTAATTCATCAGTTCTAAAGAAAGATTTGGGAAATATGATTGCAAATTTATCTTTCTGGTCCAAGACAATCACAAGATTAGAGACCAAATGTTTTGCTCTTACTGAAAATGTAAACTTGACTAACGAAGCCATCGATAGGCTATGTGATCTACCCTGGAGAGAAGAGAATAGTCCATAAGAATGAAGATTGAAGATCAAATAAAAAAAAAAAAAAAATCCAGACATACATAATGCAGAATACAGCTGATGTTTGCAGGGCTAAAAGAATCACGAAGCAGGAAAATCCATCGAATTAAGTGCTAAAGAAATTCCCTCATTTATGTTTTATCCCGTCACCTCAGGCGACGTGAAAAGACCATTTAGCCGATACAAAACAATTCTGAGGGACAATCGGCGGAAATTTCTCTTCGAACATCTAAAAATGCCTAATTTGCGCCAATTTCACCTGAATTTGGTGAATACTCTATGCCTGAGTGATTTGAAGTTGTTTGTTATTTTTCTACAGTTTTATTTCCTTTGCTACCTAATTTTGTTCCTTAATTTGAATATATTTTTTTTTCGTTTTTCCTAATGTGCTTTTTTAAATCTATTTTATATATTTTAAAGTACATGTATATAATATTTTATTGCTGCAATTATAGTATTTTTAATAAACATTTTTTTACATAATTCACATCTTTTAGATTTATTTTTAAATATTTGAAATAATAACAACATATTTTGGATTTTTTACTACATAAAAATCCTAACCCTACTCATAACAAATAGCAATAATCGTTAACGACTGAAGATTATATTCTACCTTCTCCCGTACGACTATTCAAGCCGTGAGATGGTCTTTAACGACTCAACCGGGAATAGAGTCGTTATAGCAACGGTGCTCTACGATCGTTGTTGCCATATTAACCATTCAATATTGAGATAGTCGTACCGAGGAAAACACCCTTTACGACTATTTATAATCGTTCAACGATTATAGTCGGGATAGTCGCACCGAGGAAAACACACCTTTAGGGTATAGCGATGATCTTTCAATCGCCACATATTTTCCACTTGTATTAATCATACTCGTATTTGATTGAGTTAAGGAGTGCTTTCATGTTTGCGTAATTATCCTTCATGTGAACTGCATGGCCAACAGGAATAGAAGGAAGACGGTTACCGTTGTGAAGTAATGTAACACAGCTTATAAACTAAGCTTGGATGAATCTATGAATAGCCTCCATTATGTTTCAAATTCAAACATTTCATCCAGCCATTAACGTTGAAAAATACAACAAGATTGTTTTTCTTCTCAAAAAAAGGAAGCTCTGACGCTGCCTGTACTGTGATACCCTGACACCAAATTGGAGAAGATTCCATTACTATAGTCTTGACCCAAGAAGTTCTGCCTTCTCCTTTGACAAATCAAGGTCTCGAATGAGATCACTCAATTCCTCTTGACTAAGTCTGTTCGGTTTATCATCTGTTATTTCAAAATCAGGATTGTGAGATGTGCAATGCTTGCTGAGTTCTTCTTCGCTAATATCTCCATTGTAGTTGCGTTTCTGCGACGAAAATGTTATTTCACCACAAATATAACAAATATTATGCACTAAGTTCACACAATTTTGTGGCATATTGGTTTAGTCAAATTTACACTTTAAAATCACTCCGAAACAATAAATTCTGATAACAAAAAATAGGAACCACGTGAAAAACAAAGTCAGAACAACAGTAATAAGGTTTAACCTCCAAATAGCCTAAGAACATTTTGTTGAACAGTGCAACCAACTTGCAAAAACGAAATTTCCCAAAAAGTGAAAATTTAGAATATAAAAATGACATGTGACTGCATCTCAAAAGCAAGAGCTGAACGGTCATTTTTATAGTGATTTTTGAACTCAGCAAGTGAAAATACATTTGCTATTTTTCTGGCTGAAACAGTTTCATTGTTGAACAGTAATATTTCTTTCATTATGCCCACAAAGAACAAAGGGAGGGAGGTTTTTGAATCGAGAGATGACTGATTAACTATAGCCCATTTTTTCAATTCTTCATTAATGATATCGAATGGTGTTCCGTGGTGTAGATGTTTTACAAAAATCCTTGCCCATCTGTCCAGTGGGGCATAAGTTGAAAATTATGAAAGTCTGCGCCTTTATTGCGCAGGCTTTTAATAAGCTTTCTATAAATATCGGGATTTTGTGGTTATACTGTATATACATCACTGTGATGTCGGGATTCGTATTTGGACCCGATTCGTTTTCTAGAAAAGAAATTGATAATTCTCAACACCATTTATAAACAGCGGTGAGATTTTGTCATTTTGAAAGGTTTTTTTTATTTCTTCCAAATGAGAATTTGTAATTTGGGTTAGGGACTAGAAAATGTTTGAAGTTAGTACAGATTCTGTAGGTCTTCTTTGTATTATGTCGTTTGAATCTAGCACTGGTCTTTTACGACCTGTAACCAGCTCCTAGGAGCCTTCGGCATTATTTACATCACTATTATTAAAATCCATTTGGCTTACCCCCTGTTGAGATGGTTCGTTCATCATTGATGATGAAATCCGTTCAATTCTTGTTCAGTGTTTTTTCTTCAAACCAATAATTTTTCTAAAACACATTTAACACACCTATAAAATGTTTTTGACAGTTTATTAACACTTTTTTGAAACACAAAAATATACTAATCTTTCAGGTTGGTTAACATCACCAGATCAATTCCTACAATTTGGGAACTCAGATCAAAATGAAGTTAAATTTTCAAAAATGAGAATAACCCGATTTTCACTGATAAGTGGAAACAAGAGTAGACCTATTGTTCTCACGAATCAAAGAGGGTAAACCGCAAGAGATATGTACAAGGGCGTGCGCAGGAATTTCTTTAGAGGGGGAGCCGGCCCTGCTGAGAAAAATATAGCTGAGATATCTGAAACGTTGGTAATTTACGCCGTTCAGACTATATTAATGACAATTATTGAATATCGGACACATACCTATGTGTGTTGTGACTTTTTTGAGCAGAATTCCACTCATTATAATTTCAACGATTTCAAGAAAAAATTTTAAAATCATACGAGAATATGTGTTTTACGAATTTCTAGAGCAGAATTCAGCTCTTGTAATTTCACTTGCTTCAAGAAAAATGGTTAAAATCAAAGGAAAGCTTTGTTTTTTTGGATCGGATTTGGCTGGTTCAAGAAAATTGGTGAAAAACGGACGAGGAGTAGTGAAGTGACAGAATTGCTGCAGAGGATGCAGCACACCACCATGCTTACAGAACTTACCACTTAGTTCAAAAGTGGTCGGGAGTTGAAAAAATCTTACATATTGTGGGTAGAAGCTCGATGATCAGGAGCTTACTCCCAACACCATCACCCTGACTCCTGCTCCTCAGATCCTACTGCGAATGATTTCCTGCAAGTGCAAAAACGTTGCAGCTGCCGGAAAGCTGGGCTACAATGCTGTGTCTTCTGTCGGTTCTGCGCAGGCAAATTATGTCAGAACGTCCAATTTCATCAACTAGAGAATTCTGATGTTGAAGAAGACATCTCCACCCCTACTTTGTACGATTTGTGAGTTCCTCCAATGAACTTGTTCCATTTTCAGAGGATCATTTCTAGAAGCCTGGACCGTTAAGATTAAGGAAATTACAATGAGTTTTTTTTTTTTCTTTTAGACAGTGCAAAGCCAGACAAGAACATATCAAGATTGCCGAGCAGAAGAGAAAAGAACAGGCTGCATCCAGACGAGTGCAAACCAGCAGCACTGCCACAACCAATCACATTAGAGAAAACAGACCTGTTAGTACGGCGACAACGCACTCTTCTCTAGTGCGTCCCTAAGAGCCTCAACCGCCATCAGCGACTGGAACAGACAAGGAATCCCCACCACCGGCAGAGGAGGGAGCGCCACAACCTCAGCTGGACCAATCACAAACTTTCATGTTGACAGTGATAAATCAAACCATCACCCATATGTTTTCAGAGATGAGGACTTTCATGAAAACACTCATTACAGACCTGAAACAAGGATGCCAGTGTCAAAAATGATTGGTTACAGCATTGTAAATTTCAACTGTTGTGGCCTCGCCACAAAACTAGAAGAGGTGGAGGCTCTCCTGGCGCTTACCGAACCCACTGTGGCCGTCATCACGGACACTAGAATACAAGGGCGCCCCTCCCTCCCCGATTTCGAGGATATGCCGTAGCTACAGATGACTCACACGATCCCCATGGAGGTGTGCTCATAGCGGTACGGCATGGAACGACGTGGAAGAAGATGCCACCCCCTATGAACACCAGAGACGGACGGACCAGCCATGTCACCGTTCAGGTGCTCATGAACCAGCCTACCTACATCACAGGCATATACCGGCGTCCAAGGGGGTCACTGAGAGAGCTACGGCAACTCATCGACACATGCGGGACAAAAACCAATCACTGGTTGGTAGGAGACCTGAATGCCAGACACAGCCTATGGCATAACACGACGGCAAACCCGGCGGGATGCAGCTGGTTAAAACAGCATTTACAGTTGTACACCCAGCCACTCACACCTTCCGCCACTTTCGAGATGGCTCTACGTCGACAATCGATCTCCTGTTAACAAGACAGCCACACCGTATCACTGAGTGCACTGTCACAGACTTCATCTCGTCGGACCATCGCCCGGTGATCTATGAAGTGCAAGGAAGAAGACCCGAGCCGACGGTGAAGAAATTTAAATACCAAGAGGCCGACTGGAGCCGTTTCAAAGCCGAGGTATGCCATAGGCTGCAGCAAGTTCCGACCCTGCGAACCGTGGAGGAAGTAACTGACTACATCGAGGACTTCACGGCAGCATTAGTCGAGTCTGCGCAGACGGCCATCCCCACCTACTATCCACAGCCTCCCCACTTACAGAAACCCCCACCCCACATCATGGCGCTCATAGAAAGTAGGCGGACACTGAAGAACCGTCATTCCCGCACCAGAGATCCAGACACCAAAAGAGCCCTGAACGCAGTGACCACCCAGATTAAAAATCGCATGCGCCAATGGAAGACTGCGACCTGGCACGAACGGCTACGGGCCACGCATGGTGATTACAGGAAATTCTGGAAACTCACAAAAGCGGCAACCAAGAAGACCTCTAATGTCCGCCTACATGATGGAGACCGAATTCTAAATCATGCTGAGCAAGCCGAGCTACTAGTTGGGCACTATCAGCATGATATAGATACGCGGACAGGGGCCCAGCTCTCAATACCGGAGATGGCTAAGGAGAACAATTACATGTTCGTCACTCCGAAGAAACTGAAGGCCATCCTCAGAAGAGCCCACGGAAACAGGGCCCCTGGTCATGAGGGGGTACAGACGATACTCCTGAAACAACTACCGAGAAAAGGGATTGCTCATCTCACAAACCTGTACAATTCGTGCTTGAGGCTGAGATACTTCCCCGAAAAATGGAAGCATGCCATCCTGTTTCCACTCCTCAAGCCGAATAAGCCAGGGAACGAGGCAGATCACTATAGACCAATCAGCCTGTTGCCGCACCTCGGTAAGGTATACGAAAAGATCATCCTGAATTACCTTAGAGAATTCTGTGATGAAAACTCCGTAATTCCTTACGAACAGACCGGTTTTCAAGCACACCTCAGTACAGAACATCATCTAATGAAGCTACAAACTGAGGTGAACACCAGCTTCAATCGGAACACGGCAACGGCTATGATCTCCATTGACTGTAAAAAGGCATTCGACTCAGTGTCTCACGGTATTCTATGCCGTAAACTCTTAGACCTCGAGTGCCCGGAACAGCTCTACAATGTCATTGTCTCCTTTTTCGGCAACAGGACCATCTCTGTGCGAGTTTGTGATGAGCAATCCCGGACCATCTCACTGAAGTGCGGAGTGCCGCAAGGAGCAGACCTCTCTCCGGTGCTGTTTTCTATATATACTGCTGAGGTAGTTGGCAAAAACTACAGAATAGCGAAGGTCGCTGCATATGCAGATGATATAGCCATCGACAGCACCAGTATGAGCGCCAAACATGCACTGAAACAGGCCGAGGAAACCTGTAAAGAGATAGTTCAACAGCTGAAAAACCTCAACATACAGGTCAATCCAGCAAAAACGGACTGTGTAGTGTTCTCACACCAACAGGGCAAGAAATCAACACTGCCGAGGACTCTCCAGGTGGCAGACACCGTCATCTCGCCTTCTAACTCCCTAGTATACTTGGGTATGAAGCTTGATCGGCATCTCAAGCTTAGTACCCATCTATATCAAAAGACCAGGACGGTCAGGAGAAGATCTTACCGTCTTCACCACCTACTGACTTCGCCAGCGCTTTCACTCCGCCTCAAATTGCAAGTGCACAAGAGCATACTCAGGCCGGCACTGCTATACGGGGCTCCATTGTTCACACATCTCACCGGTGGCACGCAGCGGCTCCTCCGGAGGTTTCAAGACTCGATGCTCCGGAAGATGGTAAGGACAACGGCGTGGAAGAGGAAAAAGGCTCATGAACTCCACACCCTGCTAGATTTACCAACGGTCCCGGAATTTATCAGGAGGAGGCATATCAAATTCTTGGATTCGCTGGGATATCTAGCAAACCCACTATTTAGGACACTAACACCAGCACCACCCCCACTTAGATGGCAGAAAGTAGTGGAAGGAAACAGAATGTGAAATGGACACTAAATTTAGTTTAAGGTATTAGTTAAGTTGATTAGATTAGGATTAAAGAGATAGTTGTATAAAAGAAAAACAAACAGAAAAATAAAGTGTGCCCCAACACTTTTGTTATAATAAGAATTAAATAAGAAATAACAATGTAAATCCAATACCACAAAAATTCCTTAAAATGAAGCCCAGCTTCAGCAAAAGGAAAAACATCAAATTAAATGTATATATCTGCAAATATAAGTATCCAGGGGTTTGGGAAAAAAAAAAAAAAAAAAAAAAAAAAAGGTTTTTCTTTTATACGTGAGTACTATGAGTTTTATTTTCTTTTTTTAATAAACTAAAATTGTAGTTATTACTATAAACGTTCTCGTGAAATGCTTTCATTGATTAATCCCAAATTCAATTTTCAAGGTTTTCGGTTATATACTAATTTTGAGAAAACCATTGAGTCTTAGTTAGCCGTTAAAGCACAAATTAAAGCCAAATTAATATTCTTCAAGTTCATTCCTGATGACTTTCCTCATGGGATGACTATTTTTGATAATATTTCACAGGTCAAATTTATAGATCAAAACAATCATTTTTCACAGGTGGGAAAATATTCAATCTTTGAAGATCTTTATCTCAGGAACTACTTGACCTACTGAGTAGGTTCAGGTCTAAAATTGGGACAAATTTAATTTGATTTAATAAAAGTAACTGTATGGCCATGTCAGGCGAATGTCTGCCGAGAGATGGTCGGACCGAGTTATTGATTGGCAGCCGCCGGGAAGACGGAGGCGAGGAAGACTCAGAAGTAGATGGATATGCGGTGTGAAAGAGGAGATGGCGGGCCGGGGTCTTCGGGAGGAAGATTGTCTTGACCGTGATCTCTGGAGCTCAGCCCTGACGTGAAAAGGCAACCCTAGTTGGAACGCCTATAAAAGTAAAAGTAAAAAAGTAACTATAACGTTTTATTTCTGGCGCAAACTTTGGGAGATGTTGATCAGAAACTGAAAATAGTGCCAAAATGTCGGTGTTTCTTTGGCTGCTACGCAGTTCGCACAGATTTTTCTAAGTATATGATTTGGTTTTTTACTACTGGCTTATGTCCAAACATCATACAAAAATTAGAACTACTGGACTTTTTGCAGAGTCGGATGTATGATTTGACTGGAATATTGTCCTAAGTGCGATACGCGCCTGCAAACTAACCTCAGATTAAAATTAACAACCAGAGTAACAAACTACGATGATCAGCCGTTTTTACAAAAGCAATTACATCCTTCTCATTGATCCGAATAAATCTTATTTGTAATAAAAATCAAAGCGCAAGTAGGAGAAGAGCAGGAGAAGACCTTGCCCCTCTCTAAAAATCATTATTAAATTGTGAGAGAGTAAAAAGAAGAAAATAAAATTGAAGAAAAATAGATGTGTAGAGACTATTTTACCTCAAAACTCGAACATAATTCTTAAAATTGATGAATATAATGGTTTTCAGTTAATCGATATTAGTAGAATTTTAGGAACTTGCGATGCATTTTGAAAACTTCGAGTTATAATGGAAACCTTAGCCTTAACTAAAAACAGACCAATAGCATCATTAAGAAATCAACAATTTTAACGAATAGGAATATTATACTTTAAATGAAATTTTTATCCTCAAGGAACCAAACAGCTATCATAGGAACTTCAACAACATTGGTGAGCATGTGTCGAAGTGGCATGATATCGTGAAATTATAACGAGTTGAATTGTGTTCCAGATATCACCAAAACACCTGAATTAAATTAATATTTTTAAAAATTTCCGGGTAAGAGATTTATTATAACGAGCAAAACTCTGCTCCTCTTTTTCTTCTTTCTCTACCTCCTTTTGTGCCTTTCAACGTGGAGGAGCCTCCAGCTACTTCGACCACACATCTCGGTCTCTCGTCGATACCTTCAACTGAGCCAGGGTCTTCCCTCTGTTTAGACCTAGTTCTTGGATGTGCTCTATATGTTCTTCTAGGCCTATCTTCCATACACTTTCTTAGTACTCTTTCTTCCTCCATTCTACAGATGTGTCCATACCATCGAAGTTGTCGGTATTCTAAGGTAGTTTTCAGTGAAGGTACCATGAGTTCATTTCTTATTCTATCTCCCCTGGTTTTACCCAATACTCTTCGTAAAAATTACATTACCGCAGCCTGAATTCTACTTAAGTCCTTATCGCTTGTCTTGGATGACCCAGCTTTCGCCGGCCTAGGGAGATATACTGCTTTGTAGATGTGGAGTTTGACATTCTTCCCTACTTCTCTCTTTCTCACAATAGTATTCCAAATATGGTAATAAATATTGTTCGTTTTTTTTATTCTATTGAACACTTCTTGATCTATTTTCCCAGATTTGCTGAAAATTGTTCCAAGGTAGATGTAGCAGTCCACGTTCTTCAGGACTTCTCCACTGCATAACATTGCTACAAATCTTCCATCCCCTTCATCTATGTCTACTGTCATAAACTTCCTCTTGCCGCTGTTAACACTCATTCTTTTACAAGCTAGATCTTCTTGCCATTCTTTAATGGCCTGTTGCAATTTTTCATGAGAGTCGGTCACCGGCACGATATCTTCTGCGTATAGGAATGCCTGCATTAGAACTGCCCTCATGTTCCTCATACCGACTGCAGTCCAAGCAGTTCTTCTTCTGCATATTTGGCAGATTGAGTCCATAATGACAATAAAAAATAATGGGTTCAAGCTATCCCCCTGTTTCACACCTCGTTCCAAAGAAAATGGCTTGGATTCTCGGCCGCCGATACGTACTATTCCTTTCGTACGTTGTTTTGATTGCTGCCAAAAGGTTCTCAGGAATCCCCTTTCCTCTCAGTGCTGTCCATATTTCATAACGGAGTACTGAGTCGAAGCCAGCTTTCAAAGCGATATATAATCTTCGATTTCTATCCCACGCCTTTTCTATAACATTTCTGAGATAAAATATGTGATCTTGGGTTTGTCTCTCCGGTCGGAAACCAGCCTGATCTTCTTCTAAATCTGGTTCTATCATTGGTCTTAATCTGTTTTCTAGGATAGTGGAGACAATACTACTCTTCGCCGTTCTCTGATCATGCACAACTTCTAGAACACGAGATAGAGGCCAATTAAGTGGTTGAATATGATACGATCTGGGAGGAAGACATAGAAAGGGCTCTGGAGAAACTAAAGTTAGGCAAAGCAGCATGCAGAGATGGGATTTTCCCAGAGTTTATTAAACATGGAGGAAATGAAATGATAAAGCAGCTGAAAGCACTTTTTCACAAGATATAGGACGATAAGATTATTCTGAAGGATTGGGAATACAAGATCATAGTCCCAATACACAGGAAAGATGGCACAACTGAATGTGGCTACTACGGGCCTATATGCTTATCCCAAGTGACGTATAAACTGTATACAACTATTCTAGAGAAACTCTGCTCCTGAAAGGTTCAAAACTTTGACTATAAGCTCCCGATAATGAAAAATATAGCGATCTGAGTTCTGTCCCAGAAATCCTCAAAAAACCCAAATTTTCATCTGATTTTTGAAAATTTTCTTGAACGCGTGACATTAGAGGTAAATGCTTTGCTCTAGAAATCTCGCCAATCTTGATCCGATTTTCATAAATTTTCTTGGAAAGATTGAAATTACAACCGGCAGAATTCTGTTCCAAATAGTCAATATTTTCGTCAGATTTTAAAAAGATTCTTGAAATCGGTGAAATTATAATTAATGGAATTCTGATCTCTAAAGCCGTAACGCACTCAAATTTGCGTTCGATACTCAAAAGTTTTCTTAACTAAAGGCGAAATTACGTAAATTACCTATATTTCAGATATATCAGCTATATTTATTCTAGGACAACCATACTCCCCCTCCTCCCTAAAGAAATACCTGCGTACGCCCTTGTCGGTAAAACCGGTGGCTCCCTATCGGATGGTCCAGAAAATTTGTTTCAAGAAGCCAGATAGCTTAAAAAAAAAAGCTGAAAAAATCGGCTTTTATAAGATAGATATCTTATAAAAGCCGATTTTTTTCTCTGAGTATTTTTCAAGTGCTCATTAATTTTATTGAAGAAGAATAATTTTCCCACAGTTCAAAAAATGTGAGTCCAGAAATTGTGTTCAATTAAAAAAAAAAAACTAGTGTTTAACGCAAAACTGCGCAAAATTTGATAAACATTTCTTGAAAGAATACAAAAATGCTACAAAATGAAAAAATTACCCGGAAGAGTATTTTACAGATTATAGAAGTATTGTTTATCTATTTTAAAACTTTTATCATGGACGTTTATGAAAACCAATTGCACTCAATATTAAATTAGTAGAAGCTATGCTAATCTAATGAGAAAGAAACATAACTACCTGATTTAGTTAAAGCCATCTTGAGCGACAGACTGAAACTAGTTACAACTATAAATGACTGGTGGCCTTGCTAGTTCATGCCTGACTAACGTTTTTGGTCACCAACTATTTACCGAAAGGATGCTTTATTACATTTATAAAAAAATTTAAATTTGTTTTTGTCCTCCTATATCGGCAATCGGCCCTACTGTGCAACGTCGAAAGTTACACTGGCCGGATCATATAAATAATTATAAAAAGCTATAAAAACGTAAATAGAAAACTAACCTTAACTAAAATCCTGCACTGCGAAACTACTGCCGCTACACAGCGAATGAATTGTTGTGCTAAATTTTAGAATTTATTCAATCACATGTGGAGAAATTTGAAACAGATAACGTTTAATAATATTGTATAATACTATTATATGGTTACGTATATTGTATACCAATATTGTATACCTATATACCTACTGCCTAAATATTTTGAGATATAGATCCATTGAGTGTATTAATGAGTATATGTATGTGAATTTGAATAAATAAATACAGATTATGAAGATATTGCATTCATCACATTTTAATCATAAACGAAGATGTGTTCGGAAATTACGTATCTACTCATTTTATTAAGCAATGTGTTTGTAATCTCAATTCTTTTTGAAAGAGTATGGGTTTTAGAGAACCACAAAAACTTAGTTTATTAGTACTGGATGTGACTATTAGTTGACGATTTACGTAAAGTTTACAATCGAAGATCTGAATATTGTGCCCAGTTGTTTCAGTTGCTTTCACAAGGCTGCACTGGGTAAATCTTTGGAATTGCTACTAACAACTGTTAAGAGGTCTAGATTTTCAGACCAGACTGTACTTTCACCCACTGCGCATGCGCAATTAAATCCTCAAACCGACGGATCCTTTCTCAGTTGGAACGCCGGTGTAGGGTTAGGTCAGACTTCCAGCATTTTTACGAAGGGGTATTGCAATGCTAAGAAGACTCTCTACAGAGGAAAAAGGTTAATTTGATCCATGACCAACTCATTCGGGTTATGCTATTAACAATTGCGATCCAAGGAACAAGTCAGGAACTGCGAACCATGGAGCGGAAGAATGGTAAGCCCGAGGTGTAGTAATGATAAACGATTGCTGACAACAAGTGGCGCATCCGAATTCGTTGAAGCTCAAAGCCGTCTTTTCATTAGAACATGAATGCAATTTTCTAAAACTTCATGGACGAAAATCTATTGATCCTTAGATTTACACATAATTGGTAAATTTTTTTCACCACATGGACTAAACGTCCCAGATCGGAAGCTAATAGAATGTTGAAGAGATTGGCCATGCTATTTAAACTTAAAGATGGAGTAGGAAAGAAGGCGGTGGGGACAAGAGATCTATTCGGTAAAAGACGGGAAGTCTGACCTAACCCTACATGACTATTCCAAGTGAAAAGCATCCATCGCTTTGAGTATTTAATTGGGCATGCGCAGTGGGTTGAAGTATCGTCTGGTCTGAGAATCTAGACCTCTTCAAGGTCGTTAGTAGCGATTCCAAAGGTTTACCCTGCGCTGAATACTCGAAGACTCATACATAATGTTAAGATTATATTATTGTGTGTAGCTGTCAATTATATTTTCAATGTCAACTTGTAAACTAATTTAATCAGAGTATAACAAATAATAATAGAAGAATTAGCAAACCCGAAATATCGAAGACGTTACCAGCAGTCGCTGTCAATATACCTCCGTCCACCGGCCACCATCACACACCAAAGGTATGAATACTCGAAGACTCATACATAATGTTAAGATTATATTATTGTGTGTAGCTGTCAATTATATTTTCAATGTCAACTTGTAAACTAATTTAATCAGAGTATAACAAATAATAATAGAAGAATTAGCAAACCCGAAATATCGAAGACGTTACCAGCAGTCGCTGTCAATATACCTCCGTCCACCGGCCACCATCACACACCAAATCATCAAAATCAGCCTTAACGTAATTCTTCCATTTGCTGACTTTTTAGTGATTCATTCGTTACTATGGCCAACAACTTGGTATGTCCATTTTAACCGCCACACTGTTATTTCATCAAATACCTATATGGACAGGGTGGATGCTCTACAATTCCACGTTGCGTGCCACTTAAATTCTTCTGCGGGTTCATTCTTCCTATTCTAAGTACAACCTTATTCTCGAAAACTTGAGTTGTTCATTCTCCAAAGTGAGCCGAAAATATTTATTTATAAATTATTTGTATTTATATTGTATTATATTTGTTTTATGTAGAAATGTACTATTTCAATTGCGGATTGGTATTAAAACTTAATGGACTGATAGTTTTTACCGTAACTCTTAAATTTTTATTATGGCTCATTGTATCCAACTCTGTTTGTATAGTGCATTCTCCAAAAACAAACAAAAATGTTCAATTTCTTCCAAGTAAACGGTCACGTTTCGCACCTGTAAACAACAGCAAGAAGGAAACCAGTGGAAGGAAAATAGTCTTGCAAATACGAACTTTAAAGTTTCTGGACAGAAGGCGCGAGCTAAGCAATTTTGCAACTGGAAAATGAAAAGCATTTCCTACCTTTTCATCATGTTTATTTCGTTTTAAGTTTCGTTTTCCATTGATTGTGAACCCGAAGTACTAAAGTTTCTCCACGTATTCTCTCTCATCGGTATATAAAGCTTTCATATTAATATGAATAATGTAATAGATTTTGGCTAAAGTTAGCTAGCCGGAAGTAGTACTTCACTTGAAGATTATAATAAACTTTCATCAAATATATTGCATGACATCTCAAAATTGGTATATAAAACTTTTGTATCAATATAAATAATATACTAGGTTTAAGTTAAAACTGCTTAGCAGGAAGTGGGACTAAGGTCCGTACTAACCGTTTTTAACATTTTTACAAAGGTGTGGGTGTTTATGTCCATAGACGCCAATAGACGTCATGCCGCTGAGTGTCGTTTTTGAGATAATGCTATCTTCCGAAACTAATAATCAAATTCAGGATACATTTTTGAGCCACCGATTTATATTTTAATAGGCGTACAAGGAAGTCATGCGATGTCCACATCAGATTTTTTTTTAATCTTACCTCTCCCTCTTCCCCTCGATTTTATTTACAAAAATACCACGCTTTTCAACAAAAATTTCACACTTAATAAAAAGTTTGTGTAATGAATTTCTTTTCCCGGGTACGAAGTTGCCATGGCAATAAATATGGACACGGACGCACTCTAGTTTTTATTTTACTTTTGTCATATTTTCTCTGAAAATAATAGACTGTTGCACTTTATCGAATAAGGGGTATGCGCGTATTTACGAGGATGTCTTATATATGGGTCATATCACTTTAAATGTACTATTTCGCTTTCCCAATATAATTTTAGGAGGTTAAAAGTGATATTTTTGATTTTTGTTTTTCCCCTTTAAATCAGTACTATAGAGTTTAATTTTTCTGAACATGCTCACCCAACTTTTTGACGTTTTTTGAAACTTGTTTTATTATATTTACATTTTTATTGAATAAATCAGTTGTAAAATTGCAGGAGTGTTACGGTCGCTGCATACTATCTGCATCTTCTATAACCTTCCAATTCATCCATTTGACAGAATTTTTTGAGTATTTTGAACTTCGGCAAAATAGTCAGCAATGACAACTCAAAATCTCGGACATTTACATACAATGAAATGACCCATACATATTCCCTGCAATTTTTGCGTACTTATAGCGACCCCCATTTTATCCAATGAGCTGAAATTCAGTACATAGGCTTGTTCTCTAGGCAGAATAATACCATATAAGTGGAGGTAAATTTCAGTTAAAATTTCATTAAAATATTAAAATGTTTACCTGTAATTTCGCGATTTTAAGCCTTTGTGCATAACTGCAGCCCCTCCAAATTAAGTTAAAGAGTTGAAAATTTGTATGTTAATCGAGTTTGTGTTAGATAAGTGCCTTTTGGGGGTCTCAAGTTCTTAATTTTGTTTTTCGATTAAAATACGATCTCAGTGACGGAGCTCAACTCCACACGCTTTGTTTTTTTGTTTGATTTATGGAATGAAAAACTATATAAATGATTATCTTCATCCATTTGCTGTGATTTGGAATTGGAGAAAATTAAATTAGGCTGTAGATTTCAATCTCTTTTGCGAAATTAAAAACGCAAGCATCATACTATATAGTTATGGAAACTCTGTCCATCATTAATTTTTACATTCACTTACCTACATATGCAATTTATAGTGAGAGAAAGGGAGTATTGAGATCGCGAAATATTTCGAATCCGAGTTCTCAACAAAAATATACGTTTTAAGGCCCACAGTCAATGGGTCACCGATTTCAACCAATTTTTTGTAGTGATTCTATATCCAAAAATGTTGCACATAGTGTCAGCGTTCGTTTTAATGAGCTCTAGGAGCCGAGAAAAAGAAATAAAACATGCTGAAACTGCTTCAATCTCGAATTTGAGAAATGATTTCGACGTGGTTATTCCACCAAAAGTGTATCCATCAGTGTATATTCAAATAAAATACAAACTTTAAAAAATGATTGCGTTTTGGTCAAATAAATTGAAAAAAATGTTTAGATTATTGCGTCAACTAGCCTTATAGATTGTGGCAGATTTTGATTCAGCTCACCGAAAAATCTTTATATTGAAAATATCGTCGAAAACAAAAAAAAAATCTTTATTTTCATTTTCGAGGGAGCACAAAATTTGTAAGCCACGAGATTACGTTTCGATTTGAAGCTCTGTATGTCATTTTCAGTTTATACGATTTGGATTTTCTTGGTCTCGTTGGAAAGACGGAAGTTTCTTATTTCCATCAATATAAACAACTATTGCATTATCTAGATGGTATGTGTATTTTTTATATAATCTTGAAATCGATATAAAACTTAATTATTGCATTTAAAAAATTGGATAACTAAAATTTACAATTTCTGGATCATGTTTTTGTAATACTTATAACACCTTAAACCCGACCTTAAATTTTCAAATTAAATTTCAATTTACTATAACATCCTGAGCAATAATAGTAAATTTTAGAGTAATCCAATTTTTTAAAATTAATAAGTTTTATACCGATTTCAAGGTTCTATAAAATTATATTAAATGAAAATACTATTCCTCTACGGAGTGGAGTATATTAACAATTTTTTTTTTCAAAACTGGCGTCAGATTTGGTTTTAACACTCTGAAAAACCCCCATATTCAAAATGTCGGACAAATCGAAAAATAACATTTATTTGATTAAAAATTTTGCCAAGATTAAAAAAAATACCTAATAATTTTGTATTATTAAATAATTAGAAAATTTTAAAATTTATATCAAAGTTGTGTGATGCGATCATCGCTTTTTTTTTATTTAATTATTGATACTGTAAAAGATCTTTTTAGAAAATCTTTTCTTAATCGTTTTCTCACTGCATCTCTCTTATCGTGGTTGATTCCTGTCATTGTTGCAGTTAACAGAGCTTACTAGAAGGATGTGCTTCACTGTTTTGACAGTTCGGCATTAGGCGTACGTTGAGGCTTCCAGTTTTCGTAGTAGCTAACAGTGGGGAAAAAGAACTCATGTCAGTGCACGGTTCGAAGATGGCAGGGGTTGACTTCATTTCGTCCAGATCTAAGGGTGGAAGTTTTCCACCGATTCTACTATTTCATAATTTTGAAGTAGGTTCTCGTTTCCCAATTCTCGTTCCATTTTTCAATGCAATAAATTTACTTGTCCAGCTTTTTCTCGGAATAGTCTGGAATATTGATGGTCGAGGAGGATCTTCGGTACGACAGTGACATCAGCCATCTCGTTCCCATAGATAACAAAATATAAGGGAACCCCTATGAGTTGTATATATTTTTTATCCTGCTTTAATTCCGAAAATAAATTATATCCTTCATTACGTGAGATGCTGAGTCATTAGTTTTTCGATTGCTTTTAACCCTGCTTTATTAACATTGGCACTGGTCACACAAACGCAAACGTTGGATCGTATCTGACCCGGTGCTTTATAATGTTTATAATGTATATATATATATATATATATATATATATATATATATATATATATAAAAGACTTTAATAAACGAGAATAAATGCTACTATTTATGCACTATTGTTTCCGATGCTTAAACATTATGAAGAACCGGATCAGATACGAATCAACGTTTACGTATATATATATATATATATATATATATATATATATATATATATATATATATATATATATATATTATTATTATTATTTTCCAAGCTTTCGACATGAATGATTAGAAGGGTACCTAGGGTCCTAAGGCCTTGTAGGAGGGAGAATACGAGATCTGCGCATTCATCTGTTAGACGGATCGGATTAGAGCCGTTTATAGATGAGAGTAAAGATATTCATCGAATTCGATTCCAATGGTAGATTTTTGACTGGAAGCGGGGCGGGTGTACAAGAGAACTTCATTGATGGTGTTGGCTTATTTCATGAATACGGAGCAAGCTCCTGGAAGCTTGTAGCTCTTCGCTTCCAGATTTAACTGAACAACCCACATATTCTACAGCTTTTGATGCATTGGTGTACAGGACTATAGTTTTTATATTTATTTAATAATTCAAAAAATAAATTTGACTTTCTTCAGGAATCAACAATTGTTTGGAAGTAGGCGAAATAAATTTATCTGGAATATAAGAATCTGGGAGACTTCAACACGGTATACAGATGTCGTGTAGGTTTTGAATGCAGTTCAGGTTCATGCCTAGAGCTGAGAATCTTTTAACAATGTTTGTCAACAAATACTATTTATGGATAGTTCTGAAGGGTAGAGCAGCTCAGTGGTAAGACACTGTGTTACCATGCTCCCGGTCCCGGGTTCGAGACCGGCTGAGGCAGATAATTATTTATTCTGTTATCAGCCGCGGATCGACCCTGTGGGATCGGGAGACCCTCCTGGGGTTCACCCTGCCTCTATATAAAGTGGGTACCCTTAGTTGGGGAAAAATCTGGCGGATGAGCGTGATCTCAGTCAAATCACCTCCTTGCACAACTGTTGGCTTAGAAACATTATGTTCCTTACCTAGTACTAAATCCAAGACCCTTCATGGGTTGTAGCGGTACAGGTTTTTTGGTACTGGATGGTTCTGCACCAAATATGGAGCAATATGGTATATGCTTTCATGGATTTGTGGAAGTGAAATTATGTTGGTAGCAAATTTTTAAATCATATATGATCTTCTTGCCTAGAGAGAAAATTCAGCTAATTTTTAATATAAGCTTTCAATCGGTTATATTCTAAAAGCGCCTGAGAATATTCTTAGGGTATTATTATGAACTGATTACAATTAGATTAGATTGCATATATATTTATTAGAATTACTGAAAAACATGTCGCACATCCAGAATGAAAAGAGCACAACTCAAAAAATATGTTTCAGTTATAAGTTTTGACCTGATATTTGAGGGTTCTTTGGGATGATAGGGGTATAAAAATTAAAATTTCTGATGTTTGAAACAGAAACAACCAGATTTTAAATAGAACAAAAATTATTGTTCAATCCAGATTTCCGTTCAACAAACCGCCAATATGTCGACTACCCCTTGTAAACTGTTAAGCCTGTTCCAAACATTTCGTCAGGGAATTGTGATTAAGGAAGTGGAGCGAGAGTTGGCAATGTCGCAATTTTTCAGACCCGCCTTATTTCGTGTCCAATTCGGTCGACCATAGTTTATTTTGATTATATCGTATAATAAGATAAAGAGTTTTTTATACGCCCCACCAAAAAAATATAATATAACTTATGGAAAATAACTATAATAAATAAAAACTTTTTTGTGTAACATTTTTGCAAACAAATAATTTTTAATTGTTATTTTTTGCCATTTTATAAGGCGTGAAAGTTTACGATGTATTTTAATATCCAATATCTGTAAATGATCATTCCCACTAAGCCACGTAAATTCTGCTTCATAACTTCCTAAGAAGTCTCCTCTTTTTGTTCTTCGTCTTTTATTATTTCCCCATTTTGCTGATTCCCATAATCTCTCTATCCCATGGTGGGCCCATTATGGTATGTTATTGATGATTTACCTTTAAATGATCAGAACCCTCTTTGACTAGATTATTATATAATCACCATGAATATGAACAAAGCATTGAACCAGCACGTATTTTTTGCTTAATGAATGGATCTAGCGTTGATTTGCTACTATCTGTTTACATATTTTATTTATTTATTTTATTTTATTTATTTATTATTACAATAATTAAACATTTGACTTTAATGAATACCAATTTTATAATTTTTTTTGGTGGGGGTAATAACAAACAAGTACCAAGAATTCACAATGCAAGTAAATCCTACAAAATAATAACCATTTGTTTTTACCAAACAAACATTTAAGAAAGTAGTCACACACGCAAAACGAAACAGAAAATTGCAACTATAATTAACGATATGATTATGTTGGAATGAAATGCTAGCGAACCTGGTATGATAAGCAAGTCTTCGCCCGTACGACTTATTTGGAGTAGTCAGTGTGGTCCTTAGGACTGAGTGAAGGTTGGCTGGCCAGTTGGCTAAAGGAAGTAATGGAAATGCATGGCACACATGATTTAAAACCAATTATAAAATCAAAACATATGATTTTTCTTCATCTATCAATATTACAGAAAAATACAGCTGTTAATAACATATTCTAACCCTTTAATTATTTCACTTCATGAAATCTTTTAATACAGAGACTAGCTGATCTGGCAATTAGTCCAGTCAGCTGTAGATCAGAAAGGGGTCGCGGTGGAAAGTTCTGAAAATTTACTCATTTATGTTTTTTGGGGGTGATTATTATTAAATTCCATGTTTATTACCTCAATTTTTTTTTCTTCCGGGAAATATAAAAAATAATGAAAAAAAAAAATACTTTTTTTCTCACATAGAAAAAAAAGCAGGCATTTTTTTAACAACACCAACCCATAGTAAATTAAAGAAGAGTAAATTCCCTACATTTTTAACATTTAATTTTTTTCGTCTGGGGCATCGTTTAGGAGCATCCGCTCTTAATCCAATGGGGTCCTAGTCAAATGGGGACCAGAAAGGTATCTCGGTAGAAAGTTTTGGAGAAGGTTCTGAAAATTTGCTCATTATGTTTTTTCGGTAGCTGATAACGAATTTCATTTTTTTTTACCTCCGGAATATAAAAAAAATTGTTTCTTGTATATAATTTGAAAATCATGTAATAATTGAATAAATTCATAATTAAATTAAAGAAGAGTAATTTTGATTCTAATGCTTTTTTTTTTTTTGGCCTCCGTTTTAAAACGAGTCCGAGTCGAAGTTGTGAGGCGGAATATCCAAGTTAATGTTCTTAGCAGAGTTGGGCAAAATTTATCTATAGATAATAGATAATAGACAACGGATGAAATTATGTATTGTTCGATGTGTTGAATAAACATAACCGCATCATCCATTATCCGTAAATAACGAATGATTCAAATTTATCTGTCATCTTTTATCTTAGATTATTATTCGAATTCGACGGATGAAAATTATTTCAATAAAAGATCATTCGACAAATAAATATTATGTGGTAAATATCACTCAAAACGTTTTTCTAATCGCAAATAAAAAAAATAATAATATTTGAATTTGAGAAATGATTGGTGGCATAATAAATACTATCGATTTTAAGTCCACGTGCTCAGGTATCGAATTATTTAAAGTTTTCTGATTAGCTCGGTATTGAGGTCCACTATTATATTTTCGGGGAGGTAGTTTTTGAAAAACTATTGATATTAAGATCCATCTCTCATCTATAAATTTATTTAAACTTTTCTGATTTCTTCGATCTTTAGGTCCACTATTAGGATTACAGTTTTTAAAATGCAATTGATTTTGAAACCGCGTGCATACCTATCGATTAATTTAAACTTTTTGAATTCCTGCGATATTGAAATAGATAGCATTTTCAAAAACCGCGACACCGATAAAATAATACTAGACCTCAATATCGAGGAAATAATAAAAGTCTAAATAATTATTAAATAATAATAAAAAAGTAGTTTTAGATTAATACATAATTTTCAAATTATAAGCAAAAAATGAACTAAAAAAATATTTTCTTTATATTTCCGAGAAAAATTCGAGGTGAAAAAATTAAAATTCGTGATCAGCACACTAAAAAACATAAATCACCAAATTTTCAGAACTTCTCCAGAACTATCGACCAAGATACCTTTCTGGTCCCCATTGGTGGACAAGATTCCACTAGACTAAGAGCGGGAGATCCTAAGGATGCGCTGGACGAAAAAAAATATGTAGTACAAAATGTAGGCAATTTACTTATTTCTTAGTACAGTTTGATTTTGCTGAAAAAATGTATGGTTTTCATTCTATGTGAGAAAAAAGATTAATTTTTTCAGCTTTTTTTTTTTTTATATATAAATATTTTCGGGAAACAATAGAGGCAACAAAGATAAAATTCGTAATAAGTACCCGAAAAATACAAATGAGTGGATTTTCAGAACTTCTCCAAACCTATTCAGGTAAAAGTACCCTCCCTGGACTAAATGTGCTAACATCTAGTATTTACATTTAGTGTTAACATCTAGCAGTAAATGTTATTTTCATTTAATGGGCAGTTACTGATTTTATATATAGAGAGAGAGAGGCATATGCAGATTTGCAGATTTTTTTTCGGAGGATTTCAATTTTTTCGCAAGTTGGTTTAATAAGACGAATGCAAGTAATCACCTAAATATCTATAATATCCAAATGTGGAGTAAGTTTTAAGGATAAGTATCAAAATTGGATAAAAAATTATTGTTAAAAATAACCATAAATATTACTTAAAATACAAACTTTATTTTTTCCTACATTTTCGAGGGGAGATATATCCTCCAATCTCTGATAAAAAATTTGATCTTACAGAAATCATTTTATCATCATAACAACACAGTATTGATAAAATAGATAACTGTAAAGATGCAGATGGCTAAGTCTACTTTGTCTAACAATAAAATGGTAAGCATGAATGATTAATTTCAAATTATCCAATTGTTGAATGGGTCTTGATTCAAGATTGTATTTGAAACTCCGAATGAGATTATTATTATCTTGTAAGACTTTCTGCAATCTTTCTGAGTTCCATTTTCGAAGTTGGCCTTATATCCAAAGGGGCTAATAACAGTTCACATTCGGTCATGAAGTAGATCTGTAGAAATTTAGGAGTGTTTTCTAGAACAGAAAGTAAAGTCTTGTCAAATGATAACCTTGACCCTACCTTTCAAAAGCAGGCATGTAATTACCTTTTGTAATTTCTTTAGCTCCCAAGGATGTCATTTGAAAGGGTGTTATACTGTCTACAATTGTCTAAGAGATCTGTAGAAAGAGGGTGTGTACCTAAAATCAAATCCTTAATGAATTCAGGTTGTTCTTCATGCTGCTTAAAACAATTTTTCCAATGCCAAAGCAAAGTCCAGGAGTTTCATCATGCCTTTTTTTGGTATAGCAATAAGAATATATTTTTATAATTTTAACATTTTGAATTAGTTTCACACATGCAATTTTATTTTCAGAATAATAGCAAAAGCTGATATAAAACCTAAAACAATACTCAAATTAATTATTCCATTTTGAGCTGAACGAATTTGCTCCTGTAGACTTCCTTTGTCTATGATTATAACGTTCTTGAACTTCTTCCAATACTGGCTCTTGCAGTGCTTAGATATATTCACTCAGAAAGGATTGAATAGAGCGCTTGATTAAAATAATCCTAATCCTGGTAACCATCCTAATACCTTGGTAACCATTTGTGCAAATAGACTAGTGTTAATAAAAATTATATATCATTAATCACTTTTTAATAACATATTAATGAAAAATTGGCAGATTTTATTATTGCTAAACCATCTGGGGATCATGAAGATGATATGGTTGAAATTTGGTAAAGATTGGTTGAGGTTAGCAGTAACAAGTGAAAAACGGGCTGCTCTTTTATATAATAGTATGATATTAAATATTACATATACGATACGATATTTATTATACTATATTAATTATTATATTTTATATGAAATTTGATTACTTGTAATTTACCTATGTCTTGATTTTTATTTTATTGTATGTAACTGGGTTTATCCCGTATAAGTAAATAAATAAATAGATTGTTCACAATATCATGGCTTTACATATATATAGCAGCAAAATGAGGAAATAAATGGAGTTGAATATATAATAATTTATTGAATAAAAATAAAATTTATATAATCATTACAGAGTGCCTCCGTGGAAGTTGAGAAAAAAAAAATTGACTAAGTTGTATTATAAAATTTAAGTTATATAATTCATAATTTTAATTCAGTTGAAAACCTATGTTTGTTTATTGGATTTAATACAGTTACCTACTTCAACTAGATGGAAAAAAGTGGATTTCATCCTACATGCTACCAACTTATTCTAGCCCGAGTGAGAAGATCAAGATTTAATCTAGGGTTAATTCGTCCTGGCCAGATTCTTACCTACACTGCTTTTGAAGAGAGAATGCTGAGGTGCTGCCCAAATACATTTCTCCACCACGGCTTCCCATGAAAATCCATGTCTATATATTATTATATTTTACTTTGTAAACAAGATCTGTCAAGTATAACGCTATTCATCCCTTTCAACCCACATAAAAAATATCTGATATGGGCAACACATGACTTCCTTGTACGCCTATTAAATTATAAGTCCATGGCTCAAAAAGTGATACTGAATTTGGCTACTGGTTTCTGAAGATTACAGTAAAAACGACACTCAGCGTCCCGTCATCCATCTATTGAAACATACACACTCTTGTCACTGGAGGTCTCAATCCGTTATTATGTGTCGTTTTCCTTCAGTAGATAACTAGTTACCAAGATATTTCTTCATGTTCCATGACATCAATAAAACTGTCAATATCACTGAATAAAGCATTAGAAATGGACAGTTTCGACATTTTAAGCGGAAAAACCCACTTAACTAATATCTTATTCTCATGATGAAGACTTGTTGATCTCACAAATGGGGAGGAAAACTAGTATTTTAGACTCAAATTTAACACTTAAAACAAGTAATAAAAATGTGTAATTGGGTTGGAAATCAAATTGCGTTTGTAACCTTTATTACCGAAACATATGATTTCTCTTTTAATTTAAATATAATTTTTGATGTAAGCTTATTATGACCTTCAAGTAAAGTATACCCTTTTCCGCTCACGAATCTTAACCAAAATCTAGTAAATACATTTATATCGATATAAAAGTCCTATTTACCAAATTTGAGATGTTTTACATTATATTTTAATATATTGTATGACGAAAGTCTAATTTGACCTTTAAGTAAAGTACCACTTCCGGTTTTCCAATTTAGACCAAAATCTAGTATGTTATTTAAATCAATATATAAATTATAAATACTACATTTGAGAAGTTTTGCATAGTATTTTAATATAATTTTTGATGAAAATCAATTATGATCTTCAAGTAAAGTACCACTTTTGGTGATCAAGCAGTGACCAAAAAGGGAGGTTCACAACTAGATTTTACAGCAATCCTAAATACAAAATTTCAACTTTCTATGGCTAACTGTTTTTGAGTTATGCGAAATACGAACGTACGTACAGATGCCACGACTAAACTAGTCAAAATGGATACAGGGATGGTCAAAATGGATATTTCCGTCGAAATCTGAAAACCGAAAATTTTCGTGATTACAATACTTCCTTTACTTCGTAGCAAGGAAGTAAAAAAAAAAAAGTAATAAGGATAGTTAATGTGTGTAAGCTATGAAAACAAAAATAGAACATTAGAAAATTTAAAATGTGATAAATATTTGGATAAAAAATAATTACAAAAAATAAAAACAACTTTAATCTTTAATTTATGTACATATCAATTTTTATTCTAATAATCTGCATAACTTTTTTTTAATATATAAAAGAAAAATAGTTTTTTAATAATTTTTTTTTCTTTTTTTAAATAAATATTCTTTTATTTATATTCATGACAATAAATAAGAAATATGAACTAGAATAAATTGCACATTACGTAAAATGGTCCATATTTACAGCTTGACAATATAAAGTTGTCACTTTACAGCAATAATTAAAAATATATACAATTCTGAATCCACAAAGTAAACATAATATAAAGTTTTCCGAAAACCTTCACTAGAAGTGAAAAAATAAATATCATAAACTCAGAGGTTATTCAAAACTTCACTTTGTACTGAACCAGAATAAGATGATAAGAATAAATATCACAGAGATTACTACTACATTTATACAAAATGATTCAAAAATTGTTTACATACAGTAAGGTACCATGGTGTAGTCAAACTTTATATATATTACAAAAAATAGACACACTACAATATTTTATTACACACTAAAGTATTTTATGAAAAGATAGATTTGCCGTAACAGGTTGAGCACAGAACTGTAAATATTACTGTAATACTGATATATAAATACTAATTAATATATTTTTTCAATAACTAGAAGTGGTAAAATAAAAAAATCAAATTTATTAGGACTGAGAATTATTAAAAATTCTATACTGAAGTATAAAACAGTTTAGTAATTTTAGTTCAGAACTATTAATTTTCAGAAAAATATGGGTGTAATAAAGCAATAAAGTAATTACTCCAGTCTAAATATTATATCAAGCTACAAAATAAACATTATCTTTAAATGTAAATGTCCTGAAATTGCAGTGTTTAATAAAATAACATTAAAAAAATAAAAAAAAAAAAAAAAAGATACTTAAGTTTGTAAACAAAAATAAAACTAATTTCTTATAGCTAAACCACTCTATATTGCACTTCCAACTTTCATAATTATTCCAGAAACCATGAAGTTTTGTTTAAAAAACTTTTTCCAAGTCAAATAAAACTGC
This sequence comes from Rhaphigaster nebulosa, assembly GCA_948150685.1. Lineage (NCBI taxonomy): Eukaryota > Metazoa > Arthropoda > Insecta > Hemiptera > Pentatomidae > Rhaphigaster > Rhaphigaster nebulosa. The sequence continues at coordinate 29,042,058 of OX411306.1, forward strand.
TATTTATCATCAGCCAATTTGAATTAACTTGTATATAGCTTGTTTTCCTCCAACAAAATTAGAACCCAAGGACCAAAATATAATCGAAAACTCCTGAAAACTTTACCAAAGTTGGTTTCATACAAGAAAGCCCTGAAGTTTAACAACTTCATTCATTAAAAAAGTATAATAATCTTTCTTTAATCTGATTTTTGATCAAATGATTCTGAAATTTAAAAAGATTATATTTTTGAGCTATTAATACCAATTTATTTACTTGGGTAACCACCGTTTTTATTTTATGCAAATGAAAGTTCTAGATTATCATAAGATCATTCTTCATGTAGGTACTGAATTTTATATAAAAAAACAAAAGATAGGACAAGATGTTAGTTTGTGCATGATGAAATAGTAATGACTGAAAAAAAAAAAAAAAACTTTACACAATAGAAAACATATCTTTTACGTTTATAGTGCTAATTTTTCCTGTATATAATATCAACACTCAATATGTGAAGTGTAAATTAAGTCCAGTAATTAAAGATAGTAAAGTTTAAAAAAAAAATTGTTTGTCTTATTTTTAATAGGAAATTATACCTATAAGACAGTAAGACCACTACTGTGCATGTTTGATTTATATTCAGAAATTAGACTAGAGTTAACTACAGAAGTAAAAATTCTTAAATTTGTTATCAAATTTTAAACATATAAATTCAATCACAAAACTATAAATCTTTTTAATCTTAATAAATTACCCGATGCAGGTTTGTGAATAAAAGAGGGCTTAACTATGTCAAGAGTCGATCACAATCTGAAGTTATCTACAGGAAGCCAACCTCTGTCATTTAAATTCAATTTGAACAAATCATGTCCCTTTCACTTTTGCAAAATTATCAATGAAATTAGTTGCAGTTATAATTGTGCCCATGATAATTAGTACGGGCTCAGAATTAGAAGGTCATAATCACTGATTTTTTTTTGTATCTAGGTTGTAATGCAATGATTTATCTTAAATTGAACTTGAAAATTTTGTGCTGATACAGGAACTATTAAAAATAATATTTAGAAAAAATAAAATAAATATAAATATCCTTTTCAATTAGTCTAATGGATACTAGTACTTAACTAAGAGTAACTATTATGAATTAAAACACACAAAAAATTATGATTATTTACTAATAGTTCACCTTTTAATGTCAGTCAGGAATTTAAACGTAACTTATGATTTAATTAAACCTACAAAATAATTAACAAAATAAAAACCTCTAGCGAAAAATTGACAGTCAGATCCACTTATCAAGTTCATTTCTTCGATAAATGAACTTCAGAATTGTAAAGTAATTAACACAATGGAATGTTCATAAACCACAATGTGTGTGATTTAATTTCAATAACAGCCTGTTTTCCACAATTACCTTTAAATATACACTTCCCTCATGTTTTCCAACACCTATAATAGATCTGAGATCAATATTTCACAGTTTTGCACTAGTATTAATTCTAAATTAGACAATCTTTGGAATGGTTAAACATTAGTAACTTTAATAATGTACACTGATCTTAAACACAAACAATATCCATTCTAATAGAGTGCAATGCACTTAGTAAGGGTAAATTAACTTCATACATATATTTATATATGTATTTAGTATCAAAATAGTTTGCTGAGGTGGAAATTCGATATGCATTATTAATATTACTCACAGATATGCAATGAGAACTATAGCAGGTTCTCAACTGGTAATAATAGTTCTGGAATTAACGTAAGTGGATATCAGTCTGGTAGAGGCTGAAGGTAATCGTGTGGTGGTTTTGGGTTCGGGCTCAAGTATCCATCAACCTCAAGACAGTCTGAGGCAATCGTGAACTCCGGAGGGGCTCTGTTGTTATTGTTTGCATTAAGTAATTTCTCGTGAAGTTCGATAAAGTTTATTCTATCTCTAGGTTCCGTCTTCCAGCAAGACCTCATTAGTTCACAAATGAAAGGTGGGCAATCTTCGGGAGGTATCAGCATTATACCTTGTAAAATCAGCTTTACCACCTGTAAAATGAACACGTGTACATCATTAGCTGAATATTCTTCTAAAAAATAACAAATGCATACTGGTCCTTGAAGTTTAATGGTAAAATTAAAATATTATACTCTGAAGGGCATTCATTCACAGATGTATTACATTCAATCTCTTATATTAGCATAATAGTCACTATACCATAAAAATTAATAAATGAAATATCTGTATCAACTTTAAACTGTGTTCAGTATAACTTCCTTTAAAATGAAGTCTCACCTCTTCATTAGAATGTCCAAAGTAAGGCTGCTTTCCTAAGCTGTATATTTCCCATAGCACAACTCCGAAAGACCAGACATCTGATTCCAAAGTGAATCTTCCATAAGTGACACTCTCTGGTGACATCCAACGCACTGGAAGAAGTCTAGAACCTCCGATCTAAAAAAATAAAAAAATTTGATTATTCAGCATATACATTTTTATACATTTGTATCCAATTTATATACAATTTTTATATAATTAATAAATAATTATATACAATTTATATCCAATAAACATCGATAGAGGTAAGTGATTTTTATCTTAATTTCATCATAAAAATTAATAAGAACTCCTAATAAGTACATAAATCCATTAGAACTGAGGAAACCTTAAAACTTTTCAGTGATAAATTAACCAGTTGCGAAATTTTTTATTAATATGGTGTGTTGTCATTGGTTTTTACAATATTTGGTGTAGCCAAAAGTGTTTCAGGGAAATTAGAAAAACTTATTGTAATGGGATTACAATGTACCTACAACTGTATATGTAATAAGGTTACATCAGTAGGTACAAGAAATAATTCCACAACAGGAGTCTCCAAACTAGAGTGACTACCGCAAGTTCCACCGCACTGGTCAGTTTATTATGATTGCATTATAAAATTTAATGTAAGTATAAGTATTTAATGTAAGTAAATCACATAAAATAATAATCAGATGTTTACATTTAATGACAAATTAAGAAACCCAAAAACTGACATACATAATTAAACTGAACCTTTTAACAGTAATTAATAGTATGAGTATGTTGATATACTGAGCTGGCTAGGTTCTAACCCTTGAGAAGAAGTGGAGGGATCAGTGCATCCCTTAGGCTAAAAAGTTTGAAGACCCCTGCCCTAAGAGATCTTAGCAACTTTTCTGTTGTGAGGTTTTTTTTTTTTTAAACAATTAATTCTAAACAGCAATAAGAGTCTTTTAAACATAAATAGGTTTCACATTTTGCTATTTGCATTTTACGCTGTATTTCTATTTTACGTTCTTAAGCTGTTCTGATTACTCCATAAAAATTCACAAGTAAGCAATGCACTATTTTTCTTGATATTTTCATTATCTCAATAGCTCACTAATCAGAAATTTCCTGTCATGGAAACTAGGGAAATGCCCTTGCTCCTTGTATAAGGATCAGTCATTTAATGGATGGTTCCACATTATTTAAAGGAAATTTTGGTAATAGTTCTGCAGAGCCACTGGTGGGGTGGGCTTGGCCTCTTGACAGGTCCGCTAATGTTTTTGTCACGGTCTGTACATCGTCTGTACATCTGTACAGAGTCTGCCCTGAGTAATGATAGTCATTGATATCAAAATCCAAAATACAATCACTCCAAACTTGTATTATTATTTAACATAGTTTATCTATATTAACAATTTCTGATAACATTTTTGGTGTTTCTTATAATTATTTTACTGAAATTCGGTTGTAAATGATTATACCTGATTTTAGAAGGCATTTGTTTATTCTAAAATGAGATCTTCATTTATGGATTCTAGTTGGGAGATATAATACAATTTCAGGCTCTTTACGTATTTTAATAAATTATTAAAGTTTAAAAGGAATAAAATGAAAGATAATTAAAATATATTTACAAATACTAAAAGAATTAAAAAAAAGAAAAGATAACCCAGTATAAATCTAATCATGCAGAGTTGTAGAAAACAAATAAATTGTATAACCACATGAATCATAATCCATAAACCATAACCTTCTAATTTCAATAAAATAGCTTATAAAATTATAAATCTAAAATGCAAGAGGCAAATAAAGAATAAACAAGTTAATAATAACTAGCTGAAATTCGTTCAGGATCATTTACCCGGCCAAAGATTAAAAAAAAGGTGGAATCAATGATCTTTCAAAAGAAAGGTAAAAACTAAATATATAATTACAAAGAAAGTGATCGTCAATGGCCACCTTAACAGAAACGGCATTTGATATACAAACTGTGTCAGTGTCAGAAGCATTAGCCAACCTGTCAAGAGGCCATGCCCACCAGTAGCTCTATGGAACTATTACCGAATTTTCAGATGACTTAGAGGTATGTTCTTAACCAAATTATATTTCTATATATTAATGTTTATTATTTCTGTAATGTCTGCTATTGCATTCTCTGATGGTCTCTGACGAAGAGTATAATGCATTGTGGATATATGAATAATTCTTTTAAATAAATGGATAATCATTATTATTATTATAATCATTATATTCTTAACCATTGTCAGGACAAAGTACTTTAGAGGCCATGGTGGCCGAGAGTGTTAAGACATCACCTTAGGAGCCTCCAGTCTGCTGTGGCAACGGTTCAAATTTGGACTGGGCGGGTTGAAATTTATTTTGTGACAGTCCCACAAAATGAATCTCGATCTTCCTATTCTGGCTATAATAGGTTGGTAAACTGTAGGATAACCTGTTCTGTCTACCTTAATAGGATTTGGTAAGGATGATAAACCCCAAATAAAAAATAAATAAAGTATTTTAATAATTTACTAGACTGATTCTCAACTTTTTAAACTCTTATTTAACATTTCACCTTTAAATTAAAAAAATCTTCCAGGTGAATCGTTGGTAAAAATTATAATATAACGGAATTCTTAGAATGTTGTTTCACTTTTTGGACCATATAAATCTGATTGGATTATACCCAATGATTCCATAGATTGAGTCCTTTTTCTCTTTCTATAGTCAAACAAATTAAGGAAGAATCTTTTTTTTAAAATATCAGACAAAATCGCAATTCAAACAATAAACTAAAAAAAAATGTCACAAAAATGAGATGGGAGGTTATTTTTATATATCAGTCACATAGCCAAAATGGCAGAAATAGATATTTACTATTGAGTTCAAAATATTTCTCCTCAACAGGAACACTCAAATGTTCTTCCTTAATTTATTTGCGTATAGAAGCTAGGTTATGGGTCTATTTGAATCTGAAATTTCCAATTTTCTTGCCTTGTAACCAATCAATATTATTTCAAAAAAGACTTAATACCTTTTAAGAAAAGGAAATTCCAAGTGACTGAGATCAATTGTAAGATAAAGTTCAGACACACCCAGAAACACTAAACGAATGAATTTATGACTGGGTTTCACTTTGCCTGTTAAAAAGATTTCATTGTAAATACTGTATAAAATTTACAAACAATACATTGTATATTGTTACGGTCAGATAGAGGGAACATGGACTGATAAGTGGGAGGATATAAAACCCCAGAAAGTACCTCCCATTATGATAACTAGATTACATAATTAACTATGCAGTAATATAACATATTTTTTTAACATTATCCCATTACTAATTATCTGCATTATCACCTTTTCAATTGATCTTGGTAAAGTACTCTGGAAGAATAACTGATAACAGAATTAACCAGATAAGCATAAGCAAATAAATAAGTCTAATAAAATAATTTATTCATTAACCTTATAATAATCACAAGTGTAAACATCTCTGCTCATTCCAAAGTCTGCTATTTTCACAATCAAGTTGTCCCCAACGAGACAGTTCCTACAAGCAAGATCTCTATGTACAAAGTGCTGCCCAGCAAGGTATTTCATTCCTGATGCTATTTGTGTAGCGATTGACAGCAACGATTCCTAATATAGGATGATGTACTTTCAGTAAACACTCATATTTTATAAAAAAAAAAAAAAATAGTGATTGAATATCAAGATTTGTCATTACTTTGCTTAGAATGGGAACATTTGAATCAGGTCTACGAAAATGTTTTGAATTGCTTCTTAGAACCTCAGTCAGATCACCGAATGGCATGAACTCGAAAACCATCCATGGACTCTTGTTTGGCTCTAAACATAACAAAAATATATATATATGTATATATTTAACAAAATTCTTAAACTAGTTATTTTAAATAACATAACTATTTTTTATAATACTTTTATCGTTTTAGTTTGATACAACTCTACCTTCTCAGGGTTTTTTTTCAAAAGAAAAAAAAAGGATAATTATTTTAGCACAAAGAGATATAATTAAAAAAAAAAAATTCCTTTTTTCATTATTGTTCTATTAAAAGAATAGTCAGAGGCACCTTCTTTCATCATCGTCAAAAGGAGTAGAGTGAGAAAGTTACAGGAAAGCAGTGGTTGCCTCTATTTACTTACTGGCAAAGATTACCTCCAGAAACTACTTTATAGGATTATATATCTAATAGAATTAACAAAAAACCAGACTCTCACCATCCCCTCCAGGACATCAGAATCGGTTTTAAAGAATTTGACAATCCCTACTACAAAACGGACAAACTTTCTTGAGCTGTCAAAACACGATTCTCTTAAAATCCAAAGTTTGGACATTACAAGAAAAAAATAAGTGAAAAACTGTTATGCTTTTTTGGCCTTTCCTCATAAACTTATAAGTTTTCAACATTAACATTAGCATATTGTTTCATATTTCTTGTCATAACTCACCCCTAATGAGTAATTTATATTATTTTTTATTTTTCGAATAAATAAATTTTTAAATTCCTATCCTGTTCTATTTAAAAAAGTAAATCAAAATTATAATTAAAAAACAATTATTTAAAATAAATATACCTTTTAATGCCACACCGAGTAAAGATAAGATGTTATTATGCTGAAATGAACTCATTATTTCCACTTCTCGCATGAAATCTTCCTCTGCTTCTTTTGAGGCCGAATTTTTCAAAACTTTTATAGCTACAGTTTCAATTGTGTCATCATCTTTAACTAGTTCACCTAAAATAAAAGGGATGGTATTAAAACAAAGCATAAATGAAAATAAATATGAGGTATTTTTATCTTTTCTTTTATGGGGATTTTTTAATTTAGGTACAAGTAAAGTATTCAGAAAGATTTTATAAAGAAAAGTCAAAATCAAAATATAAAAGAGTATACCTTTGAATACTTTTCCAAAGCAACCTTCTCCTATTATGTTGTTGAATCTCACATTGTCCCTAGAAATAAGGGGTAGAGCCAAAGGACTTGGATCACCCCCAAGATATCCGGGATTGTTAGCAAATCGATCAGCATTTATTATTCCCTTGGTGAGAGTCACTGGTGTAACCTAAATGAAAAAAGTAAGTTATATTTCATTATTTAAAAAAATAAAATATATTACATTATAAGTTTATTTTTGCATTCTGTATTTCTTTACATCTATAGCAAATACAGTCGACTCTCGATAACTCTAAATGAATTATTTCATAGCATGAATTATTTTCTGTTCCCTTTAGAAAACCTTGTTTAGTTGAAGAAAAAAAAAAAAAAGAGGATAACTAAAAATAATTTGATGAGAAATTTTATCTCTACATGGTTTTTATGAATACATTATCTACCTAAATAGCATATTATATTAGTTTAATTTACTTCAAATATAATATCCAAGATAAGGAATGATAAACATAAAGGAAAAATAAAAATAGTTCCAAAGAAAATTCAGCCAGAATAACCTTTAATTAATGATTCCATAAAATTAATGCTTAATGTTGTTTAAATAATCATAATATTGATTCAGAGTATTATTTGAATTTAACCCTGTAGACTATTAAATAAAAATGAAATATTAATAACATCTGGAAAGAAAACACAAAATTCAACAACTAATAAATTCAATCAAAATAGACGAATAAATAATAAGTTAAATTTTTATTTTCAAACTACAAATTTCATTTATGGAAAATGTTCCATAGCATACTAGAGAAATAACTTTTCTGAGTTATACCATAAATGTGACTTCTACAAATGAAATAGTGAAATTTGTTATTGATTCGGGTTCCATGAATCATCTTGTTGGTCCTGATCTCAGAAAATATTTGGTGAATTGGAAAAAGATAAGGCTAGTGATTAAAGTTGCAAAGAAAAATCAAGAGACAGTGTCAAGTCAGTGTGGAACATTATTACTAAATGATGACGAGGGGCGTGTAATCAGAATAAAAGATGTGTATTATAATATACACATTTTTTCAGATTTTAGGTGCATAGTAAATAATTGTTTTTAGGTATCTTAAATTAGATTTAATATTTGGAAATAGGGATTCTCAGGAAAATAATAATACATTTATTTATCCTGACTGAAATCATCATAAATTATAATGAAAAGTGTGTTTGTCATCATAAATGGAACCAAAATAGACGCTTTCATTTAAAAACATGGCGGCTCTATTCTGGACTTCAACAGAACCACTGCCATAATGATCGAGTGGGTGAAGATGATCAATTTGTCAATACTTCGACAATAAACCTGATCTAAGAAAATCAAAAAGAAGTAGAAGAGATTTTCATCAAATGAAAACTTCTGCAAATAGTAAATGCTGCATTTGTATTAGATAATCAAAATGGCAGTTCGCCATTTTGAAACCTGTAGAGTGGTGTAACGGACAACAGAGTAGTTATTGTTGTGGGACCAGGGACCGGAGCAGACATCTTAAGAGCTCCTGTAGTAGTTCATCCACATTTAAGATCCACATCATTTGGTAACACACTTAAAATATATCCCATAGACCACGGTCGTCGTTCTTCAAAGACTTTATTAGACCTTTTATCGTTATTCAAAGAAGAAAGTGTTAAATTCAATTTAAGTTCCGTGTGTCTGTGTCTGATTGTCTAGTAACCCTGCCCTGAGATAAGAGTCAAAGTTATATAAAACAAATATAAATATATTTAAAAAAGTGAAAATAAGTTAATTTATTTATTTTACCAAAAACGTAACTTTACAGTATGAATGTCCAGAATTGAATAAAAATTTATTATCAGTCTCTAAAATGCAGGAGTGGGGCTACTCGATAATGTTTGTTGATAAAGGTGTTAAGGTTCTCAAGGGTGAATTGATAGTGCTTCAAGATAACCGGGAAGGTAATCTGTTTGATGTAACCTTCTATATCTTAAAACCCAGTGTAAACAGTGCATCAGTGGACGATGACATGTTGCATCGATGAATGGGCCACTCTTCATGTTATCCGGCCAACGGAACTTGCGATGTTTGTCTTCAGTCCAAGCAAGTTAACTCACCTTAGAAGAGATTGCCAGAAGAAAGAAAAGCCAAACAAATACTTGAGGTGATATTGTCGGATATTTGTGGACCAATCAATCCTTCCACTTTTGATGGCTACAGGTATTTTGTGACTTTTATAAACTCTTTTACACAATTTTGTGTTGTATATTTAATGAGGAAAAGATCGGAACTCTTGGAGAAATTTAAAATGTACAGTCGAATTGTGTGTGCTAAGTTTGGTAACAGTATCGAGAGACTCAGGGTTGACAACGATGTTGAATACAGCTCACGTGAATTTAGGGAATATTGTCAAAGTCTAGACATCCAAATACAGTATACTGTTCCTCGTAATCCAGCACAGAACGGTATTAGTGAGCGCATGATCAGGACAGTTATGAACATGGCTCGCTGTATGATTAATGACAGTGGACTTGAAAAAATGTTTGGGGAGAAGCAGTAAAAACAGCAGTGTATGTAATAAATAGATTGAAAACTTCTGCTTTAAAGGATGATTGTACCCCCGCTGAGTTATGGTATGGATATCCACCTGACTTTTCTAAAATAAAACGTTTTGGTTGTGAGTGCTATGCTCATGTTGCAAAAGAAGACCGAGCTGGCAAGTTAGACGACTGTAGTGTTAGATGTATGATGTTGGGAAACGCATCAAATGGTTACCAGTTATGGCATTCTGAGAAGCAAAGTGTATTTATTGCCAGGAGTGTAGTATTCATTGAGGAAAGAAACTTTAATGACGGTGGTATTCCAGTTCAGCTTGAAGAATCCAACGACGTGACGGAACCTATTAATGAGAATCCTTGTGTTGAGGTTTTTGTTTCAGAAGAAGACGAAGAGGAGAAAGGCGATGAAGAGGAAGAAGCCGTGAGAAGAAGCTCCGGGAAATAGAAAGCCTCCTACCTGGTTGGAAGATTTTGGCACTAACTTGGCTGAGCTAAATATCGTTGATCAAGATTCAAGACAAATACCCCGAAGCAGTAAAAGATAAAGGTTGGAGAGAAGCTATCCAACGGGAGCTCCAGACTTATCAGGAGATGGGAACATGGTCACCAGCCAAGATGCCCACCGGAGCAGTTAGAGTTGATACCAGATGGGTGCTCACCGAGAAAGACAACGGAGTGAAGAAAGCTCGATTGGTGGCCAGAGGCTTCCAGGAACCAGCTAGTGAGATATTGAATAAACCATATTCTCCGGTTTGCCGAATGTCATCGGTGAGATTTATTTTATCTATGACAGTTCAAAACAAATAGTTATTAAGGCAGTTAGATGTCCCAACAGTCTTTTTGAACGGATATTTAGACAAAGACATTTATATCGACACACCTGAAGGACTGAATAGTGAATCTGATGTAATGAAGTTGCGGAAAGCTTTATATGGACTAAGGGACTCACCTAAATGTTGGAACAAGAGGTTTGATGACTTTATAATTCAATAAAATTTTAAAAGGTCAAGGAATGACTTATGTACGTATTATAAGGATAATGTTCTATTGGTCATTCATGTTGATGATGTTTTAATTTCTGGGGATGTAAGTAAACTTAATATTTTAATTGATGCTATGAAAAAGAAATTTAGAGTTTGGGAAGTTTCTGGGGAAACATTTTTAGGGATACCAATTAAGGTTAAGCCTAATTGTATTAAATTGAGTCAACTTAACCTTATTCAAAGATTATTAAACAAATTCAAAATGTCTGATTGTCATGCTGTAACAACAACACCTATGGTAACAGGTTTTAAAAACTCAGCGGAAGTTGTTGCTAATGTACCTTATAGACGATTAGTTGGTTCATTAATGTATCTTGCCACTACTACTTGTCCAGATTTAGCATATTCAACATCATTTTTGTCCCGATTTTTAGATAGACCCACCATGTGTTTATGGAAGGCGGCTAAGCGGGGACTTAGATATTTAAAAGGCACCCAAGATCTTGGTCTTAATTTTAAACGGAATTCCAATAACCTAGTTTGCTTTTCTGATGCTGATTGGGCTGGGGACGATATTGATAGAAAAAGTGTTAGCGGGTGTATTGTACTACATTGTGGAAACCCCATATCATGGTTCTCAAGAAAACAGCCTTGTGTTGCCCTAAGCACAATGGAGGCAGAATACATTGCCAGTTCTATATCCAGCCAAGAAATTGTAAATATATTAGGTATTATGAAGGAAATTAATTGTAATGTTGAATTTGCATGTTTGAAGGTGGATAATGTTAGTGCGAAAATAATGACTCAAAATGACACCAACTCTAAAAAGGCTTAACTAGGATACTAGGTTTCATTACATAAAAGATTTGTTCAATGAGGGAATTATAAAAGTTGATTATGTCCCATCAGGAGAAAACATTGCAGATGTGTTTACCAAGGCATTGTGTGAAGATAAATTTGTAAAATTTAGAAAAATAATTTTTAATGTTTGAAGATGTTTAATGCTTCCTTTTCTTTAATAGTATTTAATATTGATTTCAGTATATTTAGTATTGGACTTTATTTGATCTGCATATGTATATTGTGTATTTTTATTATTTTATGGTTAGGCGAATGCCACTCTAATTGTAGGTGGGTTAATAGAGCGTCGTTCGAGGGGGGTGTTATACCTATTTGTAAAGTGTGCGGTGGGCGCGCCACTGTAGAATTTGTAAGGTCGCGCACTGCATACTGGGAGTGTGTGTTGATATATGAACTCCCGGAGAACTGCTTGTTACTAATATACAAATAAACCGGGTTATTGATATTTGTCGTGTATACTTTGTGTTTCACCCATTTTCAAAGTTAAAATTTAATGGAAGAATGGAATTTTTATCTAACACTAGCAAATTCCAAAAATGTATAGAATGAAAATATTTTTGTGCTCTAGATTAAATAAAATAATTGGTGTCCTCAAATTCTTAAAAGAGTATAATAATTGTAATGTCTTTAAAACAAACATAAATTAAACAAAACACCTTGCTCGAACTCAAACGTTTATTTTTCTCACTAACAATACAAAACAGTCCATAACCAAAACAAAGTCAGAAAAACATGTGTCTCTCCCGCATTACCGTAGGTAAAACAATTGTCGATACATTCAAATCGATATCGTCTATACCACCATAATATAAATTGAAAATTAGGTGTAAAAATGTGAAAATTTAAACAAAAAACTAAAACTTTGGTAATACTCTGCAGTAAAATTAGAATTTATAAACTTTTCATAATATGCAAATGACTCATAATGAAGTATGCTGAGATGCCACTTAAACTTTAAACTAATAGTAATAAGAATAATAAAAAACATCTAAATACATGTTATTTGAAAAATTGCAAAGGATCGACAAAGAAATCAAATCAAATCAATTATAAAATCATTGAATTGTTTTAGCTTTTATTCTTACTGCGCTAAAGAGTTACTATTTATCTAATGAAATCAATAAACATGACCACAATTATGAAATGGATGAATGTTCTTGCATAAAAAGTTAAGAAATAAATATTATACAAGAAAGGTTGCTACCATCTAAGAGGCTACGAATTAGTTGTTAATGATAAACGTCTCTAAATGACCTTTCAAAATAGGCTGATTATGTCAAAATTGTTATGATCCTGTAGGTAAAGAATGGGAGGAAAGGTACCTGGAGCAATAACTCTCCATTTTAAAAAGGCCAGCGACCTGTGGAGGGTTAAATAGTCAAAATATGGATGAAGAAATTGAAGTAGAACTACTGGAACTAATTAACATAAATAAATGGGCAGATTGGGACAAAGCAGCCATTGATTAAATAGAAAAGAACATGTTGCCATATTTAGAACAAGTTGCTTAGGACTAAAGACAATAGACTTAATGTCCATCTTTTAGAAGGTAGATTAGGCCCGAACTTAAAGTACTGGAAACTAAACTCTATGGGGCATTGGGTGACCTCATAAGAACTGCTGATTTCACGTAACCATATAATGTTCATGTTACATTAAGAAGAAACTTTCTTACACGGATTTGGCCAAACTATTCTTTTCCACTAATACCAGTACTAGTACTACTACAGTATTAAAATGGTCCAGTAAATCAAACAGTGGTACTTGTTTGTAGCAAAACTGGGTCATGGATGTTTTTTTAGCATTAGATTGTTATACAATATATCACTATTTTCATTATTAAGTATTCCCTATATTGGTAGAAAGCACTCCACTATAAGTAAATATGATAGTTCATGATTTTTTTTAAAATGATATAATAGAACAATTAGGGGTATAAAAATATTAGTTTTTAATTTTTTGAATTAGAAACTTTAGTATTTTCTCACAAAAAATAGTAGCTACTCACTAGTGTAATTCCTTTGGATTTCTCTTCAAAATTACGTTGCATCTTTCTCCTGCAGCTAAGGTACATGAAGATACAAAATACTAGAAGAATTAGCAGCAAGATGATGATTAATTTAGTATCAGACATGAACAAGCCAAATATACCAGCCAAAAATCCATCTGCAGCCTGTTAGAACAAAGATATCAATAAAAGAAATATTTAATTACTTTTATTACAACTGCTCTACAAATGAAATAAAATATGCCTGAATTTTAAATGAAGGATATTCTTGATAAGTATTAAAGAATAAGTAATAAATAATTTCAAATTTTATTTCCTACCGGAACAGATGAATTTGATAAGGTCTTGTTCTGCTCTGTTGGAGGTATCACCACAAACGGTTTAGGCTGGTCTGTAACTGAAAATGAGAAGTAACATTAAAATCAAGAATCTGTTATTTTAAAAAATCATTCATAGCAGCCTTATAGCCTAGATTAATTGTTAATTTCAAAACAATTTTAAATTTTGTTTTTATCCTACAGAAGTTAAATACATTTTCAAGTTAGCCTATAGACTGTTGACTAATGTTTCCTTGAGCCTTATAAACATATACTCCAGTCAACTGGGGACCAGAAAGAGGTCTTGGTGGAAAGTTGTGGAAAAGTTTGAAAACTAGCTCATTAGTGCTTTTTGGAGAACTGATTACAAATTTCAATTTTGTTACCTCGAATTTTTCCTGGAAGTGTAAACAAATATTTTTCTCCCTTTTTCTTAAAACTTGTAAAATGATCTATTATTAGAATAAATTCTGATATTCATTTTATATTTAACTAGCTGGCCCGGCAATGCTTCACTATTGTTAGATTTGAGTATAAATAATAGTTAAATAAACACAATTGAGAGTGTGGTATATTATGGAATACATACCTTATAATTATTGCTTTATTCAATTTTAAGTTCATTGAAATGCTCTTGGATATACAATGTTTTTGGTGATTCCATTTGGCATGTATTGAAACAAATCCATTGGTTTTTACAGGGGAATATGCAATGTTGATTGTCCAAGAGAAAAACAAGAACTTTCTTAAATTAAATCTCCAATTTATTTATATGCTTGGCCTTGTGGTTATTACAACAAATATTTATATTTTCATTTTACGACTGAAAATTTCAAAAAACGGCGATAAAGTTTCGCGTTTTCACACTATTTGTTTTCCTTACCCACCGACTTTATTAACAAAATAGCGTTTTTATCGAATAATTTCATACTTCTTAAAAAGTTTTTGCAGTAAAGTTACTTCCCCCTGCAAGAAGTTATCATGGCTAAGACAGGTACTCTTATAGTTGGCAGGGTTGGCCCTACCCAGTAAGCAAAAGACAATGTTACAACTTATAGTACTTTTATAATATTATTCATATAAAAAAATACACATAAAATATCCATTTATATCCATATAAAACTAATTGAAAAACTTAAAAAAATAAATATAAATAATCCCAAGGACGGGAACTGATTGTTGGACACTTTTTCTCTCAGCAATTTACAAATCACTTTTTAAATAGCATTTTAATGAAAAATCGGTGTATTTTATTATTGCCGACATTCCCGGGACCATGAAGATAATGTAGTTAAAATTTAGTAAAAATTGCTTCAGTAGTTTTCGCGGTTAGCGGTTAAAAACGAAAAATGGGAAGTCTTTTTGTCCTTCTTCATGAAAAAATATATACATACTTATCCGTGCCAACTTTCATGGTGATCAGTCAAACGGTATCAAAGCCTATTAATCTCAAAAAGATATACCAATATACATATTGTATATATATAAAATTGAATAAATTACCTACAATTTTTATCCTAATGGCTTTTTTTTTTTGGCTGCTCCGTTTTAAGCAAGCGTAAGAGTAATTTATGAGTAAAATCGAAATTAATTTGGTGAGCTGTTTGTACTTATTTTTACAAAAATATTTCTAGGAAAAAATTTCATTAGTACAAAATGAACAACAGAGTTTATTCTAATAATACATGGTTTTCAAGTTAGAAGCCAAAAAAAAAAAAAAATCCTACTTCCGGGGAAAATTCAAGGTAACAAAGTTGTAATTCGTAATCGGCACCCCAAAAAAAAACATAAGTAGGCACATTTTTAAAACTTCTGCTAAACTTTTCACAGAGACTCTTTAATCAAAAACTATTTCGACACGCGCTCGTTTAAAAACGAGTATATATTATGGTTTCAATCATCATCTTGCACTTATGCATACATATTTTGTACATATATATTTAATTTATATGAAGTTAATAATAATGTAATTTCTTATTTAAATTGTTTCCTTCTTGTTCATTTCTATTGTCCAGCAAGTGTTACTAGTTTCTGAAGATAGCAATATCTCAAAAACGACACGGCGTCGTGACGTACATCTATTGACACAAACACGCACGCACTCACGCACTAACTCACGCGCGCGCGCGCGCGCACTCACACACACACACACACACACACACGCACGCACGCAAACACACACACACACTTTACAATTAATTTTAACACATAAAAAAAAGTAATAAAATTGTTTAATTACAGTGGATACAAAATCGCGTTTATAACCACTATCACTGAGCCATATGATCTCTGTATTAAATGTCGATATGCCTTTTGATTTAAGTTTATTATGAGCTTCAAGAAAGTACCCTTTTCGGCTCTTCAACTTCAACCAAATTTTATTATATTACTCAGATTGATATAAAAATATAATTTACAAAATTTGAGATGTTTTACATTATATTTTAATATAATTTTTGATGAAAGTCTAATATGACCTTCAAGTAAAGTACAACTTCCGGTTTGCCAATTTTGATCAAAATTTATTATGTTGTTTATATTAGCACGTAAGTCTTAAAGGCCAAATTTGAGAAGTTTTGCATTATATTTTAATATAATTTTAAAATCAATAACGACCTTCAAGTAAAGTACTACTTCCAGTAATCATGCAGGGACCAAAAAGAAGTTCACAACTAAATTTCACAGTAATCCTAATTACAAAATTTTAACTTTCTACGGCTAACTGTTTTTGAGTTATGCGAGATACGTACGAAAGAACGAACGTACGTACAGACGTCACGATGAAACTTGTCAAAAAGGATTCAGGGATATTTCCGTTGAAATCTGAAAGAGGTGTAGGGAGGTGGTTTTAGTGGGTATAAATCCCACACGCGGATAGGTACGGACATATCCGTGTCTTTTTGAAGATTTCCACCCACCATCGTATTAAAAAAAACAAAAAAAAAACGCACGCTCTCTCGCACGCAGACACACACACACACACACACACTCTCTTGTTTCTGGAGGTCTCATGATAACTGAAATTACCAAGACATTTCTTCGGGTTCCGTGACAACATTTAAGATAAAGCATTGCATATCGACAGTTTCGACATTTTAAGCGGAAAAAACCACTTAGCTCATATCTTATTCTGCTGCTATAGACTTGTTCATCTCACAAATGGGGAGGAAAACCAGTATTTTACACTAAATTTCAACACTTAAAATTAGTAATAAAATTGAATAAAATCACCGAAACATATGAACTCTGTAATAAATTTCAATATACCTTTTGATGTAAGTTTCTTATGACCTTATAGTAAAGTACCCAAAGTACCCCTTTCGGATCTTCAATTTCAGCAAAAATCTATTAAATTACTTATATTGATATAAGAGTCTAATTTACCAAATTTGATATGTTTTACATAATATTTTAATATACTTTTTGATGAAAGTCTAATATGACCTTCAAGTAAAGTACAACTTCCGGTTTGCCAATGTTTATCAAAATTTATTATGTTGTGTATATTAGTATGTGAGTCTTAAATACCAAATTTGAGAAGTTTTTCATAATATTTGAATATAATTTTTGATGAGAATCAGTAATGAACTTTATGTAAAATACCACTTCCGGTAATCATGCAGAGACCAAAAAGGGGGGGTTCACAATTAAATTATATCATAATCCTAAATACGAAATTTTAACTTTCTACGGCTAACCGTTTTTGAGTTATGCGAGATACGTACGGACGTACGCACAGACGTAACGAAGATACTAGTCAAAATGGATTCAGGGATGGTCAAAATTTATGTTTCCGTTGAAAACTGAAAACCGAAAATTTTCGCGATTACAATAGTTCCTTTACTGCGTACAAGGAAGTAAAAAAATCATAAAATAAAAATTATTTAGCACACAATTTCAATCATGGAAGTGGATTCATTTCAAGGACGATTTAAAAAAAATATAAACCATATTATTTATTTATTAACTTCACTTCGTTTCAGTAAAAAACATAGGAAACAGATAGCATCAAACAAACATAATTAAATACAATGATAATAAAGATAATAATAACCCGTTTTTTTTTAAAGATTATTAACCTCCTAAAATACAAAATAACCTAATAAATGAAGTTATACACTATATATATATATATATATATATATATATATATATATATATATATATATATATATATATATATATATATATATATATATATATATATTGTATGGTTTACAACAACATTGAAATATCTGGGATTGATACAGGGACTATTAATTTATTATTTAGTACACAGAAGAACTCATGACGATATTAATCTAAACTTCTATACATTCCTTAAAAATGTGGACCTTTTAAAAAAAATAAAAGAGAAATCTGTGAACAGTTAATATAAATTTTCATTAAGGGCTATTGAGGGAGAGAGGGGGTATAATTTAGTTTTATGTGTTGTTTCATGCGTGTATTAAAATTTGAAATTGAATTCGAAGACAACTTTTTTGTTTTTTAAATATTCATTTTCGCGAAATCGATCAAAAAAGGATCTGTTCATTAAAAAAAAAAAGTAATTAGATTTTTATGAAAGGCTCTGTATGTTAAGTATCAAGTACATTATTAGTTTTCAACTGATATTCATGATTGAATAGGGGATTCCTTATTGAAGCACGCATTCGGAGATTGATTTAGGGAGTGCGCAGACCATAGACTTTTAAGCCGGCAATCTTACACCATGTTGGTCAGTATTGAACGTTTGTTCCACCCAAAACTTAGTTATTATTTCAAAAATGTTACCGAGAATTGCTATTGTTGACCTTAATATGAGGATAAAAGTAATGAAGAAAACGATGAGAAATCGATAATATTAAGTTTTTATTTGTTATTTTTCTAACATTTTTTTTAGAAAAATGGTGAGTTTTTATTTAGATGTTGTAAATTTAAAATTTGATGTTATAAATAATTATTATAAGTAATTTATTTATAATTAACGAGCCTGGGTAGGCAATCGGACCTAAAAGAATGACAGCTTTGGTAATTACACACTCCAGTAATTCTGCGGAGTTTAGATATAGCGATATCGTCTAGTCTATTTTTAATGAAATAGGATACAATTTTGTATCAAACTCATTTCAAAATAAGTAATGCATACTAGTGTCTGGCAAAACTGCTCTGTCAAAGAATCTGTTCAGATTAATTCACTTAGCGCAAAGATCTTATAAATTAATTTCTGATTTACTGATTCATTAAAAGGAGCTACCGTTCGAGCTTAGAACCAGGAGAAGGGGAGGAATTGTGGAGATCGTGATTCACTAAATAAGAGCTACTTAGTTCATTCATTGAAAATGAATTTTATCACTCTTTTTACCCGAATCATAGATCACTCGCTTAGTAAGAAGAGCTAAGGTCATTTGCAGACCGCCCATTTCCAGTTTGGAACTCCGCACGCTACCAGTCAACAAAAGATATTCTCCCCTTATAGGATTTTACTTTTTTTACATTCCTGAGACTTATAATCAGATCCTAGTGAATTTTTTTTTTATTTGGATGAGGAATGTAGGCCCAATAATGTATCTATCTAAATATGCATATTTCAAAAACTTCTAATGATATGAAATCGTAAATTAGAAAAAAAAAAAAATTAAATTTACTGATTTTCGTAAAACGCCATAACAAAATCAAAGTTCGAAACATAATCACAATAACAAAAATCAAAATAAGCCTACAAACCTTAAATTTTAAAGGTAATACCAATACACTGGACATAGTACCAATATCCACGCAGTCTTTACCATCACAGTACTGTAACGAACAAGGGCATTGTTATACTCTCTCTTTACTCAAGTGGTATCTGACCAGTGGCGGACTAGACCTTGTTGGGGCCTGGGTGATGCGATACTGCGAGGCCTCCCTTTGTTGGGGGGTTTGGATGGTAATAGTAATGGTGGGAGGAACGATTATGGCAATCGGGTCTTTAAAAAATCTTGCAAATGGAAGGGGATGTCCAAATGATTTGAAAATTTTGAGTCAAAATGGCAGCATTTTGCCACTTGAGCGTATTAAATTTACTCGCAAAATTCATGTATTCAGCTTATAATTTTGCACTATAGTTCCGATTTTTATCGTTTTTATCGATATAGTTCGAATTTTTATAGTGTGGACCATGCGATCAGACAATTTGGTGTTTAGAGCCTATCATGTAAACTGTATTCGTCTGTATTTTATAATTCTATTATTCAATTTTGATATGTAGCGCGGGGCCTCACGGAATTTTTCAAAATGAACTATAAATTTGTCTATAATGCAACAGTCGTTTATTTAAATTTTACATTGAGCGTGGTCGACCCTCCTCTTCCTAGATACGCTACTGTTTATGATGATTTTAAGTGTTATTTAAAAATGTGATTTTAAAATGTAATTTAATGAATAGAAAGTTGAACATTGGTTGTTACATTGGTTTATAAACCAATATGATTTTCATAATTTGAAAATAAGAAGTATACAATGTTTCGACTAGCCTGTGCCTGTAGGAAAGTATCCAGACACAATAAGGAACTAACTATAGACGAACTAACAATATGTCAACGTTATTGGTAGATTGGCTAGAAGGCAGCACATAACTCAGCTATGTCTATCTACTATGTTCTAAATATCACACGATGGAGTAATATTTACTTCCATGTCCTGTGATTACGTCCCGGGAATGAAGATGATTTGTACAATACAGTAAATGCCTTATTGAGATTGAAGAATAAGAGAAATAAGAAGGCGGGGATGCTTCGTGAATCTCGAATCCACAAGTAAAACATAAAGGTGCCTTCACACCTTTGTAAAACCTTGGAAAATCAAACATGTAAAGGTAGTAGTTTAGCTTGTCTATAAAATATAAATAGTTTAAACCGAAATTAAGCGCCGTCAAAAGTTGCAATAGCCGAAATAGCAGATAGGTTAGTTTGCTAAGCTTCTGTAAACCCCAGGGAGGTTATAAAAGTATTATTTGCTATGTTTCTGGCTATCTGCTTTTCTAAGACAGGTCCAGAAACCCCCGTTCCAGAAACAGCATTTACTTAATTTATTTATTTAATACAATCTGTATTTTTATCGGTTCCAGAAGGAAGAACCGATCAATCAAACTGTATTATTTATTTATAATCACTAAAAAAGGCTAGAGACAGCAGAACCTCCTGCTATGGTCACTAGATTGGGATATTATAAATACCATTGGAGATCTTTTCCAAGGGTGTCGTGTTTACAAATTCACATAATTAAACTATATGATGGCATACAGGGTAATTATAAACAGATTTTAATATAGATCTTACTTTATTTAAGAGAGTTAATTAATTAAACAGCTAGTTTACAAAATTTAAATTAATTTCATTATGGAAACCTATTGACTGTAACACATGTATTTGAGAATATTGGATCTGAATTGCCTATTAAGATTTTACTAGGTTGCCACATAATATTATACAAAATGGACACATAAGTGTTAGGGACTACGACTTATCTATTTTTCCTTCGTAGACTCCAGTGCTCTCCGCCTTGCTTTCCTCGCTTTCCGCTACTCGATGGTCGGATCCGCGTCACCTCAGCTGCTGTTTCGATCTCTCTGGCTTCTCCTGGGTGACTCTTCCTCCAGACTCGCTAGGAACCCTCTGGAATGAACTCTTCAGCTGGTCTTACCATTTCCACACTCCAAACTTGGCAGTGTTCCTTTCCGCTTCTCCGTTCTGTTCCTCTTACCCTCTCCTTCTTGAAGTATCTATTTTCCAGACATTTTGCCTCCAATCTTCTTTTGGACGTTCCTATTGGATGATCGTATAGGAATTTTCGATAGGGGCGTTCCTTTGAAGCGGTTCCAAAGTCTTTGAAATTTTGCTCTATTGTCCCAGTTCTTGACGAGAAGTTTTTATATCTTGTCAGCAAGTTCTCTCTTATTTTTATGGTGCTTTTAAGTAGCGTTCTTTGCCTTAACCTCAACTTTATGACTGCTTGACGGTATTCAACCTGCCGCCGCCCTCCTCAAATAGAGCTTCAAAGCTACCTTGCAGGTGTTTCCATGTTCGAAAAGAAAATCTATTTATTTTTATATTGAATAAATTATGTGGCAACTACTTAAATTACCCATTGTTTAATTACTATTATTTAATCGAATACATAGCATATTATAGTTTATAACACCCTTTACAGTTTTATCGTTTGGTTTGGCTAGAGATTTGTCATAGTTTAGCAAAGATGTGAACAGTAACCCGCGTGAAACCTACCGAGCTTTACTATGAGGAAGTTCAACATGGCGAAATACAGGTATAGTCTTAAAACATGGGTAATAAGTGGACACGATTTTTGCAAGAAGAATAGCTTCCTCAATTGTCAGTGGCTTTTTTTAATCTATTATAACTTTCAAAAATGTTACTAACTTTTTAACAGTTTAAAAAAATAAAAATAAATAAACATATATATATATATATATATATATATATATATATATATATATATATATATATATATATATATATATATATATATATCCAGACAGGATTTTATTTGAATCTTTATTCAAAACGAAATGTCTTATTGTACAGAGTGGGACAGAAATAACTGACAAATTTTGAAGTTACATAAATTGGTTTTATTTTCAAAAATAATATTGAGAAGATTGAAAAAATGAGTTCAAAATAATTGAATTCAGTATGCAATTTTTCGCAAAAAAATTACAAACCACGACATATGGCCATTTTGGACATTTATTACAGGGTTTGTAATTGTCGCAGGAACATGTTTTGGTGCTTCAATTGTGGCTATTGATAGGGCCTATCTACAATACAAATTTTATGCAAAAAAAATAATAATAATAATAATAACTTAAAAACAAGTTTCCGAAAAAAAAATTTGAACAAGAAGAAAAATTGTCTTAAAGCGATTTTTTAAAGCACTGTTTATACCCAAGGAGTTTGTCTACAACCCAATTTTCATGAAATATATATGAGGCTCGATTTAATACCTAAAAAATGCGTTTGATCATCGTGTTTTATCTCGGTTCGGCTGCAAGCGCCGAGGTAGCGAAGGTGAAGTGACGAAACCGGCCCTGACGAAGGCTCTCTGGCGGACGCGCTTCAAGTCCAGGAAAGTGATAGAGAAAGGCTTCCCCCTTCCTTGTGGTTGCGGAAGTATTAACGAGATAAAACACGATGATCAAACGCGTTTTTAGGTACTAAATCGAACCTCAAATATATTTTATGAAAACAGGGTTGTAGAGAAACTCCTTGGGAATAAACCGAGCTTTGAAATATCGCTCTGGGAACATTTTGCTCCATGTTCAATTTTTTTTTTTTTTTTAGAAAACAACTTTTTTTACATGTTCTTAATTTTCGTTAGCTCATTTTTTCCTTAAAAGTGGACTTATATTTGTACAACATAAAAATGCAAACTCACCAGTTTTCCTCGGGCAGTGAAGATCCACCGTTGGCCTCCCTTCGTGAGGACAGACGCACATGTAGCTGTCTCCTTGTTGGACACACCCAGCCTCCAACCCGCAAGCTTTCTCAGAGCAGTTCCCTTTTCGGAGGACATGCCCATCTGGAAAATGAGGAGAAATAATGAACTTCCATGGATGCATGAGGTCTAATTAGGAAGTTTGCTTCCAAGTCGAATCTCATAGATCGACGTTTCATCAATTTAGAACATTTTCAGAATTACAAATTTAATAATTAATTGTATAATAGAATACAAGTTTAAGGAAATAATTTGTCGCTTGACGTATTTCAAGTAATTTTGGCATAAATACCGAATACAAACACGAACACAATTTATTACACTAATTAAACGGAATGCAGCTACTCACAAATTCTTTCCTAAAGCTTGTATAAATATAATAATAAATAAAATGATTGGTCAAAACGATCATACTGTCAAAAATAATAATAATAAAAGAGTAGCCCAATGAGAAATTATCGACGCCGTTTTTTGATACTATACATATATATATATATATATATATATATATATATATATATATATATATATATATATATATATATATAAAATTTTATTCTTTATTGCGTACAGCAGGAATTTATTAAGGTGGCAAAACTTTTATGATTACAATTTTTTTAAAACTTCTAGCACTGGTCAGAGCCAAAGTTACTACTGAGATTCGTCAGTATTTGGTGCTTACGTCGTCAATAGTAGATTTTCAAACCATTTCCAATTTTTTTTTCTCGATATATTGTGAGCGGGAATCGATAGAGTACAAAACTCATTTCACTGCTAAACTAACTATAATATAATAGTGTTCAAAAATCTAGAATAATGTATATATTCCTAAATAAGTTGAATGCCCATTCTCCGCAAGTATTATATTGTACTTTTGAATGAAAATGCGAAACTCCTAAATACAAACCAGAGATAGAAGACCAGCTGGGTGTCATTCATGAACTTTTCGAAGTCACTCTGAAGGAAAAGTCCATTTACTACACCTTTATGGTTCTTTTGAAAACTTAAGGCACTTCATTTAAAATTCAAAACATCGAACACGAATAATCAGTCTTTCAAAAAGCCTTTATAAAATAAAATGTTTTGTTCCATTTAAAAAATCCATTTCTTAGATATTATTTCTTTTAATGTAGGTAATTAACAATATTATTGCTAGCCCTCAATAGTTATTAGAAGGCTTTCCAATCGAGTATGTAGAAAAACATAGATATTTAGAATGATATTAGATAGAAGTTGAATTGGATAGAGCATATTAAGCACTTGAAGGGTGATTACATAAAGAACTTGGACTTTTAAAATTTAAATTCATTTCACATTCAAGCTGGGGCGCTGATAGATACACTATTATCAAAACATACGATGCCATAATAAGAAATAAAATCGACTATCCATAGAACAGCCACTAAAACGTCGCTGAGGATGTTAGATTCTGTTCATAATTCAGCTCTTAGGATTTGTGCAGGAGCTTTCCGGACTTCACCAGTCGAAAGCATCTTTGCCGAATCTGGAGAACCATCTTTACAGTTGAGGCGAGAATATTTATCACTAAAATATGTCTCTAAATTTAAGGCATATCCCTTATATTCTTATTTGTTTATTGAAGAATTTGAAAGCGCTGGTCTCAAGGATATAGAGAGCTCATTCAAACTAAAGATTTACAAAGTATTGGTTAATGTAAATATGAATCTAAACACTATTAGAACCATCCCAGCTCTGAAAATACCTCGTTGGCAAAAACATACTAATGCCAGAGAGACCGATGGCCAGAGTTTCTAACATGTACCAGTAGAAATTCAAAACTACTTTCTATAACTAATAGAAAAATATAAGAATTTTGAAGTTTTATTCACCGATGCCTCCAAAATTGAAGATAGTATTGGTTGCGCTGTAAACAGTAAACAGAACCTGCTTCTGTTTAACCTACCAGGAGAGAGTTCCGTTTTTACTGGAGAAGCCACGTCCGTCATGAAAGCTCTACACTGAATAACAGGCTCTTAATAATAACTGTTGGGTCGTTGTAACAGACTCATGAAGTATTTAGGTTGCTGTCGATAGTCGATAGCCAAGTAGTTCATTAATTAGACAAAATAATAAACGCATGATAGAAGATAAACAACAGAGCTGTAACTGTAGTTTTCATATGGGTTCCAGCCCACTTCGGAATCTTGGGCAATGAAAAACCTGACAAAGCAGCCTATTGGCCAGAAAAGGAGAAGTGGCAGGAGTAGCTGAGGTGCAAGATGTTACCTTGGAAGACTGGGTGCACCAATTAAAGTAAAGACTACTGGTAGATTGGGAGAAGAATTGGAAAGGAAAAGATTTCTAGCTTCTAGAAGTAAAACCTGATAGCAAAAAATGGATCACAGAACGTCAAGAAAGAAAGAAATAATACTGTTAGGGATTGATAAATTATTTGCCACTTCTATAAATTTGTTTTATTGAAAACTAGTTTCGAATGTTATACATTCATCCTCAGTTCTAAAAACACACAAAAAATTCAAAAATAAGCAATTCAAAATATAGTTTGGTATTATTATACATATGCATACATACATCGGTACAAGGCAGGATCTAGCCAAGCCTTTAAAAACCGACTATTTTTGTTATAAGGACCTCTCAAAGGACCCCTATCCTCGCCAAAAGAAGTATTAACTGTAGAGCGTTACAATATATGTATAAATTTTACGCTCCTCCCCTCTTACCTGACTCACTCTTCTTCACGCGATTCCTAATAGGCTTCCTGGGCCTAATAGCTTCAAAGGGTATGAACTCGGAGATCGTTAAAAACAATGGCTTTTCGTACTACTCTATCCTGCTGAAGGAGAAAAGGAAAACAACAGAAGTATACGAACAACGGAATATGATACTGATGAAGCCATCCCAAATGATTCTGACGACATCAAATACATTCTGGGAAAACTAAGGAATAATAAGTCTCCAGAATCAGATAGGATTCCTGGAGAGTTTCTCAAACAAGGCGGGTGTCGCATCTCAGATGAGTTATGTAATTATGTAATGAGTTATGGAATATCTGTATGGAATATATGGAATATATGTATGGAATATATGGAATATATGTATGGAAAGTACATCTGGAAAAGTTTTATTGCACTGAATCCACCATCGGATCCATTGAAAACTTTTATAACTGGTCAGATGTATTTATTCTTAAGATATTTTGCAAGGAATCAATACAGTGATAGTGGAAGCATGTCATCAAACATTTCTGAATACTTTTAACTGTGAAAAAATAATACTAATAATAATTAAAAAAATAAACAGGACCATTTCGATAACTCAAGCGTTTATTGAAATATAAAATTCATTTGCTATTATAAAAATTATAATAACGGTAGAAAAAACACGTTTAGTTTGAAAATTGTAGTCAAGAAATGAAAATTAGGTTAATACCATCTCATCCCGGGCGAAGCCATGACGGCTAGTATATTATATTATTATAACTGCAACTACTTAAAAGAAAGAATAGTTATATGGTTTTTAGAAAATAAAACAGAATATATAACAGTTATACAATAATTTAAAAGGAGAATGCCAGCAACTAATCTCCAGTCTAGTATCTATAGCAATTGAATCGCTTCATGCTAAAAATGACATTGTGACAAAACCTGTGTTAGCATAAAACGATTCAATTGCAACCTAGCTGGATAACCACAATTTTTTTTCCCCCATGAATGACTTTAGGATTCATACCTGTGTATAGCTTGTTATTAACCTCTATTAATTCATTTGGTAAACCTTTGGAATTGCAACTAACAACCGTTAAGAGGTCTAGATTTTCAGGCCAGACTATACTTTCACCCACTGCGCATGCGCAATGAAATCCTCAAACCGACGGATCCTTCTCAGTTGGAACGCTGGTGTAGGGTTAGGTCAGACTTCCAGCATTTGTAGGAAGGGCCATTACTGCAATGCTAAGAAGACTCTCTACAGAGGAAAAATGTTAATTTGACCCATGACCAACTGTATGTATACCTCATTCCCTGTATGTACTTCTCATGTATGTACAAATGATCATGCGGATGTCAACTGAAAATAATACTGTGCCGAATTTAGTTTGGATACTGTCAGTTTGCATATGTTTACCTTCTAAGATGTCTCCCATATGAAGCACCAACATGCCTAAAGTGCAACAATGTCCCACAAACAGAAAAACACTTACTACTAGAGTATGCCCAGTTTGAAAGAATCAGAGAAAAATTTGAAATATCGAAAAACATTAAGAGAAGTGCTGATAGATAAGTAAGAACAAATCATAACTTTGTTTAAATTCTTGTAAAAAATATAAATTATCCTTTGACGCCAATGGTCTTTTAGAGTAGAGGCATAGAACCAAATGAAAAAATTAACAATATATGTATGTATGTGTGTATGTATATGTAGATATATATACACATAGATATATATATATATATATATATATATATATATATATATATATATATATATATATATATATATATATATATATACACACATGCAAGATATAAAGTTAATATAATAAACATATATGGTATAGTGCACTAATAGGCTGAACCGAAGGAGAAACTTAGAACAAGATCAGGGATTATTTAGACCAACCACAGGTCTCTAAAGTTCTGAAACACAAGTTCGAGCCTATTACTTATTAACAATGGTATTGTAGGAGACAGGAAGCGGATATGGGCAGAGAGATCTTCGACATAACAGCTGCCAGTAATTTAAATAAAATAAATTTAATTTAAAGAAGTATTACTTAAGTTGTATATTTACAATTTATCTTTTAATTGTTATGCATTGAAGACTACGTTTCTTTATGCCATAATCTATTAGGAAATAATAAAAATAATAAAAGTAATGAGTTGTTACGAAACACAAAAATAATTACTTTATTTATAAAAATTATAAGATATAAATTATATTTGTAGTCAAAATAAATTATTTACCTATTTTCTCTAAAATAACTTATTTCCTTGCTAATTTCCTTCTGGTATCCTTGCAATCATTTTATCAGTAAAGGGAGAATTTTCAATTTATCGTTCAAACAGAAAAGGCATAAACCACTCAGTTCATTAGTCAGCCGATCACACCGGGAATTTTCCTTTCTGCCTCTGTTTTCCAGATCAACAGACGAACCTGTATCCGAGTATTTTTCCAGAACAATTAACCCATTTACGGCCAAACCTGAAATTAGTTTAAAATTTTGATTTTTTTTCATAGAAATGTTTTTATAGTAGTTTAATTAAAAAAATAGATAAATTGTTCATCCAAAATGGTTGTACAAAATGTTGAGCTCACGCAACGTTGACCCGTAAGATGTAATATACATTGGCTTGGAAGAAGAGTGCCACAATACGAAAATTTTATATTTCATTCATAAAAATGATTCATTCATATTTAAATGACTAAAAAATGAGGATTTACTTTTCTTTTTAACAAATAAGGTAAGTAGAATTGGCTAAGAAAACTTTCGACTTCTTGTTTTTTCAGTGAGTTAGAAAAACTTCATATGAATGGCCAATGTTGCGCATACGCAACATTAAAGTAAACCGGCTATTGTAAAAACAATAAATGATTCTATACAAAAATTTCATTACAACAATAATTAAATACAATGCAACAAACAAGGAATCCAAATTATTTAATTACAGCAGCCTTTAATTGACTGAAATTTAAACTTAAATCTGACTACTCATTAGCGTTGAAAAATAACCAAATTCATATTTTTTTAAATGAAAAAATACAAAGAAAATTTAAACAAAAATTATTGTTATTAATTATAAATCTTAAATTAATAGCTGATGTAATAAAAAAAGAAAAATATTTAAATTTATTGAAAAAAAAAAAAGTTAAATTAATGTTTCGTATATACCACAGTGGCCGTAAATGGGATAATTGAATACTCTTGAAAATAATAGATATGGGAAAATTATTTTGTAGAATGAAGATAAAACAAATTTGGCTGGAACTGGTCATTCAAAATACTCTTAAAAAGTGAAGCACTTTTGTAATGATCCAATGGTTGGACTTGGTACAAAATAAAGACATATGAACGATGTATATTGAACTATTTAATAAAATATTAATGATAATTTTTATTTTTTTGTGCTACTTGAATAGTAGCAAAGATATTTAAGCGTGTTTTTGCTACATCCACTTAAAAACAGTGATATTAAATTATATAAGTTTGAAATCGTGTTTTCTTTTAAAATATTGTCATTTTACTCCTTTGTGCGGCAGGGAAAGTTTGGAGACCTGGCCTAATCAATACAAATACTTAAAAAACACAATGGAAAGTAAAAATAAATCTGTGTCCTTCACACACTGTAGCATGCTCCCGCTGTGATAAATAAGACCACAACACACCCTCCTCTTATATGTTATATAACATCAACTATAAGAAAGATAAGATCCTACTCTATCCAGATCAAAGGTTATCCGGGGGTTGTAAATCAAGCTAAGACTTACAAAAACCTCAGAGCAACACCTAGGATTGTTATAGTAAACAGAAGAAAGTCTGCCAGGACAGGAATCGAATTAAAACTTTTCTGATTACAATAAAAATTCAGTTTTTGCAATATAATAATATAAAAGTATATATACACTGTTAACTCCAACATAGGAAGCAATATAGTCATATTCTATATCTTTGTTGATATCTTAAGACTACCATTTGACTCACCCTGTTTAAAAATGTTTTCCTTTGGTATTTCATTATTTATTTATTATTCATATCAGTATTGGTTGAAGACATTTTTAACAAAAGCTCCCAACCTTTATATAATATAGAACACATTATAAAATATCGAAGAGCAATGAAGACATAGCTGAACCTACTCAATTCAGTATTCATGCTTATTGAATTTTAGTTAAATAAAAAAACAAAAAAAACTTCCTTTGTCGAAAATATACAATTTTGATCAACCGACAAACATTTTCATATTTAAAAAAAAAAATCGATACATAAATGCAATTTATGTAAATAGGAAAAATAGAAGAATTGGCAGAAAAACGAGAAGTGGAAGCATTCCAAAATGGGCGATAGAGCTTGATATTTATAACCTGATATTTATAAGCTATTTCAGTTCTAACCACTGTGGAAAAAAAAATATATTACTTGGAAACTGATTCTGCAATAAAACAAAATATATATAGAAGAAATCGCCATCTACATAAACATATACATCTTACATACATCTGTTTATTCCTAATTTATATTATAATTAAAAATATAATATATTTTGTTTGTAAAACATCTGAAAATAAATATATAATTTGTAAAAATATTTTAACATTAATGTCTAAAGAGTTTTCCATAGTAATTTGTCGTTTAATTTTAACAAATAAAACGCTGAAAATTATTACACTAGGTTTTATACTTTCGAAGTAGAAAATTTAAAAAAAAAAAACCTAAATAATTATTTTAATTCGTTTTTCGTTCTAAGCTTTGGTTTGACGAATCTAAAACACTTAATATGTTTCCTCTTTCTTCAGACTAGGTCGAGATATGGGCATATGAAACCTCTAATCATTCGCCATTTTGAAAAAAATGGCTGATGGAAATGTCGAGTTCCGATGATCCTTCTAGGGTGACCTATGACTTAGATGCCAAATCTTTAAAAAATCAGCCCGCTTGTTTGGAGAAAAGCGACGGATGGATAGATTTCCCTTTCCTTCCTATTTTACGATTTTGCGTTATTTTTCTATTACTCATTCTTAGGGCTTTCCTTGTAAAATGATTGTAGCTCTAAATCGATAATTCAACTTCAGAGGGGGCGCTGGATGAGCTGAATACTCTAGGGTATCTATCATAGGGCTCGTTTGCCTTATTCATATCTCCTTCGTATTTCAACATGCCCGCGCGATCAGAATGGAGTAGAGAAGGAGGGAAAGAGGAGAAGACAAAATCCAATGGGTGTCCGGGGTTTCGGGGTGTCCGATAAGAGTTGATTAAACAAATCTTACAGCTAAAAAGTTTGTTGAACAAATAAATGCAACTAAATAAAAATCATTTAAATCTATAATAAATAATATCAGGTACTTTTATCATACTCTGACAGTGTAGAGTAATTTATAAGCCTTACGAAAATAAAGTTTTGCCTATCGAGTCTAGGTTAGTAAGAACATTGAATTTTGACTCGATTATTCAAACTTTCGCAGAAAAGAAGGAAAGAAGAGCAAGACCTGAAATACCGATTTCAGTTGGAGGATAGTCCGGGAGAGGCATCATCACAATTTTGTTAAAGTATTTCTTTGTTTTATTGATTATTTTAAGAAACAATTTATTGATAATATCGATAGTTACAAATTTTTAAATAATCGAAGTCAATGCTCGGGTTTGATATTATTACTTGTAGACCCGAGTTAAAACCTGTCGGGAGCCTCGGCATTTCTATGCGCGGTCCTGAAGAAGAGTGTTTTGAATAATTGTTTATTGTAAATAAAAAATAGTTCAAACTGTAGAGTTATTATTATAATAGTAATAGTGTTATTCTTAAAACTTTACTTAAGCAATTATTACTAAATCATATTACGTAAATTGGTAAAAAAAAAAATTCTTATATTAATATTATTGAAAAAACAAAACAAAAAAAAACTTGAAATATTGAGTGGGAGGGTAAAATATTATTTTACCCTGGGCCCACCCTCTGCTGATCGCGGTCCTGTATTTCTCTTGTAGTCTCCCATCCATAATATAAGTATCTTAATAATTTTTTCGCAGCATATAGATGTTACATAATTACGATCATTTGTTGACTCACTGGCACGGAATCTAAAACAGGAAATAATATTTGATAAAATCTGAATTCTAAGATGAATCTAGATGATGGATTAAAACGGTAGTCATTAGCGAAGATGACTCTCGCTCGAAATTCTAAATAACCCAATGACTAACTGGTATATGTGTCAGAATGCAGAAAGACAATAACAATTAATTTAATTAATATGAAGTTCAATATGAGGCAACCTATATAAGTCACCCTAAAAGTATTGTCCTGGAATCGATTCTCCAACGGAATAATCCTCTTATCAGAATGTGTGAATATTTATCGTACATATGGCAATGTTCATTTAAAATATTATAAAAAAACGTACCCGTATAAATTTCTGGACTAGCTTTAACGCAATAAAAAAACCGAGATTTTGGTAATGATAATCATTTCGAAACAGCGTTTGGTTGTCAGTGTAATTACCAAGGCTGACTAGAATCTAATTAAATAAAGCGAGCTTTAAACGATTCCTGATTTGTCTAACAGTTATGTCTGACAATTCTCCTTTTAGAAGACTCAAATATCACACAGAGGATTTCTTCTATTAATAGTTTAATATTTTTCTTTTTTCGCCGTCTTTCAAATTCGGAATTCGAAAAAGAAGCAATTCAGTGATAATAATTCGAACCTAGTAATTTCTTATGAATTATTACTGTCCAGAATTAATGATTATTTCAATTTAGTAATAAATTAGTAGTTCTGTGAACAGTAGATCTCGTGAACCAATTTAGGGATTATAATTTTATTTTGAATCCGTTTATTCCAATAATAACGCAAATCTACTGAATACGAATGTAACACAGTATAAACCTCGTTCGCCTCAGTTCACATGGTCCTCTTGTAATGTTGACATCAGTAATATAATTGTAAATCTTAAAGTCGATAATTTGCCAGGATTCTACAAGATCCAATCTAACATATCAAAGTAAGTTCGCAGAACACTTAATACAATTGATCGATTTCTTCATTAAAAAACTAATTTAATTTAACTTAACTTATTTAATTTAACTTAATTTAATTTAACTTATAAGTAATGTGATTACCTGATTTTGTTTTCTCTTCACAATCCGTGTCACTATGTAAAATAAAAACTATGGATTAAGAAACGAAATTCTAAGACAATCCTTTTTAATGCCTTCAAGGAATATTCATTTCAAATTTGAAGGCAATTTAACAAAGTATTTGGTTATAACTACGAAACAAATAGATATTTGAAGATATGGGGCCATTAAACCCACAATCATCTTGGATCGGAATAAAAAATAAAAATCTGTACACATAATTGGTTTTCCTCACTTCATGGAACGTTGGTGGCGAATTTGGAAAAAATCGAACGACACATTTGGTCGTAATCGCATAACAAAGAGACAGACGGACAGACGAAATGAACAGTCGAATTGAAACGGCCTCACTTACGTATATAAACATTATCTCCACTTAGTTTTAAATATATAGCAATGTAAAAAAAGATAGGAAGTAGGGGCGGCTGGAGAAGGCGGCATTATCTGCCGTGTCTTCTGGCGGTAGTACAACAAATCCGTCCCTTACATTATAGAATAACTGATTTTATAAA
Organism: Rhaphigaster nebulosa; assembly: GCA_948150685.1. Taxonomy (NCBI): domain Eukaryota; kingdom Metazoa; phylum Arthropoda; class Insecta; order Hemiptera; family Pentatomidae; genus Rhaphigaster; species Rhaphigaster nebulosa. The sequence continues at coordinate 29,075,770 of OX411306.1, forward strand.
ATTTTACTTTAAGTCACTTTTATCATTATCGGGTAAAAGCCTCATTCTTAACATTTTTCACACTCTTTTTGTCCACCAGCGAGTTGATTTGGTAAATACGAATAAAAACTTTGGTCCAGTTCTCCAGTATGTTTTCTTTTTCTCTGATCATGAATATGAAATCGTCAGATACATTTTTAAGAGTTCTCCTGCAAATCTTTTTTCCTCCAGATTCACTCTCTCATGTTGCTTATGACATTTTTGATTTTCAATTGCATCTTCAGGCTTTTACTTATTATTTTCCAGTTTTTTCATTTTGTATCATTTACCCATTAACTGGATTTTTCTTTCGAAGTATCTATGTTAGCGTCACAGAATATTAGGTTCTTAGGTTGGTTTCTTATATTATCCACCGTTACGTTCTTTATACCGACCATCAGTGATATAATTTCTTAAATCTTTCTGGAGCTTCTCTTCAAGTAGTTACTGTAATACTACGAACCCATATTTTTTTTTTTAGAATTGAGATGTGAAATTTCTTACGTATGGAACCTCCCGGACATTCTTGTTTGGATTCTAGCTCTCTGGATTACTCATATTCTACTCTGAGTGTAGATATGTCCGAAATTCAGTGCTTTATTGTAAATTTAAATTTTAAATACATGGTAAGCATCTAAATAGTAAGTTTTAATTCAAGTTCATAATACACAGTTTGTTCTAAAACAAAAATGTGGTCCATTAGAACAAAAAAGCGAGGAACTATGAATTATTCGTTTGTAAGAATTATTTTGACACTTTAATAGATTTAATTCTATATTGGATAATGTTTTACTGGATAAAACATTACAAATGGAAATTTAATTACACATACAAATATAAATTTAATTACACATGCAAATAGAAAATTAAGTTTCTAAACAATATCATCAAAATTAAACCCGACTTATCAGACGACTGTTATTCGTGTGACATGAAAACACATGAATTTCTATGAGCTAATATGAAAATCACTGTTATTTGATCGGGAAAAAATCAATTATGATAAATGCGAAAGTTCTTCAATCGAAAAATAGAGTACGCAATCATTATTCACTAAGCTATTTCAATCCATAATTCATAAATCAAATGACACACAAACTAACAATTTTGTTTACACTTCAAAACAGCTGGAAGCCGTGTATTTGTCCAATAGAAGTGGGGTGTTTAATTCGCCGTACACATTTACTATCAACAGCATTAATTTAAAGCATCATTCCAAAGGATGAATATAATATTAATATTTTTTTTTTTTAAATCGTCATGTTTTACATTATTTGTAAGATTTGCCGTGACAGAATCCATCTACGGAATAAGGTATCAACAAATCAAACGGCTTTTCGATGAAATATATAGTAATTATTTAGTTATATTTTGATTGTGTTAGCAGCATTTATTTATTACTATGATAAGACCAGAAAAATGAATGATTTGTTTAAAACATCTTGCTCTATTTTCAATGCCGAATTTAATATAATATAGCAGAGCTTGGCACACTATTTAAGGGGCATGCTGTACATTTGTATTTGTACACAATATTATTTGACTTTTCGTAATGGAAGCCTTGCGTTATTGAGCCCATCGGTCTGGAACTAGCGGTCCATAACCGCCCTGGAGATGGAAGAGATAAGCGGAACACAGAGGACTCTGTGGCACGGGCCAGATCCTGCCAGTGATTGTCCTGGACAATACCCCTCCTTCTTTCTACCACCGACTGTCGGCTTCTTGTTCCTTGTCCTGCTGGCTATTCGTCCACCAAGGGTATTAGTGTAGTTTGGGTTCTGTAGAGTCCCTAATTAAGAACGTTGAACATATATTAATTAATATTTAGAATGTTTTAAACTATCCTTTAAACTTAGAATGCTTTAAACATCAGCGTTCTCCAAACCTTAGCATAAAGGTTTCCTTTTCATCGGAACTGTCGGTACAAACGAGGAAAAATGGTGGGAGAAAACTGATCTCCCCTTTCACCATTGGTTTTTCATTCATTCGAGCCTTCCATCTATCCTTTTTAATTTATTTCATTTATTATCATCGTTTCTCATATAAATTTCCACCTCGACCAATGTTCATATGTTGAAGAAAGTAAATAATAATTAATAATAAAAGAATAAATAATAATTATTGTAAATAATAATTGTTCGAAGAGTTTATCAAAATTAAATCAATAATGCACGAATTCCTTGCAAGGTCTCTTGGAACGTTAGCAAAACCGAAGGTTTTCACTCATACACTCACTCATAGGTATTTCTTCCATTATAAATGACGTTTTGATCCGTAGGCATTCAAACTGTCTGTGTAAGGCAGAATTGTTCTGACACGTCGGTTTTATTCTCTGCTGTTTCCAGTATTATTGATTCAATTTTATCAACTTGATAAAATATCAAATATTATCCCTTTTATCAAAATTGAATAAATAATGTTCTCACCAAACCAAATCCATAAAATATGAATAAATACATTTCAGATTTAAGCTTACATTTTTTTTTCTCCAGAAATTCTCTCTTCAAAGATGACTTGTCGTTTTTGCCAACGCCGAACAATAATCATTGTCTATTTTTTTATTATTAATTAATATTCACTTTTCTCAACGTACGAATAATGTTAGTTGGAAATTTAGATGAGTAATAATTAGATTTTGAATTTATTGTTTCCCATTATTCTATACAAAAAATAAAAATAAAAAAGAAGATTAATCAAGCAATTAAAAAGAATGGATGGATGAATAAGCCAAGAAGATCGGTTTTCGTGCCAAAAACTAAGTCCCAAGAACTAAGTCAGTCAACAAATCAACGTACTCACATCATTAATTATGTAAAATGCTCAGTTCTCATTATCCAGGTCAGTTATAGTGTTTCTTAATTGGTCACTAAAAAAAAATCTGATAATTATTTTTAATGATTAACTTACTTCTTAAATTCCACAGTGTAACCAATATAAACTATATAGGAAATTTGGAGACCCCACTCTAAATAAAATCAAGGCAAAGTATAGATCTATTAGAAAAACTGTGAGTTTAAATTTTAACGGATGAATAAGCATTTCGAACCGATTAAAAATACGGAGGAATCTAAGAAGTAAACAGGCAACAACAGAGGCATTGGAAGATGTCCTGCTTTAAATTGGTTACCAGCAGCATCTATAATTTTTGTGTTCTTGTAGAAACTGCACAATTTTCTTCTCGACCGATTTGTACAACTTAAAAGATAGTAATAGTAATGAGACAGAAATATAAATATAAATAAGAAAACATTGATAAAAAAATTTCTTTTGATCAAACTGATTGCAAAGTGTTATGATAAAAAAGCCGCACTGTCAATTCTTCCTTGATTTGGCTAGAGGCGTTTAAAGGTCGATAATTCATAGGATCAATCACTTCAAAATTATTATACACACTTAGTTACTTAGCCCTAGCTTAATTCCTTCTGGCACCAATTTATTTCCATTATATGATAGGTCTCAAAACCACCTATAGTAGAAACTGCACAATTTTCTTCTCGACCGATTTGTACAACTTAAGAGATAGTAATAGTAATGAGATAGAAATATAAATATAAATAAGAAAACATTGATAAAAAAATTTCTTTTGATCAAACTGATTGCAAAGTGTTATGATAAAAAAGCCGCACTGTCAATTCTTCCTTGATTTGGCTAGAGGCGTTTAAAGGTCGATAATTCATAGGACCAATCACTTCAAAATTATTATACACGCTTAGTTACTTAGCCCTAGCTTAATTCCTTCTGGCACCAATTTATTTCCATTATATGATAGGTCTCAAAACCACCTCTTAATTTTTTAACTAGGAAACAATGGGGCAATGAAAAACCCCTTTTAAGACCACGATGGCGTCTTATGGAGCTCTGTAATATTTTTATATGCAAATAGATAACATAACGATTATAGTCCAATCCCAACACTTAATTCATATTTAACCCTCGAATTCTTGACAATTCGCATTATTGGGATTCTACTGTGCCTTCTTCTCTTTACTTTTTCCTTTATTCCCTAAAAAAATAATAATAATTGAACTAGATCCATTTATAATTTTCACTTACCAGTCTTTATTTTAGTACAATAAAGAATATTGTATTACATATATTTTTCTTTCTTTTTTTTCCGGCAATATCACAGATTAATTGGAATGATTATCTATTTTCTTATCCAACCATTTGATTCAAATGATCAAAATTCAAAAATAAGCAATTCAAAATATAGTTTGGTATTATCATACATATTAAATTCGATGTAATATAAATCAGTATTATATAACATTTATGAATCATAAATTTAATTAAGACAAGATATCAAATTCATGTTGGTACTCACCAAGGTTTAAATGGAATCCATTTAGAGATATTGATTTGGTCATTCAAGCAAAAATCATAAGCATTCATAAATGTCTTATAATACTAATTTATATTAAATTTAATTTAATAATAACACCAAACTATATTTTGAATTGCTTATTTTTGTATTTCGTGTGTGTTTTTAGAACTGAAGTTGAATGTATAGGTTTTCAATTAAACAAAATTATAAAAGTGAGAAATAATTTATCAATCCCTAATTAGCTCGATCCTTCTATACCATCATGCGAATGTCAACTGAAGACGAACATAGAATTCAGTAAAGTTGATCTGAAAAAAAGAAAGCAACGACGTTGTCAATAAATTATTATTTATAATTTTTTTTTTTTAAATCCCAAAAAGGTGAGTTGAAATATTAATGTAAAAAAAATAATATTTTTTTCTATATTAAATCAGGTTTTTTATAATTATAAAAGAGAAATAAAATAATTGTGTTTAATGTCAAATTTTTCAATGACAAAAATAAACGTCTTGAAAATACGCTTGTGAGGAATAAAATTATTTATTTAAGGGCATAATGTCAAAGCGATATGAACAAAATCACTGAGGATTTGTCAAAACATAAAAATTGGAAGGAATGGGTGGGAAATGTGGAGGGGTAGAACGGACTTCAAGAATGATTAGAGAAGCTAAGTGTCCGAAAAATGAAAATATCAGTCAGAATTACTTCAGAACGTGATTACTTGCTAAAGAACACAATTTATTAAAAAAAAAAAAAAAATCTTAAACCACAGTTTGCGAGGATAAGCCGTGAAATTTTGAATTTGTACTTATTGGAAATATAGGGGTGGGACATGGCAATTTATTGATCACTCTGCCATAAATTTCAACTGTAACAGAGTTGAAATTGAATAGCGAAAAACTAATGTTTAACGTTGAAAGCCACATATAATGTATTGCAATCAAATACTTATAATTAAGGATTGATAAATTATTTTCCAGTTCTATAACTTTGTTTTAATTGAAAACTGGTTTCGAATGTTATACATTCATTCTAAGTTCTAAAAACACACAAAAATTCAAAAATTAGCTATTCAAAATACAGTTTGGTATTATTATTATACGTATTAAATTAAATGTAATTAGTAATTAGTAATTAGTAAAAGTTAGTATTATAAAACATTTATGAATATGAATTTAATTATGACAAGAAATCAGCTATATGCTGATACTCACCAAGGTTTAAGTAGATTATATCAAACAAAAAAGTTTGTACTGGTGTATAAATGTATACCTATAAAAGGTGGGATGTTTATAGGTAAACAGTTTAAGGGTCGGGTTTTTTCCAGTAATTACAGTGAGTAATTGTTTTTTCTGTCATAGATGGGAATAAATTTAAGATTGGACTAGAGGATATATGGAGATATTTATTTGGTCATTCAAGCCAAAATCATAAACATTCATAAATGTTTCATAATACTAATTTATATTAAATTTAATTTAATAATAATACCAAACTGTATTTTGAATTGCTTATTTCTGATTTTTTTTGTGTTTTTAGAACTAAAGATGAATGTATAACATTCGAAACTAGTTTTCAATAAAAACCAAATTATAGAAGTGGCAAATAATTTATCAATCCCTAATTAGATTGATCCTTCCTAATTAGATTGATATAACACCATGCGGATGATAACTGAAAATCCTTATAATTGTGTTGGGATTAATCCTTATACAATAAAAATTAATTACAACATTTTTACATACAGAAAATGTATTGGTCAAAATAAACAAATAAAAAATTAAACCCGAATAAAATGAAATAATTTAATGTGAGTCAAGTGCACACTAGATTTTGCAAAATTTCGACTTTAAATGGCTGTAAAATCTTTTTATGGATTGATCCTTCTATACCATCATGCGGATGCCAAGTGTAAAATCTTTATTTATGAAGCAAGATTTTCCTCTTTTTTTTTTTTTCTTTTTTTTAAATATCTCTTACAATATTATGTGTAAATATTACGTTGAAGACCGCTTTTCAATCATGTACTTTTTCATGTGATAAATCTTTCAATTCAGGTGTACCTAGTACGCACTTGCCCTTGCCTTAAGGGGCGTGTACGCAGAATTTTTTTGGAGGGTAATTACATTTTTTTTCGTTGTACATTATTCAAAGTACAAAACTTATGTGAAAATCATATTTTTTTTTCGGAGCAGGGTATATCCCTCTGATCCTTCCTCCTGCTTACTTCACTTTCTGGAAAGCTCATTATTCAAGCGGTAGCGGTTTGTGATACGTCAGTGTTTAGAATTCATGATCCGTAAAGGGTAGCTCACACCAGAGCAAGGTTTGGACTTGACAATGTCAATGTTCAAAGTTGAACATGTTTTCTTCTCTTGTGCTTTTATCTGTGAGTAGTCATTTTTTAATAACTGCATATTCCATACCTATTTCAGATATTAGAGGGTTTAATGAATTGGGGCATTATTTAAAAAAGGTATAGGTTAAATTGTATTGTATTTTTGTTTAAGACATGTTTGAGTCCTTCTAAAACTTATTTGGTTAAAAAAAAAAAAAAAAAAAAAAAATTAATAATAACATCAAATAAACTTTAATGTATGTACATTTCTATTTTTACTAGATAGAAATAAGAATCTAATTTGTAATTAGTTTGTAATAGGTGACTTGACACAGAGTCCCAATATAAATCTGCTAAAGGTTGTAAATAAAATAAATTAAATTGGTTTATTGAATGTATTGTAAATCCTTCTCTTCGGGAAAGAATAGTGGATTCGGATAGAAATCTTTCTAATGCTCAGTGAAATAGGATATCGAATCCGCCTACGAATGTTTATAAAAATCCAAACAGGATCGGAGTTGTTATTCGAGAACGAGAAAATCCAGACAAATTGAGCACTGCCTCCAAGGGAACGTAATTGTATGGATTGGCGCGGCAGCTTGTTAAAGCTGAAATCTGCTCATAACCGCCACAGTTCCATTTTAAGGCGATAATGATACAACGATGTGGAATGAAAACCTAATAGAAAATCAATTACTTTTTCGATTTTACCAAAGATGCAATCAATTGAAATTAATCCACTGAATCTCTAGTGTCTTAGTTATGATACTTAATTTTTTTTATGAGTTAAAACTATTTACAATCACTTCATAAAAATTCAAATTACGAAAAGTTACCAACAAGCAGGACGTTTCAGGTTTGGAATAATTCTTCATAACAGTATTGGAAAGTATATTCTTCATTACAGTCCACAAATCCCATTACAACCTCACTAACAAAAAGTTATAATCATTAATGCCACTTATAAAAACTTTGAATTTTGAAATCCAGGCCCGAAATTTGGAGGTCAGCTCAAAACTGTATTTAAGTCTCATTGATTGGTATCTCTAGATCACTCATGATTTTTTCCAGAGTTTTTGAGTAATTTCACTGACACACTATTTTGGAGACCTATTTTTTTTTTAGCTTTTTCAGAGGATCGTCAGTATACTTTCATCAATATTCCGTTACCTGAGACTATTTGTAGGTAGAGGGAAACGTCGACCCACCAAAAAAAGTTTTAAATTACATCTATGTCTCTTGTAATGAAAATATAAAAATAATTTGTAATCCCTATAACAGGTAGCAGCACTAGCGTTTGGTCTCTGATGTACTTTACCAGGTTTCCACTACTTTTTTTCGGTTTGGGTCTAAGTAACGGTAGTTCTACGATTTTCATCTTCATTGTAGCCCTGAAGAAGACCTGTCATGTTGGACGGAAAAGTCAGCATTCAATAAATTTATAACCTACTATTATTCTTCGATGCCTTCCTAAATATTGGTTATTAATATAGTTAACTGTTAAATACATTAAAAATATATATATATATATATATATATATATATATATATATATATATATATATATATAATAGAGAAAAAATGACAAAAAGTTGGCTAATATAAAATCCATCTTGAATGGTTATCAGAAATAGATTTTAATTTGCTGTATTTAGACTTGTTTTTTTAATAAGCTTTACTTTGTAATTTAAATAAAAAATATAAATGTATTTTCCATAAAGTAACAAAATAAGATTAACTACTATAAGATCATCAAACAAAAGAAACCCTATATTTTTATTCAAATCAGTTAAGCTATATTTTTTTCATAATTTAGCCCTTTAATCTATCACTCAGAGCGGAGGAAATAGGCGTGGTTTTAATATCCCACCAGTTCACACAGAAAGAGGTATACCGGTATCTAGAATACCACTGTGGTAATATTTATACTGTTTCAGAATAAAGATTTGGCAGAGCGGTAAAGATTGTGCAACAAGAAATGTTTTCTAAATTTCTGAATTATTATTTACTTTTTTTTAATATAACTAAACGTTTTTTTATAAATACCATACAGATTTTTTTTATACATTACCTTTTTTATACATGCCTCTCTCTAAAAAAAAAATAAAGGTATTTTCCAGTTTGTGGTTGTTTCTATATAATTGGAGTTAACCTATCATGGAGTGTACCAAAATCTTCCAGCAATGTTCGGAAGTAATGAATAAAAAACGATCTTGATATGATTCAAGGCCTCAACATAATCGGTGATATTCTTCCAATCCCTCTCTCTTTTGCTCGATTCATGAAACCAAGAACTTTTTTTATTCTCAATTGAAATCAGAAATGAAAATATATCTTCCTCGTCGGAAGAAATTCTGGAAAGCATCTTTTGTGAGGATAAGCAAATACATTTTCTGTGTGACACTATACTGCCCAGTTTCTGTTCTTACAATTGTACACGGTGCTACCGTAGGGGTGCATAGGCACCAGACATACTTCTGTGAGTACACATTACAGCTCGTACCGTTTTAGGTCTTACCGTTTACCGCATACCGGCTTCTGGGTGAACCAGCCTTTTCCTGTAAATGCTGGAGACTACCCTACGCCTTGAGACTATCATAAGTTGGATGCAAGAGCAAATCAAGACAAGTGCGAACCTTATCATTATTATCAATTCGGCGCTACTGCAGAAAAAATTACTGCAGGCCTTCTTAATCAGCAGTCGCCAGGAGTCTTAGTTTAGTGCTGCTGCCATACAGTTGCTGACTCCGAAGCTCCTCGTTTATCCAGCAATACGGTCGATCCACCTGTCTCGGCCGCCTGACTCCTCCGCCCATGGATAACCTCCGTCAATAGACGCTCCATCCAGGCCACGTGTCCAACCCATTTCAGTTGGGATTATTTGATAACCGTCACGACATCAAGCTTACCAAAGAGGTCATAGATTTCTTCATTGTTCCTTCGTCTCCATCTTCCACCGATAAGCACTGGTCCAAATATTTTTTGGAGGGCCTTTTGCTCAAATATCAACAGATCTAGGTACGCATCCTTAGTCATTGTTCAGGTTTCTGCTCCATATGTAAGGAGTGGGCGAATTAGGATATTACACAAAATAATTTTCGTCTTTCTAGTAACTACCGTGCTTCCTAGACGTTGTCTCTGCCCAAAGCAATAGCGGTTTGCGGACAATATCCTTCTCCTAGTTTCCGTGTTTGTGCACGTGTGCTAGGATCCAAGATAGGTAAATTCCTAAACCCATTCAAAGTGGTCTTATTGGTATGGGCATCCAAACCTCATCTTCCCAGGATGTTTTGGGTGCTGTTCTGCTACCATGTACTTGGTCTTATATTGGTTAACCACTAGACCAAGTTTCCTTGCAGCTTCTGCTACAGAATGAAAAGCCTCTTCAATGGATCCTTTGATCGCCTAACTATATCAATGTCATCCGCATATGCAAGGAGTTTAATAGATCTGTTTATGATGTTTCCTGTAGTTTGGATCACGGTATCTCTTATTGCCTTCTCTAGAGCCAGATTGAACAATAAACATGCAAGAGCATCGTCCTGACAGATCTCTTTCCTAGATGGAAAAATTTCGGAACGATCACCTTGAACCTGGACGACACATTCAAGACCCGTCGTAGTCATCCTGATCAGTCTCAAATAATAGTCATCCTAATCAATCAAGCTTGCGGTGATGTTGAACTATCTCAATGCTCTGTAGAAATTCATTCTTAAGTGAGGACCTTAAGAGGTCAAAATTTCACCCTGCTCTCCACCAAAAAAAGGTTTTAACCTAGAGTCCATAAATTTAACATTTTGTTATTTAATTTGTTCGATTATTTTATGGAGGCTGGTTGGATGAAATCGACGCAGTGGATGTAATGTTCCACGTCTCACGCATCTCGACGTTTGCATGAACATTAAATTCTGAGGGAAATGCACACCGAAAGATCAATCACTTTTAGTGTCGGCACGGTCACCAGATTAACTCCATGCGATTTATTTCTCGGGGAATATTTCAAGGACAATGTGTTTAAACACCGAACTTTTTTTCTGGATAATTTAAAGGAGAGGGTCCGGCAAGAAATCAATACCATTCTACCAGAAACAACTAGAAGGGCGATGTAAATTTTCTGGAAATTCAATAAAGGCCGACATTTGGAAGATGTATTTTTTGAAAATTAAATTTTTTTTTTTTTCTAAAGACACTAGTATTTTTTAAAACCCTTCAAAATATGGCATTTATTTCTACCCCATCCTGCATTTTCTGTTGGATCAGAAATAATATTAATTAAAAAATGATAATTTTTATGAACAATCTTTACAATTATGGATCAGTTCTCTAACAACCCGTAAAGATCTTGTGAGCGAGTATTGGTAGAGGTACCACGCTCATATCTATAGGTATTTTTAAAAAAGGAAATGTTGCATTAATGTATTCCAACAGCCCGATTTAACCCCGTTCGTTAACTGTTTGAAAACAATTAGAAATTCCAAAAATGTATAGAATTATGGAGATCTTACAATTAATTAGTAGTCAAAGGTTAGCCTTCGTGTTACTGGACTACAATTGCTATCTAGACAATGGATTAAAATAGGCATCACAATCTGACGAATCTGGGCATTTATCTTTATTAGGATTTTATAATCAGTCAAATATCTTTCAATTGTTAACCCAGTAAGTTCTAAGCATTTAGTTTGTGTAGGGGAAGGTGTTGTACCTGGGACAAGGGGAGGGGAGTTTCCATGCTGTCGGGAAAGGGTTTTCTCCCACCTGGAAAATTTGCTTTTTAACTGATCTGACTGCACTTGCCCAGTTTTCCTTCTATAACAGTCACATGTCTAATTAAATTTCAGAAGGACTTTTCGTTGTAGGTTATAAGCAATCCATTTAAAAATATTAATAAAAAATGTCATTATCATTAACAGTTATGATTTATCTCACTTAATTGGTGAAGACAACTTAAATTGAAACCTAAGTTTCTAAACTTGCAATTAAAATTTAATCTAATGATAAGTACAACGTCAAAAAACAAAAACCAATAAATATTTTTTAAATAATCTTCATTTATTTTGTTATTAATTGATTTTTTTTATAAAATCATTGATCTGGTATAATTTCTGAAACAGTTATACAAATGTCTGTATTTTTGTTACTTGTAATAAATTAAAATCGGCCCGTTTGAGCAAAAAAAGAAATTATGCCAGCCAGCGTTGATATTAAAATAGACAAATATAGAGTTAACACAAAAAAAAAAAAAAAGGAGAAATATGTTAAAAAATATTATGAGAATTTTCGCACGTTTTTCAAATTAAAATCATTTAGGTAGTCGAAAATTTCGGTGAAGTATTTCATTTAAAAAAACAAAAACAATCCTGCAACTTGTCACTTGAACAAATAAACAGCCAAAAGGATTTATCTATCTGATTTAATTTTAAAATAGAAGAATAAAAATTCATAAAGATGCATAAACTAAGAGCTGAGATATAATTGGTAGGTTCCAAACATCCAGCTGATGTTTCTTTTTTAAACTGTTGATATGAGATGTACTGTATTTGATCTGTATTTATGCAATCTTGTAGTTTAATTCCTGATGATGCCTGTATTGGGGAAACGTCGATTGATTGGTTGTTTACCAGTATTTCAGAAAATCAAAACTTTGATACAATTTCCTATTTTATTCTAGCTATTAATTATATTTATTATTAAGCTAACGGTGAACATCTGAGCAATTTATCTAGATTGAGTAAACTTCGAGCATCTTACGGGTAACAATATGGTATAAAAATCACTGTTAGAATTAAAAAGCAATCTGTTTTCAAACTTGTTTATAGAGAATTCTCGTTACAACAAAAAAAAAATACCAATTATGATCCATTAACGTAAGACTACTCACAAATTTTTTTTCTGGTCCTTAAGGCCTTACCTGAAACATAAAATAAGACATTGTTAGAAACTAAAAAACACTCAAACATTATTTGTCATTCCATTAAATTATGTCTAAATTCTCTTGATAAAAAAACATAATGCTATTAAAATTGATTTCGAAAGTTTCTTAATATAGATTAAATATAGAAACGTCTGGGAACGCCTATCGAAGGAACAAACAAAAATCATTTCAAGATGTTCACCTCATGTATATGCTAATGAGACTGGAGCAAATTGTTTTCTGTCTGGAGTCCTCTGTCGGTAGAGTTATTAAGTTGTTTGCTTCTTCTGTTGTCATAGCTGGTCGTTCACACATATAAAATATAATACCATTTGGGCATAATAGCGCACAGTCTTAATGTCTTACTAGCCAAGCACCTTGTATGTCTTTCATATTGCCTGATGATCCCGAACAACAACTTACACAATCAGAAAAAGGAATTAAACAAATTCCTAATTTCCAAACAAGTATGGATTAATATCTCGAATATTCAAGAATTAAAAATGTCAATTGTCTACTAATGTAATATTAATATTAATATTATTAAGAATGGAAAAAAGTGTATTTTTATGTCATCAAAAAGTAACAATAATGACAAATCCGTAACGGATCAGTGAATAGCATCCCGCTTTGGGTTTGTTACACAGATGTCAGAGGTGGCCTTTTCAGGTGTGAGCTGTCACAAACAGCATAAAATAGAAACAGGCACTTTATCAACCGACGCAAGAGCAATTTAACCAAAGATATTCCGTACTTCTAGTAACATAGAGCCTACAAAGCCTACACAAAATCTTTATATACAGAATGTGTAGATGTATCAATGCGCGGTGTATATCTAATACAATTTTTATATATATATATATATATATATATATATATATATATATATATATATATATATATATATATATATATGTTAAGAGAGAGATAGAGATTGATTGATTGGTCCTTTATTGTCCATTTCTTACAAACAAATGTATAAACTTAGAAATTTACTTATAATAATCCATTTAACTATCAAATGCATTTCCATAATGATAATTTGCAATACGAATATATATTTTAATAAAGGAAGAAAAAAAAATAATGGTATGAATGATAAAAATAAAATAATAATATTATAACGAAATAAATTGAAGGAGGATGGGAAGGGGAAAGGAAAGAAAATAACTAAATATATACTAACTAACTAAATATATATATATATATATATATATATATATATATATATATATATAGAGAGAGAGAGAGAGAGAGAGAGAGAGAATCTAAAAGGTTCGACTGTCCAGATATTTCAGGGACTCGAATTATGTTCAGTGTACCGATTGACTGATTTAGGACCAGGATATTTTTGGGAAGGAAGAAATGGTATTTGGTTAGTTATTTTTGGAATCCTTATTCACCCTTTAATTAAAATCAACGATCTTCTGATGTCCATCTGCAGGGTGAACTGCCTAGCTAACGTTATTAGCCCTAGTTAATATTAAAATAATTGTTTATACCTTAGTTAGCAAATACAAGGATAAATATTGAAGAATTATACAGCAATATAATTTAATAAAATTAGTACAAAAGTCATGAGTGTAATGCTAAGGAAGACGAGAGTTGATGTTAATGCCGTAGCCATAATTTCTACAATTCAATATTCAGATCCGTCCACAAGCTCCATCTTATCTACAACGTTTTCCATCTTCAAGGAAATAACTAGATAAGTTTTTGCACGAGGACCGGCCTTTACATGAATAAGCATAGAACTAAATAAAAGAATATTGTGCACTGATTTTTCGAAAAAGATTTTTTTAAAGGTCCGGAATTAAAAAAAAAATAAATAGATAATCTGTAAGTGACAACAAAAAACGGCCACTAGTTCATCTTCTAGTTTAAATTTAGTGTTATTAAAAATATCTTGCATGGTATTGACATCAATATAAATAAAATTCAGATTTTTCAGCTTTGAGGACTGAAACTGACTTGAAATAGAAATCAAGCACTGAAGCCATGAGACAATATCAGATGGGAGTATTGTTAGAACTGTAGCTATCGTACTCCTGTCGCCCTGGCTATTTCCTAGCTGTCCTTTTATATGTCAATCCCCTCGATGACAGGGGTTGTATCTTATGGATCTGCCGGTAGTACGATCCTGGAGTGTACAATTCAATGGCTACGAAATAAATTTGGTTACAATATTTTTGGGAAATGCATTTATTCATAAAAATAAAGAGTTATGTGCATATAGTTCCTTGAATAGAAAATGGTTATTAGTTAATTGATATATTGATTAATATTCTAAATCTATATAATTGGAAATATATGCTTTCGATCGCCTACACAATTCGATTCTCAAATAACGTTCATTAACTGCAGGCTCGACTGGCACAATTCCAATCAGTACTGAATTCAGATTTTTATTTATATTTTAAACTGACATAGGCATATTAAATAAGCTGAATAAAATAAGTAATAGGTATTTAAAAAAAGAAGAATAAAAAAACCGAGTTGTTAGAATGACGCAGCTACATTATAAATTTTAGAAAATAAAAAAAATATAAATTATAATAAAATAATAAGAAGAATAACCTATAATTTATTATTATCATATAACTTATTTTATTTCTTTAGATCGACTGAGACTTCTTTACTGAAGTAGCTAATCAGTTCTCTTAACAAACTAAATTAACGCTTTTATGACTCGTGATTATCCTGGGACGGAAATATAACTCGGTGTTTTTCGTTGTCACACTACCTACAAATAAAATAAGACGATTTAAAAACTAAATATTACCGAAAGATTAAATTTAAATTTAATTAATTTAAATTAAATTAAATTAAGGAGTAAAATATTAAATAGAAATATTCAATTATTATTATTAAGAAAGTTATTATTTAAACTTTTCAAGTAAAATCCTTAAGTATTATTAGGTGAAGTTTTCTTAGTTATTGTATTCTGTTAAACTTACTCATACACATTATTTTTTAGTGTTTAATGTATGGAATTGAAATTTTGTTTAGCAATTACCTATATATATATATATATATATATATATATATATATATATATATATATATATATATATATAGGGTTATTTTCATTGTTTTATAAATTCTTAGAGGAATTAAATAGGCTCTAGTAGTTGATTAAAAAACGATTAACGATTTTAATAAACAGTTATTAATGCTCTTCAAATATTTGTTCTCTCCCCAGCTTATTACTTTAGTTCTAGTAGACCTTCATAGCCAACCATTGAGAGATGCGATTAACGTGATATTTCCTTTTATAAGTTTTAACTAATACATTTGCTTTTCAGGCTGCAAGAGGTAATAATACAGCGTTTGGGGTAGATATTGCGAATATACGTACCATTTGCCGTTGATTTAAGAAATATCCGACAGGAAATACAAAATTTAAAAACCTGTCGCTTGGAAGACTATCATTTATTGACAATGAAGACCTTAAGCTTACAATGGAAAAAATCTTCATCAAACTGTTGATATAAGTGCTTCCGCAGTTTCTAGGCATTTGGAGAAGATAGGATTGTAAAAAATCTTTATGGGCACTCTACGAACTCACGATACTATCGCCAGACGGATAAATCCGCCTGGTTTTGAAAAAATACCAAAAACTATTTACAAATGGAAGGTACTACGATACGAAGTTCTTCCGCATCTGTTTTATCTTCCAGGCATATTTTCAACAGATGTTCATTTTTTTAGGGATTTGGATAACTTCATTCATGGAAAAATTTTGAGAATGATTTACAAGTCAAACACACGTTTTCTGAATTTATATCTTCCCAAAGCTCTTTATTTTTGATTTCTAGAATTCACAAAAGTGGTTACTCATAGGGGAATGTGTGTAGACAAAATAATTTGAAAAAAACATTTTTGAATTCATAAAGACTTTTTTAATCAAGCGATATATTCCGTGAAAACGGGCATGCCAGATGAAATGACCTAATTGAATTTAACAAAGGGCCAAATAATTGGTCAATGATCTTTTCCAAAAAAAAAGATGATTATGATTTAATTCTAATGTTAGCAGCTTGTTGTTAAAATTAAAATTTATCGATTTGAGGCTGTTTATGGGAATCATTCTATATGAATACATCTAGAAATATTATAATAGAAAAACTAAGGTTATGTTTGATAAAAAATAGCCTCAGATTGTGGACCACGAAGATCCGCGTTCCACTCAGGGTATCATAAAGATGAAAATCTAATTTTGATATATCTGAGGTGCTGAAGCTGTTCAGAGAGACCGTGCTAGACCGACCTAACTCCAGGGCAGTATCTCGATGTCATTGATCTCAATGACCACAGATTTCAGATACACAGAGATAGGATGACCTCTCGGATATTCTTATGGAAAAACATAACAATGTGAAAATAAATAATGTTTATTATATCTATTTAACTAATTATTAATTTTAAAATGTCTGATGTGGACAACACATGATTTCCTTGTACTATAAACTATAAAATAATATAAAATTAAACTATAAATCGGTGACTCAAAAAGTGATCCTGAATTTGGTTACTAGTTTACGAAGATTGCAGTATTACAAAAATGACAATCGGCGTCGCGACATCCATTTATTGACACACATACATACATACTCTTGTTTCTGGAGGTCTCATTCCGTTATTATATGTCGTTTTCTTTCAGTAGGTAACTAGTTTCCAAGAGATTTCTTCGTGTTCCACATTAGAACTGTCGATATCACTAGATAAAGCATTGGAAATCAACAGTTTCGACATTTTAAGCGGAAGAACCCACTTAACTTATTTCTTATTCTTCTGCTGCAGACTTGTTCATCTCACAAAAGGGGAGAAAAACCAATATTTTACACTCAATTTTAACACTTAAAACAAGTAATAAAAATGGAAAAAAAATCGCGTTTGAAAACTTAATTACCGAAACATATGTTTTCTGTATTTAATTTTAATATAATTTTTGATGTAAGTTTATTATGACCTTCAAGTAAAGTACCCTTTTCGGTTCACCAACTTTTGAAAAAATCTAGTAAATACATTCAAATTGACATAAAAGTCTTATTTACCAAATTTGAGATGTTTTGCATTATGTTTTAATATATTTTTTGTGAGTCTAATATGACCTTTAAGTAAAGTACCACTTCCGGTTTTCCAATTTAGACTAAAATCTAGTATGTTATTTAAATCAATATATAAGTTATAAATACTAAATTTGAGAAGTTTTTCAGTATATTTTAATATAATTTTGATGAAAATCAATAATGATCTTCTAGTAAAGTATCACTTCCGGTAATCCTGTAGTGACCAAAAAGGGAGGTTCACAACTAGATTTTTTAGCAATCCTAAATACAAAATTATTGCTTTCTACGGCTAACCGTTTTTGAGTTATGAAAGATACGGACGTACGAACGCACTAACGTCAAGACGAAACTAATCAAAATGGATTCAGGGATGGTCAAAATAGTTATTTCCGTTGAAATCTGAAATCCGAAAATTTTCGCGATTACACTTCCTTTACTGCGTACAAGGAAGTAAACATATTTGTTAATAAATTATGCAATGCTTAAGTTAAATAATTCTATTAGACCTGTTTTATTAGTGAATGGTTTTTCTAGTTAGTTATTTGGATGTTGATGCGTAAAACATAATGGTCGTCAACGCTCTATATTTTATTTCTTTTTTCCTTTTTAATATAAAAAAAAAACCTGATAGAGGGTTAAAGAAAAAGAAAAATAATATATAAAAGAGATTAAGAAAATGAAATTCAATAAAGAGAAGCGATGGTAATGGTTATCAACGCTCTTTATTTTATTTTTTCCCTTTTCATTGCCCAAAAAACCCTAATATTGCGTTAAAGAAAAATAACAAAAATATAAATAATATACAAAAGAGATTAAGAAAATTAAATTAAATAAAGAGAAGCGATGGTTTCTCTAAAATTATTGTGAAACAAGATTATTAAAAGTTTAATAATCCCTTCATAAGTATTTTTACTGAAATCTTCTATCGCTAACATCGTTTCGGGTCTCTAACTAGATCTTTCGATTGACGGCGATCTCTCAGATCAGGTTCTATAAGAAACGTATCAGATGATCTTACTCTGTGCAGGGGACTAAAGGAAAATTAATAAACTTAAAACAAAATTTATTATAAAAAATATCTCTAATATTAAAAAAAAATATATTATTTTTTTGGTAAATATTAGAACTAGATATTTGTTAGTTAGTACCAACTGATAAAAGTAACTATTCTAGGCAATAAGTAATAAAATAAACTATTCAGTAATGATTATTTTAAACATTTAAAAAACAACAGTTCAGAAATATAAAATAAAATAATGGAGATCATTTATTTATTTATTTTTCATCCTACCTTGCCTCTCGGCATTGATGTGTTAATGTTAATAATGGAGATCAACGAATGACATAGTCTCAAGATCATTACTCTTCATAAGATGTAGTAGAACTGCAATGGTCGAGTTTACACATCGATTCGCACCTCATCCTGTCGTGTCGAAGACGAGGCACACAGTCTTTTCGGGGAAGTTTCAGCGACAATTACAGTCGCGCTGTTCTCATAGATCAAGTCTTGTTACAAATATAATTTTTAGCCTACATTAGATTGATCACTGATAATTTATTATTGTTTGCGAAATGTTCATATATAAAGAAATAGCATTGAGAAATAGTAAAACGAAGAGAATCACCTTTGTTTATCGCGGCAATCTGTGTGATTAAAATGTCAAAAAACGTCAAAACAACAACTGAAAAGTATATCAGGTCCGGTAAATCACACTGACTGGAAGAATATAATGTGTTAGGAAGATAGAAGGACTGGGGGCACAGGTCTTCCACTAAATAATAAGAGAGACTTTTAAAATGCCCGTTCCTGATCTTTCAAATCTGCCGCGACTAATGCCGGGGTAATCAAAAGTCACCAAATGGAACCGAAAGGAAGCGGCCATAAAATTATAGGAATTAAAAATATAAACTGAAAATTGTGTCACCTCTCTTATCCCTCTGCCACGCCGTCTGAGTTACGATCACCACTCAGCGTTAAGAATTCTTACGTCCTTTGGCTTTCGAATAACGTAATTAATTTAGAGATTAAAGTACAATCGGATTATTTTTCATACAATGCACATTATTTAATCATAATTACATACTCATTAATTTTAATGAAAATATTTGTTGTCTTTATATACTTAAACTTCAATTTATACATTTCTATTTGTTTATTTTCATTATGTTTTAAAGTTTTATACATTTTAGCATTATTATTATCACTTATGTTAATTAGTTTTATTTATCTTCTCAGTTATATAAATTTATTTATTTTATTAATATATTTTAAAATTAGATTTCACTTTTTTCTCTTTTTTAGATTTCTTATTGTTTTCATTTTTTTCTTAGTATTAACGTTTTATATTACATTTTATCTTTAAATTAGAACAATAACCAATATGTACTATCAAAAATAAATTAGTCAGAAAAAAAAAAAAAAGGTCAGAGGAAACAATATAAATAAAGG
Source organism: Rhaphigaster nebulosa (assembly GCA_948150685.1). Lineage (NCBI taxonomy): Eukaryota > Metazoa > Arthropoda > Insecta > Hemiptera > Pentatomidae > Rhaphigaster > Rhaphigaster nebulosa. The sequence goes on from OX411306.1 coordinate 29,095,882, forward strand.
GAATTTAAATATAATAATAAATATAAATATAATATATCTTATTAAGATATAAATATATCTTATACTGAAGGTGTAAAAGAACTTTAAAATATTTTAATAATATCCGCGAATGTTAATTATAACTTTAAAACTAGTATTAAGAGAAAGGACAAAGGGTTTGACATGGGGTGTAGGAAGGAAAGTCAGTTACCCTTAAATCTAGTGAATGAATACAGAAAATCCCATTTATGAGACGATAAAATATTAACCAAAAGTTTAAAAAATTGTTCAAAAAAAAAAACGATATTATAAAAACGTAGTGAGCTAATAAGAAACAGCAGCGTACAAACGTTAATGGATATTGGGAATTGGAGAGAAGACATTAAATCTAGCGAATGGAAAATGTATTTGAATATGTAGATACAATCAACCATTAACTGCCTTCCAGAATATAGTATACTAATATAGTATACTATTCATTACGGTTGAGTTTTTAAATAGACCATTCAGCATAAAATATTTAATAAAATGAAAACTATTAAGGCACCAGGTAAAGATTGTATACCATTCGAATTTTCAAAAACGGAAAAATTTCTGGATGAGTTACTATTTATTAAAATATTTTTTAAGATGAATAATAGTTGATAGAAGACCATTATATAAATATTATAAAAATATTCTAATATGTAATATATTAAATATTTTTAAATTAAGACTTTCCTCAGAATCCATTAAAAAATCAATAATATAACCACTGCACATAAAAGGTGATATTAATTTTTTTTTAAATAAATTACTGGTGGTAATTAATAGTAAAAAAATAAAAAAATAGGTCAAGTAATGGATTTAATGGAGCAAAATATTTTAAAACAGTAGAGATAGTAAAAAAAACAATTAAATTACTGCTATATAAAAAACAGCGTCATGATGTAAACAAGAACTACTGTTGCGAAAGAATGAAGATTAACATCATAAGGAGGATTTTTAAACCAATGTGAGTTATTGATCTTAAATTACAGAATATGTAACGATGGTAATTCGTAAATAAACAGCACATTAATTTAAAAAATAAAAAATCAATTTTCAACGTCCGATAAACCTATTGAACAATCATTTTCAGCTTGAGATGAAGTATTTGAATGCCCTAGTATTTCGATAACTTCCGAATGAATTTTTTTTAGTTTTTGGGTTATATCAAAAGGGGAGAAATTAGAGGACCCGAAGAAACTAGAAGGTTGTTTAGTGTACCCTGGTTGATATTAGGTCAATTAAGTAAACTCCTTCACACGTTTATTTGTAAAAAAAGTTTATGCAACTTATTTTTTACAGTATAGTATACTCGTGCATTTTCTAATTTTGAAAGAAAGGGCATTGGGAGACGGATGATAAAATAAAAATGAAGATTTTTGTCTAAAAAAATTAGCAGAAAACAGTTTATTACACTTACCTTGAGATGAGTAATCCATAATAGTGTAACTAATAAGAATTCACTGGCATTTATATTAATGAATGAAATCTAAATTTGAAGGACTTAAGTGGTAATAAAATAAATAAACGGACAATGATCAAAGGCGTAATTAAACATTAAATCCATAAATAAAAAAGGTTTCACGGTGGAATATATCACATTCCTGTTAGTCCATGTGCATAAAAATAAATCCGTGTTAATTCAAACTTAATATCTGGATTTGAATTTTTCATATTTTGGCCAAGTTTTGAGATCATTGGCCCCAATGTGTGACGGTCATAATGAATGACTAAGCTTTGATAATATTTTTGATATGAATGTTTAAATTATACTGTACAATTATAAAATAAAGAGTATTCCATTATTATTATCTTTAAATATCGTTATGTGGGGTGAAACTTCGTTCAAAAATTAAGCAATTCAGCATTGAGGCATTCACGTAATAGTGCACAGGACATTTTGATTTCAAAAATTGCCTTCCTGGTGAGTTAATACGTGGATGCATCACTACTATTTTGTTTTATTTTTGAACGAAGTTATGTTTCTATTCATCCGATTTTACGGTATGTGTTTTTGCATATGTGTAATGATGAAAGATGGTAAGGTATGATACGGTATGATGGTATAGCAGTAGTAAATAAAAATCAGTATTTCTCAGAAATGAAAAAAATAAATAAATAATAATTAAGGTTTATGTAGCTATGTATCCAGCTGGTAATTGGAAAGATGTGCAATCAAATCTTGCAAACTATCAAATCATATAATTCGACCTTATGGTAGTTATACACGATTCGTCTAAATTGATGTGGGAGTAGAGAGAGACCTATGGAATCATCAATAGATTCACCGTTATGCTTGCTTTACCTCTAAGCCTTACAGTTTATGGTAATTTTAAAGGTCAAGCATATTATGGAGTAAGCTATTTGTAGTTAAACCGAAGTTTATTGATGGACTGTGGTGGTATAAACGTTGGTAAAGTCGATGTCGAAGACCTTCTTATTGTTTGAATATAACATTGACGCTCGGACAGGAAACCATCCGATGACGATAAAAGGAGTCCTGTCAGAAGAGCTATCTGGAAGATCAATCTCAACTAGGAGGCGCTCTAAAAGGTAATTAATGTTTCAGTGGGTGGCTGAGTGTAGGTGTGCCGCCTACCCGAGCAATCCTTGAGTGCTGTCGGCTCGCTGTCACCTCTTAACAACGCTTGATAAGTGTACCTTGTGGAACCTGCAGTTTCACGATTATATATATCTCAATAAAATTAAACTAGTACTTACCTCTGAGATTGTATAATTATTATATGATATAATATTATATGTAACGTTTTATGTACCATAAAACCACAATATCCTATACTAAAGTATGCTTTATTAATGATCCACTTGTCCGGAGAGATAAAATCCATTCCCTAGGACACAAGGATCTTATATGGCATATACACAGCACTATTTAACCGATTAAAGCCTCATGATAATCCAATATTCATATTCCTATCAAAAGAACATATTATAAGTCGTCTAATAATAATTTAATTCTATATTTTTTTTTAATAAACTTTTTTTATATATTTAGAGTTAGAGTATGAATTTTCATATGCTAAGCAGTGCAGTGTAGTACACAATCAATAGTAAACAAAAAAAGGTAGGTAAGTAAAGGAAAGAAAAAAAAAGTTGTTTTGAAAATATTCAATACATTGTAAATTAATCTGATCTAGAAAAAATACTAATAATTTCAATCGAATTATTTTAACACCAAATTATTTTTTACTACTGGACGAATACGTGTGAAAAATGAATATATCATTAAAAAACAATCCTTACATAATTTTTGTCAGAAATACTGCCTTTGGACGACATTTCTAACATTAAAACAATTCGCAAAAATATATAAACTCCTTAACACTTCGGTATTGAGAGAATGACTGAGGAATTGTGATAAATAAAAATTTCAATGTCATCTCTGGATGCAGAACAAAGTGCAGGTGCTCTTAGAACAATAACAACAAAAATAAACTAAAGGTTATTTTTCAGTATGAACTTTCATACCGCAGGTTTTAAGGGATTGATTTGTTTGTATGCCATCTTTCATATTCTAATTTTCGATACCCGAAAATTTTAAGGTCTCTTTCGCGTAAAAATTTAACTGCATTGCTACAAGATTGAAGCAGATACAACAAAATTTTAAAAACCAATGACAAAACTGGAAATTAAAAATCAGCCTAAACGAGAAACTCAGCTTTTTAATGGTTTGAATCAGAAAAATCATTAAGTAGCTCAAATCAGTTGAGCCTCATCATTTTCATGTTTGAATCCCAAATCAATAAACAGAAAACCATACTTCCTTGTACGCAGTAGAGGAAGTATTGTAATAAAAAAATTTTCGGTTTTAGATTTAAACGGAAACATTCATTGTGGCAAGTTTCATCGTGACGTCTGTACGTACTTTCTTTCATACGTACCTCACATAACTCAAAAAAGGTTAGACGAGGAAAGTTAAAATTTTGTATTTAGGATTACTGTAAAATATAGTTGAGAACCTCCCTTTTTGGTTACTGCATGATTACCAGAAGTAGTACTTTACTTGAAGGTCATTATTGATTTTCATCAAAAATTATATTAAAATATAATGCTAAACTTCTCAAATTTGGTATTTAAGACTTAAATACATAACTAAATAACATAATAAATTTTGGTTAAAATCGGCAAACAGGAAGTGGTACTTTACTTGAAGGTCATATCAGACTTTCAATAAAAATTATATTAATATATAATGTAAAACATCTCAAATTTGGTAAATTATACTTTTATATCAATATAAGTAATATAATAAATTTTGGATAAAACTGAAGAGCCAAAAGGAGTACTTAACTTGAAGGTCTTAATAAACTTAAATCTAAAGGTATATCGACATTTAATACAGAGCTCATAAGGTTGGGTGATAAAGGCTATAAACGAGATTTTTTTTCCACACTAATTAAACAGTTTTATTACTCGTTTTATGTGTTAAAATTGAGCGTAAAATACTTGTTTTTCTCTCCATTTATATGAGCTTAACAAGTCTGCAGCAGGAATAACATTGAAGTCAAGCAGGGTCATCCGCTTAAAAGGTTGATATCGTCGATTTCCAATGCTTTATCTAGTGACATGGACCGAAAACGACTTATAATAACGGAATAAAACCTTCAGAAACAAGAGCTTATGTTTGTGTGTGTGTCTCTATCTGTCAATAGATGAACGTCGCGACGTCGTGTGTCGTTTTTGAGATACTGCTATCTTCGTAAACTAGAAACCAAATTCAGGGTCACTTATTGAGCCGCCGATTTATAGTTTAATAAGCGTACAAGGAAGTCATGTGGTGTCAACATCAGATATTTTTTTCTCTGTACCTTCGTTACTCAGTAGGAGTTCCGCATTTGATTTAAATTTCCTTTCATTCCTCGCAATGTGACGTAGTTTGACCAACCTATATCGGTTAGTTTGGAATATAGGTTGTTTCTTCTTGAACCTGAAATGACCCTGATCAGTTGGGGAACCTGTGAAATAATGTTTGATGATTCCAGTCGAAGATTAAAGAATTTTTTTTACTTTTGATTCCAAAATGAGCAATGGTAAAAACATTACTATTTTTCAAATGCGTAAACTTAATTATCATTTGTTGTAGTAAAATAGCTTTGGAAGCGAGATATAACTTTGATAGATAGAAAAAAGTTTATAGTTACAATTTCTTATGTTAAAATGTGAAAAAAATAAAATAAAATTGTGTTAAGTTCATTGATGTTCCCTACGTACTCGGCTTTTTGTGTTAAAAAAACAAAAAACAGAGTCAGTTATGATGAAAGAACTCTCATTTAAAGGGGAAACTAATTTTACAATTACTCAATATTTGCAAAATCAATATCCATTAATATTGCTTACGCAGGGAGGAGCGAATGGAGGGAGGGTCGGGGAGTTATATTCCTCTCCCAAAATGTACAAAAAAAATTAATTTTCATGCCGGCAACTTGATATTTTCATTTTGAGTAATATTTTTGGTAATTTTAACAATAGTTTTCAATCAAATTTTCATGCTTATCCCTAAAATATACGCCAAATTTGGCTATTATGGAAATTTAGGTGATAATATGTCTTCTTCTAAAATCACCGCCAAAAAAAAAAACTGCGTACGCCCCTGTGTCTATCAATATATACTATTTAGTCTAGACAAAAGAGAAAAATTCATGTACGGCTGTATGGATCATTCCAGTTCTGATTTTCGAATTAACTGGATCTAATGATACCAATAAATTATTTAATAATATTTTTGTTTCCGTATGCTTTTGAACATTTCCTGCTATTATATTCTCGGTATCTTTTAAAATCTTTATTTCGAGACTCTTGAGCTTCCTCAGACTTCATTCCAATTGGTAGGGATGCTGATTCCAAAATAATAGGGAGCTATTGACGCATGGGGTGCGTCAATGTTTTGTGTGCTGAAAATGGCATGTAAAACCACGGATAGAGTGATTAGGTAGGTAAATACTTATTCCACACGAAAGAGTATTATGCTAAATCATTTTATAAGTTGAGGATCAATCTCAATTATTTTGGAAGCGACACCTCAATTTCGAAAAAAATCGCTTCGCTGTATTTTCATCATTAGAAATACCAAACCTTTGCTTTGGTATTTCTATCATTAGAAATACCAAACCCTTGCTTTGGTACATCTATCGTCAGGCTAAGCTCTTTTTCAAGCCATTTTGAACAGTTTTTACTTTCAGCTATTTTTATATATAGCTTCCACATTTTAAGGTCTAGTCGGTAACATACATGAAGAATACAGGCCATGAAATCTAATTTTTTCACAAAGGATAAATCGTTCATATCAGAAGGCTTACAGCCACAAATGGAACGAGTGGCTGACGAAGGAGTACCCAATATATTATGCTGTGCTTTTCCGTCCAGAATTTTTAAATGGAACTGATGACTTACTTGGCAAAAAACATTATTAACTTCGAAATTTTGAAAGTTTCGCATCGATAGATAGTATTAATGCTTCTTCTTTATTAAAGCGGTCGTTACTGTTATCTATTGCTGGTTTTTCAGCAATTTTACCAACTTCTACCATAAGGGTATTTATTTTTTTTTGCGATATTACCATCACTAGACCGCCAAATATTGTATTCACGAACTAATTGAATTTCATCTATTGAAAACATGGCATTTATTTCTAGTACTTTTCTTTTTTTTTCAGCAATCAAATAAAGATATCTTCCACCTACCTGAACCACCTACTATCGTAGATTCAGATGAACCTGCAATCGATTCCTCCATATACATGTATAAACATTCAAAACAATTTTTTAACCGATTAAGATTATTTGCGTAAAGACTTTCCGTCAGACGGTTCGAATCTAACCTTCTCGTTTTGAATTTTTTTTAAAAATTTATATCTAAGTTCTTCAGAGAGACTCTGAAAATGTTCTGGACGGACCCCGCACTTATTTGAAAAATGGCTCAATAAGGATTCCAATTTATTCCCACCTGAAAATAAGCAGATATTCAAGAACTCTTCGTGCTGTCGGTCTTCCCCTTCAAGAGTTGAAATCTTCAAAGGTTTAGTTAAGTGTAGTTAAGTTAATTATATAAATTATTAAAAAAAATATAATAATAATAGGTGTGTATCGTTTTTCGGGGCAGAATTTGTCCTGATTTTAAATATTAATTTCATCTTAGCAGATATTCTAGTTTATCACTTTAAGACTAGCTATCACATTACGTAAAGACATATCTAAAATCTAAATAAAAGTATCAATTTCTAAGCTTAATCCGGCTCTTTCATTGTTCATTTGCCTATTGGAATCAAGAGGCTCAGGTAATCAATGGGCTTGTTCAAGCATACAGTCCATTCATTAGGCCGGAAATTATCAACAAGAACGTCAATAGTTAAAGGAATTAGCATTGAATAATAACAATCTCAACAACAAATTCGATATTACCTCAACAGAAATACAATGGATATTCTTTGAATTATTATCCTTGTAGAGTTGAGTAGATTAGTTATTACTACTTAGGACTATTGTGTTGTTCAAAATTTAATGTTTATACTAAAATATTGAAGTTATTTTTTATTTTATATAGGCTTTAATAAAAGCCCTACTAACTGAGATTTGTTTTTGTAATTTAATTGAATAATATGAGAATGTTTTACTTATATTTAATTTCTGTAACGATTATTATCTTTTCAGAACTATTAATAATGTAAATATAGTGTAATAAATAAAAGTAACGCATCTAAGTATTGGCCCAAAATGAAGAACATTAGTCATTTAATTAGTAAATTTTTTCGGTCCAAGTTCCAATTGAATACTGAATCTTTTTCATAGTTGGAAGTAATTCTTACTTTCGCTTGCTTATGTATGAAATATATAGTAAGGAGCATTGTTGAGGTAGTGAAAAATTTCGAATTCGAGTTTTCAACGGAAATACACGTTTTAAGGTCTTGTGTGTTTGTTTGTTTGCGTGTGTGTGTATGTGTTTGTGTGCGTGTGTGTATGTGTGTAACTTTAGCTCCAAAACGAAAAGTTGCACAAAACTGAAAATGCGTATTTAAGGTAGGTATAAGCCTGTGACAGCAACTTTATCGCCAAAATCGGCGAACCAGAAGTACCATTTCATATCATCGATTTTACACATTTTTACAATTTTCTCTAAAAAGACTCCTACGATTTTAATCAAAGTCGTTAAATCAATATACAATTAAATGCTCTTTAATATGGGCTAAGTGTTATCCTCTTTGAAGTTGTCTGACAGAGCTTAAATACCGAATTTTCAAAACTACTTTTCCTTTAAGTTCCTTTAATTTCGTATATTTGCAATAATTAACTATCTCTCATTGTTATTAGTAATAAAAAATGGATAAATATAAACAATGAAGGAATTTGATAATTAACTAAAGGAGAAACATTTTCTCAGGTTGAAAACAAATTTCCGGAAATGAGAGTAGTAATATAGATGTATAATACCCGTTGGAAAGATTACGATTTTAGAAAAAGTAATATCTAACAATAACGTCGTAGAGAATGAATGGGGAGTGATGAAAAACGCACATATTTAAGTGATTGCTGCAGTATATAAAATAATTTTTGCTTTTATATTATTTTATGAAAAATAAATATTTTCAAGGAAATTAAATAGATAATTAAAAAATTTGTTTCAAATAACGAGATAAGTGAATATTGTGTGAAGCGCGGAAGGCACCAGAATTTTTTTTTCAGACCACTCAAATTTGTACACCAAAATTTCAATAACACTGTTGTTGTGCATCAGTTTTTTTTTTTTTTTTTTTTTTTTTTTTTATTTTTTTTTTTTTTTTTTTTTTTTTTTTTTTTTTTTTTTTTTTTTTTTAATGTTTTGAGGCTAAATACGAGTCTACAGGCAGAAAATCTTTTTGGGTCAAGTTAGATTTGTATTTTGGGTCAAAAAAGGAGGTGTTTTTCAACATTTTGAGCATTCTTTTATCGTTGAAAACTTCAAAGAAACATGAAAACAATGTATTACAGCATGAAAAAATTGCAAGAGCTCAAGTGTTAGGTTTCAAGAATTTGTTTGCCCTTCAGTAAGAAGTATTATGCAGGCCCAGTTTATACCTGCCTCTTGCATTCAATGACGGTGTCATCCCATTAGCCAGAAGTAGAGTTAGCTGGCAGATTTGTTGATGAGAGGAGAAAAGAAAGGAATTATTGTTTTTCTCTTGGAGGACTTCCCTAGGTACCAGAAGCAAAGATTAAAGAGGGGATTTTCGTGGGGTCACAGATCCGCGCTCTTTTTAAGGACCTGGAATTCAAAGGAAAATTAAATGAAACTGAAAAAGAGCTTGGTCTGCATTTGAAAACATGTATAAATAATTTTTGGGACACAAAAGAGCTACAAATAACGAAGACATTGGTGAAGAATTGCCTTTATCATATAATGCCATGGTTTGCAACATGACATTAAAAAATCATTTTTTGAACTCCCATTTGAATTTCTACCGTCCCATCTTGGGAGCAGTTTCAGATGAACACGGAGAATGGTTTCATAAAGAGATTGCCCAAATGGAGAAAAGGTATGGCGGTAAATGAGAAAATGCTTGCAGATTACTGTTGAACAGTACAACTATACACATAAAAAATATACACATTGACTAGGCATAAAGTTATATTATGTTCGGGATTAAATATTTTATTATTTTATGTATTATTATTATTCACAAGAAAATTAAATAAATAAATGAAATAAGAAAAAAACAACATGTTATTTCAGTTTTTTTCAAAAACAACCTCCATTTTCTCAAAAATGGTGGCTGATAGAATTTTTCGGAATTCAGATTCGAACTCAGCACACATGAAAATATAAAAATCAGAAACAATTTCTCAAGGGAGTGAAAAAAAAAATTATATGATCACTCTAGCATTTATTTATTTATTTTTTGCAGAAGGTCAGGTTAATCATATAATTCCTGAGTTTGTTTCTCAGCTAGAGATATGTTGAAAGGAAAATATTACTATCATAAAATTAGCATCAATACGAAGCGAACCTGCAAGCTAAGGGATAATATTAAAATCATCTTGGAATCATTTCATTCATGAAAGATATATTTTACATAAAATGCGGTCATTTGTGGGGTGGATTGATATAGTTTGGGCACAATAAAAGTCCTCAGATAATAATATTATTACTAAAAAAAAGATTATTATTAATTTTTTTTTTTCAAACCAAACTAAATCAAGCGCTGATGGTAGTTCGAGTTTTCTACGATGTTGCTGATAAAAGCGAAGTCTTAATGTACTGATAATTATGTGATGTATTAAAAAATGAAACGGAATATTGGATGTATTAAATTAGATTTTGAAAAAAAATTAAATTTACTTGGTTATTTGTAATTAGTAGAAAAATAGCAAAATTATTGGTTATTTACAAAATGGTAACTATGGTAATTCAACAGTAATAATGGAGTGATGACTAATATTATGGAGGTATAAGCATGTTAAATAAATTTGCCGAAAACTGAAAAACTTGATCTAATAAGCACCAAAGAAAAAAAAAGTTTTATAAATAACAATATTTTCCTATCTTATTACTTGATTATTTTAATTACCCTAACACCCTAGGTCAAAAATGCGAGGACCTGTTATGTAAACTGCAGATTTTGTTTTCTCTTTTTTCGTATTTCAAAACAGTGACGACAAAATCATGTTGCAGAATTGCAACAATCCTATCACACGCTTGCATAATTTGAACTATAATTAATAACAATCATTAAAACCGATAATGTAAATGGTATTATTATGGCGCATTAGCTTATCAATTCTCGCCACCAAATAGAATTGTTTACTATTATTAATTAACTGTTAATTAAAATGATAACTTCAAATATAAATACAAATAAGGATGTGAGTCGTTTCAGAAAAACGAGACCTAGAAAATAGCAATAAAATATAGAATACTAAGATTGTTCGAAAATATCTTCTGCAATAATCCGAAAATAACGGAAATCAGAAAGAAGCTTTTACAAATGTAGGTATTAACATAAAGTATCATTAGACAATCCAAAAATTATTAAAGTTATTAATTACCAGTCATTACTGCATTACAAACGAAAAAAATTGTATTTCAATGAAGGGTTTCTCTTTTTTATTTCTTTAATAATAGTGAACAGCGAAGGGAAATTATATAGAGTAATTCTAGTGGAAATAACATTCAGCAATAATAAGGCAAGCGTTGGCGTATCCTAATGGTGTATCGATCAGCTCTGAAAATATTGCAGGTTTATGTTATACATAAATATCTCTTTTCAATATATTTTATATAAGAAGAAATTTTCTGACCAAGACGTATTCAAATTACATTTTGCAAAACTCCCAAGAACCTTCTAATAATGGTTTATCTGAATTTTCAAAATAACGAAAGCACAATAAAAAAAATTGATTACTCTGATTCTGAAAAGATGATTAACCTTCCATCAAAGCCTAAAAAAGTATTCTTGCTTTATTTCTTAATATAATTATTTATTTCTTAACGTACCGCCTTATAAATATGTAGATTCGCGCAAAGGAAAAATATTGGAAACAAAATATTTTATATATATTGAAGTTAGAAAAGGATCTTTCAATTTAAATTAATACCAAGTATTATAACATTTTAGACTGATTAAATTGCCTTAAATTTACTCTTTTTTGGATTCCCATAAATGGACTAGCACCTTCAGGGCAAAATATAGCAATGACAAATCGAAGTAAATTATTATATTTGCAGATCACTCATTCCCATAACTTTACACAAAATTATAATAATAAATTACTTTTATGACTATGATTTTTCATATCGATTTACTTCTCCACTTATTTTTGTACATCAAATAAATAAATGTTATAGAACATTAAAGGATTGCATGAAAATAAAATACCTAATAAAATGTATCCTAACAAAGAATATTAAATGTATAAATCATTAGTTTAAATTGAGCATTTGCCGATATTTTTAGATATTTAGAAAAACCTGCAACCTGTACGTTATTTGCCGTTCTTATCAACAATAAGAGTAAATCTATTCAATTCATGCATTAGAAAATACAAAATATTTTGGTTAAATTGTAAACTGGCTTTAACTCATCAACTTCTAACACAAAATGTTTTCATCTATGTAGAAAAATATAGTGCAACGCTAACCCTGACCTAACCTCCATGCCGCTAAAACCCGGGGTGGGTCTTTACCTCCTCAATGAGCCACAGCACAGTAGGCAATATGACTAGTGCAACGCTAACTAACCCTGACCTAACCTCCATGCCGCTAAAACCCGGGGTGGGTCTTTACCTCCTCAATGAGCCACAGCACAGTAGGCAATATCACTAGTGCAACGCTAACTAACCCTGACCTAACCTCCATGCCGCTAAAACCCGGGGTGGGTCTTTACCTCCTCAATGAGCCACAGCACAGTAGGCAATATCACTAGTGCAACGCTAACTAACCCTGACCTAACCTCCATGCCGCTAAAACCCGGGGTGGGTCTTTACCTCCTCAATGAGCCACAGCACAGTAGGCAATATCACTACTTTGGATGGACAAAACTCAGTAATCCCTTCAAAATTGTCGGACTTGATTTAATCTGTAGTTTAATATATTTTCCTTCATTTAAAAGCCCAACGAATCAGGATTGGACTGTATTAACATGTGATTTCGTGGAATGTTAAGTTTATTTTTTTTCTAATAACTTATTCAGCTTCGAGTCTAAAAATAGATTAAAAGAGAAGTTTTTTTTTAAAGAAAAAGGTTTTTAATAAATTATATATTTTATAATTGATAAGTAGATAAGTTCGTATTATCGGTAATTTACAAAATTAGAAAAAAGTTATCTACAAAGATAGAGACAGAAAGACCATCATTTATAAAAAATGTATATCCAAAAATCTTAAATGACATTTTCCCACTATTCCGAAATTTAGTCGCAAACATAAGCTACACGGTCTTTCTTAGGTCCCATAATAACTCCATATTTTGGCTTGGTATCATGGTACTATGGTACCATTTTGGCTCGATGAAGCCCTCTATTATTTGAATAGTTTTTCGTTTCTATTTCATTTGAAATCGTAATCATTGCAACAAACTTTTATTAAGCAAAGAGCTTAAAATTAAATCTAATTTTTCTCATCTGGTGTATAAAACTAATAATAAATCATGCGATGACTTTTATTTTTGATCTTGAAAAGGTAATAGTTATGATTTGATTTTTATATTTTAAATAAATAAAAAATAAAAAAAGAGGCAATGCTAAAGTTTTATTATTTGACTATGCATATAAAAGTTTTTCAAATATTTTTGATTTTGGAGACCATTATTAGGTTACCGAATGTGCTGATTCTGAAAAAATGTTGATTTTAATATCGCGACATCACGTATCGATTTATTTTAACATTTCGGATATCATCGATATGAAGGTCAATGATTAGGTTACCGAGGGTGCTGATTATAAAAACGATTTTAAATTCGCGTGCTCACTTATCAGTTTATTTTAACATTTTGGATTTCCCCGATATTTTTTTCATAATCAGCACCCTCGGTAAGATAATACTAGGTTGTTATAAAAGTCCTTGTGCATGAACACAACTCTTAATTCCAACTCTCATAATTATCATATAAGTTTACTTTGACTAATCCTTTGTAATCCTAATCCTAATTTCTTGTGACTTGAGCTAGCTTTATGAGGTCATTTACATTTTTAAAACGCAAGTGCAATGTCAGAAGAAAAATCGTGATTCGCGGCCTTTTGAGACATTACTAGAAAATAGGTTTAAGCGCAAAGGCAGCCGCCGAAGAAAATTGTGCTATAGAAGGAGAGTCAAATATCCATTGAAATACTGCCACGCAACCCAGACCAGGTCGCCCGTTCATCTTGAATGTGTGAACTAGGATCCATATGCAACAACTCGTGATTTATCGGCCGAAGTAGGGACTCAAACTTTTACAGTGAACAGCTAAACAGAGTTTATGCAGTTTTGAGTGCAAAGTACTCCGCTTTCGTCAGCAGGAACCAAGCTATTTTGCAACACGACAATGCTCCTGCATATCGTTCACGTTTGACCAAGAAAAAATTATCGGAACTGCAAGAAGTAAACGTTTTGCCTCATCCTGCGTATAGCCCAGATATTGCACCATCAGATTACGGTTTATTTAGATAAAAGACTCATTTTTTAAAAGGTCGCATCTTTGATAATTAAGAGGACGTAAAAATTGGATGTGAAGAGTTCTTTGCTTCAAAACCAAAAGAGTGGTACCGACATCAAATCCAATTACTGGCAGAAAGATGGGTGAAAGTAGTTGAACTTTAGTAGATGAACTTTACTTTGAAGAGTAATAATGAATTATATGTAATCTGAAATAATGCTATACTAATGCACAAGGACTTTTGTAACAACCTAGTAATGGTCCCCAAAATCAAAAATATTTGAAAAACTTATATTCATGGTCAAATAATAAAAATTTAATATTGTTTTTTTTTAAATATAAAAATCAAATCATGACATTTATTTTTTAGGTCAAGTTCATAACATTTATCTTCTGATGCCAAAATTATAATCATATCAGGCCTTTTATTCAATGAGAGAGAAAAATAAGAGCTAATTTTAATCTCTGGTTACAATTGATTCGGAAATATAATATTTAAATAATAATAATATTAATTTTTTTTTTAAAAAGATGTAATTGCGTGTTTTTTTTTTTGTTCTTGTTTTTATCCATTTTTCGGAAAATATTTTAGTTTCCTTTTAGTATCTTGTGACCTTCATATTTTAATTGTCTTTTTTTGTCTTAATTTTCTTCTAAAAAAACATTTCTGAATTAAAATGATATTTTTCCAACTAAGTACATGTAATTTTCACCTGAATCGAATAGATTGACTCGATTATTCAAACCTTCGCAGAAAAGAAGGGAAGAAGAGCAAGGCCGCTTACAAGACCCGAAATTCCGACAACTTTAGGGGGTCCGATCCTTAGAGGTATGTTGATGTCCGGAAGAAGTCTAATCCCAATTGTTTAAGTTTTTTTTTTTTTATTGTTTGTTTTAAGTAATAATTTGTTTATAATATCGATAGTTACAACTTTTGGAATAACTTACGTCAATACTCGGCTGGGGTTTTGGTACTTGTAAATCCGAGTTAAAATCTGTCGAGAGCCCGACATTACTACATACGGCACTGGTTCCAACCACTCTTCAAAATTAGTCTTCCTTTAACTAGAACTACCAAATTTGAAAACCCCCATTTTATCAGCAAAAATGCAAAAAAAAAAAATAAATAAATAAAAAAGCAAACATTTACTAAAGGATTTTCAAACTAGACAAAAAAAATCCTTGGTAGCTCTTGGGGGTAACTAAGTATTTCTACATCGATAGATTCAAGTAATTAGTAGAAAAAAATTTGGTCTTACCTAACAGGCTGTGACAACAGCAACGTCCATTTTTAATGAAAAAATAATTTGTACTTGTTGAAACCACACTCCTTAACTTCATAAACTTAACTATATCCGGTTCGCCGTAGATATCATATAGTTTTCCTTATCCTACACCCACTCACCCACATCCCTGAATGGTCCAACAATACGATGTAGAATTTTTCGTTCAACGATCAAGTCCCTTTCGTCGTGCTTGGGGATGGTATAGGTCTGCGAGGCATAAGTTAGTACAGGCAGGATAAACGTCTTGTAAAGAATTAACATGGTTTATTAATCACTTTACTTGATTAATTTACTGATTAACCTGCTACGAAAGGTCTTAAAAGGCCGAAATAACATCTGTTGGCAGCAGTGAGGCGCTTCTTAATCTCAGCATACATATCATTTTCTGAAGTCACAAGCGATGAAAGGTAAATAAACTCCTTAACCTGCTTAAACGAGTAGGGTCCCACTACTAAAGGACTATTATCTCTGGATCAAGTGTACACATATTTGGATTTAGCATGGTTCATTACAAGTCCCACAGATGACTCTAATCCAACCCTAGTTTTAATAGTACGAAATACTTCACCAATCGAAGGGATATTAGTTTCTTAAAGCTGTGCATGAATAAAAAATGAATATATGAGTTAGTGGGCAAAAAGGCTGTGCTTACATGGTGTATCATCATACTTTGGTATTTCAGGCAATGAAGTCGCTGACAAAGAAGCAAATAATGCAAGAATGAAAGAGTCATGGTCTACAAGTGGATTTTATAAAACCTGAAGATTGGAAGCGACATTCAAAGCATTTAGTAATGAATAAGTAGCAAACAAAATGGATATCTTACAAATTGCAAGAAGTAAAAAAAGACATCGTCTTGGAAAATCTCGGCTAGAAAAAGTAGAAAGGAAGAAGTTACTCTAATCAGATCAAGGATACAAGCACACATACTCACAGCCTCAACCAAGGAATAACTGGTGAGAGGTCTTGAACCACTTCTGTGCGGTACATGCAATGCACAATAAACCTCTCAATACAACTGAAGCATTGAGTGATAATTAAGAACAGATTAATAAGATATTAACATTTGTAAGCGAAATTAATATGTTAAATTGCATATAACTTTGAAAATTAATTAATTAATTGTAAAGGCAGAGCACTACCCAGTGTAACGGACTCCTGGCTAATAATTACAATTTGTTGACAGTTTGAAAGAAATATCTCATCCAACTTCCCTTTTACCATTCACAAATCGTCTAGCATCTGGGTAGTAGCCACATGGTAGTAGCTCATAGTAGTCTGTTGGCATTTTCTTGTTATTCGCCATAAAATTGTAATTAGTAAGTTTGTATATGTTTATAAACAGTTTTCACATGTGCTATATTAGTTAGTTGAAACACAACGTTAGTTAGTAGATTTTTGATACAACGAAATACGAAGTAAAATAAAAAGTTTTCAAAACATTGTCGGGAACTCCTTAAAAGTGAACCGATACACATTGTAACTAAGGCAGGGTGTATAGCGATATAGCTTGAAAAATTCAAGTATAATTCAAGGATTTCAAGGCGATAAACAATAAAATCCAAGCCGCGTTTCTTCAATTTATTGGATTAAATTTAAAACAAAATGGAAAACATGATATGTTGTATTTGGTCGGCCTGTGATAAAATGTACAATTCGGACTTCTGAATGAACTTCTAAGTATAATGGTTGTATTCCTGTTTGATAATGAAAAATTGTAACTCAATTTCTTACACTGAGGGCTCAATACATCGCCAAAAATAAAAAAACTAGCGTACAAAAACAATTTCAAGTGTAAATAAATAAAATTCGCAAAATGAATTTTGGCAAAGAACGAGGGGAGAACCAGCGAACATTTCATAAGAAGAAGACTATAAACCCGATGAAATTGAAATTCGGAGATGATGGAGCTAATACATTATTTTACTGTTCCATAACATCCCTAGTTTACTTAGCGGCAGGTAGAGTGAGACAGAAGAGTTCGTGTTAGAGAGAGAGGGACTGATGAACAAAGTTAGTGGAAGGAAGCTTTTTACAGCTTGCATTGATTAGAGATGGTAAGGAGAACAACGACATAAACCTTCCTCTCAATATTTTATACACTTGTTGCTTAGCATTGATGGAAAAATGGAATTATTAGACTAAAAATGGCCGATGAATGGCTTATTTTCAAGCATTTTTCCCAATTCAACCAGAATTCCCGGGTTCTGGACACTCTGTATTTCTCGTAATATACCATTTTGAAATTAATATTTAATTCCAAAAAATAATGTAACAGACTAAAGATCATTTGTTTTTTCATTCGAAAGATCTCTAGAAAAACCCGTAGAAAGCCATTAGTAGTATCATATGAAGATGAAATTTCAATTTTTGTAATGATTATTTCTTAAAAAAAGATAACATGTTTGGGAAAAAAACACTACCCACACCAAAGATCCATGTTATTTCTATTTTTATCTATAATTGCAGCCTGCTAACCTTTCAAGTGACACAAATGTCGTTTGATAAATGTGTTTATTCTATTGGCGAGAGAGAGATATCGATAAATGATTAATTTATTGTATTCAATTAGTACACAGATATATAAAGTTCGATGGAGATAATATAGTGGCGCCGGGCTATCATTATTCACATTAAATAGAATATTTTATTTTTTAACCATTAAAAGGTCACGGTTCAGAAATTTATAAATAAATAATAAATATTTTGCATAATGCAAATATTTTTTTCTTAATTATTTCATCCAAACTTATTGGCTTAACCTGCAAAATCCAGGTTCAAGATAATTTCAAGGAGAATATATAAGCTGATACTTTTGTGCTTAATTACGGCTTGGATAATGAGAAAGGAGTAGGTGAATGACAAAGTTGGGAAAAAAATAAAATGATTTCCTCATCAGAGTATTCTCCTTGGGTTTTGTTAAATTTTTGTAGTGGACAGAAGGTGAGGTAATTCGCAGTAGGAATGCGCAGCGAGTGACTATGCGCATCACTATGATGAAATTTCTAACGAACATAGAAGTTTCCAGTCGGTGTTGAAATAAAGCATTATCAGACAAACTAGCCCACCGTAGTGGCTTCTCGCCAAACTTACTATAGTGGTTATTAGAGATGGATTATTATTATGTGTGTACACTGTTGTTATTCGAGTTCCTTGAGAAATTAGAAGATACGTCTTCCACAAGATACAAAAATATATTTTTATGCACATGTGGATACCTGTGCACGATGATACGCATGATTTCTCCCATACGATTCAGAACTACTGATTATTAAATTTTTCTTACTTTTACATTGCAGATACTAAGAACGTCTTCTCTCCCTACCCATATTTTCCATCAGCTACAGCCTGTAGATTTAATCTTTTTTGGCCCATTAAAAAATGCGCTGTACCGTGAATACGATTAGTCATTTCACAATAGGTCATAAAAAAATATCTTAATATGATATAGCTCAGATGAAAATAAAAAAAAATAGATAAAATAAAGCCTTTATGAAAAAAAATTCATAGAATGGTAGAAATCTAACGTAACTCACAGAAATTTCTAATGAGATAGTTTGGATAATTCTACCTCGTGTGGTGTAACCAAAAGTGGAAGGGTCATTATTTGTGGCAATCGTGGCGACCCGCACCGGGCACCATGGGAGTAGGGGAGTAAGAGTGGACAATAAAAAAACATTAACTGCTAAAAAAAGTTAAAATGTAATGTGAAAACATTACTATTCCATAAATACGGTGTTATCAGAGATTCGCAAAGATAAAATTCTTTCCCATTTTTTGATAGGGCTGCAAGAATATAACGTACTATACCTACTTATTAAATGGGAGAGTAAGAGAAGTGGACCGCCCGGAGCGTATGAAGAACTCGGCAAACTACTGATGACGGCCCTGCCTCAAAGACAACTCTTTTCTCGACTGTGCCCAGTACCAATAACGAATCTTCGCTTGATATCTTCACTCACTATCTTGGAAGAAGTTCGGCACAATTCCAAAAGCTGTACTGATTATTACAGGTTTCCTTACAATTGCATAAATAGTTTCTGGAACAAATTTTTAGCTTGGACTATAATATTTGAAACGAGAAAAAAAATCTAAGATTTTGAAAAGAGAATTACATTTGTGGTTTATTTAAAATGGTCTAAATTTGGTTTTATGTTTTAAATAAAAATGTATCAATATATTTTATGGAAACTGTAAAATGTTATTATACGGGCCATTCTCATGAGACTTTATAATTGAAATTTTTTATCAATCATTAGTTTATAATAATCGAACTATTTACGTAGTAACTAGCCTCACTTGGTCTGTACAGAGAATGTAAGGCCAAGACAACGCCCAATGTAATGCAAAAATACCTCGAGTTATGCTCTCATTGCAGCAATAAACACGCAACCTAAAGAAAAATAATCTAGCGAAAAGCCCCTACAGTGGTAATGGCTTCATATGTTACAATCACACCATTAGTAGTAAGTAATCGATTTAAAAAGTGTTTCAAACATCTTACTATTACTCTTCTATTATTTAACGAAGTGTTTCAAACATCTTACAATTATTATTATATTATTTAAAAATCAATAGCCCCACAGAGAATGGTCCAGAACCTTCATTGATTATAGAATA
Organism: Rhaphigaster nebulosa; assembly: GCA_948150685.1. Classification (NCBI taxonomy): domain Eukaryota; kingdom Metazoa; phylum Arthropoda; class Insecta; order Hemiptera; family Pentatomidae; genus Rhaphigaster; species Rhaphigaster nebulosa. The sequence goes on from OX411306.1 coordinate 29,115,915, forward strand.
ATTTATGCATATCAAGCAAAAACAGGTTTTACCCAGAAAGGGGCTCAGAATTTATTTTGAGGAACTGCCACGAAATAAACTGCCACTGCCACCTAATCGAACTTCTTCCAAAATTTTGCTTTCACTATTATCGAATTATCATAGACATACAATCAAATAAGGTCAACAACAATCACGATTTTCTTTTCTAAGAACAACAACGGAATTTATACGAAGTATCTCGAAGATCCCATTGAATACAACTAAAGTGAAAAAGTCTCGTGGAAAGTAAAGACAGATCAATAAGGCTGTTCTAAAAAAAAAAAAAAGATAAAAGATTGCACTGCAATATTCAGCAACCTTTAATAAAAAACATGCATGGGCATAATTCACTCTGAAACATAACTAAGAGTTGTCCGATAGAGTTGATAAGGTGGGTGTGATGTACACACTGCGTCCAATACATCCCTCCAGATAGGGAGAGATTTACTGAGTATTAACACTCCACAATCAGATAATGTTCGTTATCCCAATGGATGGCCTTAGATATTTATTTATGGCTATATACAAATAGGAAATAAAATCAAATAGATTATTCTTAGTAAAAGAAGACTACGTGATTTACTAGACTGCGTTGGAGAGTTTTTCTTTTATCTCTGAGTTCTGAGCGGAGCTTTTGAGTGAGTTCCATTCCGGAGAGTCGGTTAGTCAGGTCTCCTAGATCATAATGCGATAATATTCCTAAGAGTTTTGAGATTTCTATTAGGACCAACTTGTATGAAAAAAACAAACAGAAAAAATGGAATACCAGGATTATAAAATAACGCACTAGATTCTTAATAAAATACTTTTCTCTTCTTATCGTTCTTCGTATTTTTTAATTATTATTTATTACATTTAAGGGTGAAAACATGCTGTAATCATCACCAATTTTCAATGATTTGGAACTGAGAATGAGGAAGTCTTTTGTAGTTTAATAGGTAACTAACAGAATTTATCAACTTCATAATTGACACGATAAGGAAATGTCGCATCCAAAGCATAATGTACAGTATAGACTCGTCCTGATGTAGCAGAAACCTTTTCTTATTTTTAAATTTATTATTTATTTTATTTTATTTTTTTGCCGATGTAGTTTAAGTGTAGAACACCATTAACTTGCCGATAATATTCATTAAAAATAATAAAAACTTTATTTTTAATAAAGTTATCTACGCTATATTAAATCATAAAGATGTTATGATTTGGAAAATGTATTCCGCTAGTTATTCCAAACCAGAGTCTTTTAAAAGATATACCAATAATTTAATAGCAATTAATTAGTATATTACTGTTATCTAAGTAGTTAATGTTCATAAATTGATATATTCTAATGTTATCACATGCTAACTGAGATATTGTTTTATTTGTGGTATTGAACCGGAACATGATGAATATATTCCAGTTAAGAGAACATATAAGTCTTAAGTTTCTACAGAGCCAAAACACAGGTTATCTGTGAAATACATATGTTTTCTTTAGAAGTAATATGTAATTTATTTAACATGATATCAGTTATTTTAAAATATAACTGGCATGTCTTTTCGACAAAAGACCTCATACCATACAGAATAAAATAAACTAGAATTAAATCTCCAGAGAAGCTTATCATCACTTCATACTCTAATTTCAGAGCCAATACTTCGTATGGGAAAAACGTACATATTGACTAATCCAGATGATATTTATCTCGAGGTTATCGTCAAATCGCACGTAATATATAAAAATAAAGAACGATAGCGAATAAAGAGTAAACGTTGATAAACATTAATATATAACATTAAAAATAACCACGATGAAAAAATTGGACAGAGAGTACAAACAGTCTTATCTTGCAGACTGACCGTATCTACCTCGGCGTCAAGTTTATCTGTGAATTTCCAAATGAGATTAATCGATGTCGGATAAACAATTAGATAGATCGATAAGTTAATTGGGGTCGATTTATTGTGGAATTTGGTAGAGGGATGTCGTCATTTCACGTCCTCACGTGATATTTTCCAACTGACAACCCTTAAAGATTTTTTTTATTTTTATCGATGCTTGTCAATACTTCAACGTTCAATGATTACACTTTTCAATAAATTCTATTTCACAGATAAATATCTAACAATTCAGCCCCAATTAGAACCTTTGACCTATAAACTGCTTATAAGTCTTTAATACTTTATAAAGTCGGGAATGTTTTCTCTAGCATAAAAATTGAATCAGTCTCAACTCATTATGATCTAATGGAGAAGGGGTAAGATAAAAGAAGAAGGAGTAAAACGTTGAAGTGGCGAATCTAAGGGATCAATCACATTTTTTTCATGTTCCAGGTATATGCTACGTTCTCAAGGTTCCAAAAGCTTTGCGAAAGTTCCAACATAATTAAGTTATTAGACTACTTAATGAAAATTCAACACTATTTTTGGACTTTTATCTTTTTGTGGCCTAATGCGAAATCACTTATTTCAGGTTCTTTGTCTGGAGAACTTATTTCTTGATGATTTAAAAGAAATTTCACTTCACCAGTTTCTGATAAAAAAAAAAAACAGAAAAAGAAAAAATTAAATGCTCTATTTCGGCTTATGACAATGCGTTAATTTGTGAAAAGAATAGAAGAAATAAATTATGTTATTTAATCACCAGTTATGCAACAAATGCGAAAAGAGATACCAATGTGTTTTTTTACTCTGAGGAATCTGATCAATGTGGAATTTTACTCTGATCGGACGTAGCATGAATCCTTAACTATTCATCACATGTTTCAAGTACTCTATTCCATCTATTGTCTTAGAAGTTTGTTAGTGGATATTTAGTGCATTTTGAAGGTATTGTACCACAGTTCCTTGTGAATGTTAGTTTATTTTTCTCGGATTTCTGTTCTCTGAGTTAGTTAAGTTAAAGCTAAAGCTTTAACGTTAAACTAAAACTTTAACTAAAAGTTAAAGCTTTTTAACGTTTGCAAACATGAACAGCCAATATTACTGTGTTTATTATGACTACCCAAACCGAATGATTTAGAATGTACGGAAAATATGCACACATTTCCTCTATTTATTTACTTCAAACAGTAACCCTACAAGAATGCCGTTTATTTGTTGCATGTTTCATGCAGTGAAGTATTTTACATGCATTCTACAAACAGTTGACTAATTAGTTGATATCAACAATAATAATATTGGTAATTTTTTTAAATAATACAACGAATTACAAAACAAAAATAAAATAAAAAATATGAAACAGTAAAAGAAAAAAATAATCGAAAGATACAACAAACAATAAACTTGTAATATTAAAAAAAGAAAAAGAAATTTTCCTAGTGCAGAATGTTAAACATAAATCCAACTTGAAATCTACGGCCTTTGATGTCTGTCTTCAAATAAGTTGCAATATGTAGTTGAGAATAGAATTATTAACTGATGTCAGTGATTTAGAATATTTATTTATTTAAATCTGGCGATGCTTATAATTTATGAAATTTCATTTTTTTCGAGTGTTTTAAATCAGACTGTAGGTAAGATTGAAAGCTGCCGCAATTTGCATGCCCTCTATACAGCGAAAGTACTGCAACAATTTCAGAAAGGGGTAATTAGAAAAATATGCAAGCATACTTCTATTTGGAGACAAAAAACAGCTACCGTTCGTTCATAGCACTCTAGAAATACCGACAGTGAAGCAATTCATAACGAGACGCAATTTCAAGTTTTTCGATTCTTTCTCGAATCATGTCAGCAATCCGTTATTTGATATCATTGTACCTACACCAGCTTCGAACTGATGGCAAGATGCTGTAGCATCTAATAGATAGCATACATTTAAATTAGAATTAAGGCATAATTATAAGGTAATTTCGCAATAACATGTGAGCCCCGTCACAGGCATGACATTTTTATAATTTCGCAATAACATGTGAGTCCCGTTTATTTTTTAGGGCATTTTTATATAATAACAATAATACTTAGGCATATCAACACTATCTTAAAATGTATCCAAGATACAGAAGAAGGATCAAAGACAAGAAATCAGCAATTAGCGAAAAATTCATCAAGAAGAAGGCAAAAATGGGAATTGGAAAAAAAAATAAATGATAATAATCTAAAATGTTCTCCTCGAAAATGTAAACAATTTTATAAAAATATTGATAATCACCTTAGTTTTGGCTGTGATTTAAACAATACCATCGTTCCCTGTAATTAACTTTGTTATCAGAAATAGGTTTATTGATAAACATGTAAATATTTCAATCTATTTATTATCAATATTAATTTTTCCTTTCTTTTTTTATATTGAATATTGTATAATATAATATTGAGAAATGAATGGGAATAAATAAATGTAAAAGGCATTGATGATCAATAGGTTTTACGCCTTGGCATTCAAATAACTAGCTAACTAAATATTTTTACCCAAATACAACAGAGTGAAAGAAAAAATTGAAGGTTATTTCTCGCATTAAAGTTTTGAAGATGGAAACGCTTCACTAATCCAAAAATTGTAAGAAATTCAAGTGAGCCAGGGTGTGACGCAGCAGGTGTCAATTCAACCGCCCCGCTCCATATCTCCATTTTTCTTTAATTCTAAATATCTCTCCAAATATAAGCATTTTGCAAATTTTCTGTCTTTGAAAAATGCGAGACTTATAGCATTTTTATGTATATAACCTAATCTTCGACGACGAATAAAAATTGAAAATTCATGCAAGTACATTGTCTATACTTGTGATTCTCAGTAGACCCCATGTCCAGGAGTAAAAAAAAATTACTTTCATTCGAACAGCAACTCATTTTATAGTATTTTTTTTACACAAATCTATATTTATTTTTATCAATAATTTAAAAAATTGTAACAGAATTTAGAAAGAGTCAAAAGTCGATAAGATAATGGAAACACATTAACCTTCATAATCGACATTAGTGTTATCTTTATTTTTAATATTAAAAATATTCCATGTGGATGGACATTTGGACGTGACCATTACGTGCGAGTGACTGGTCCGTGACAGCTCGTTACGAAACAAAATTTAATTTTACTCTTTTAGTTTAGTTTTAAAGAGATTAAAAAGAATATTCAATTGATGAAGATTTATTTTTAATTTTAATATCTCGAAACAGAATAGGAGAGTCGAAATAAATAACAAAATATTTTTTTCGTATCATTGGAATGACTGTAAAAATTAAAGTAATTAGACAAAAAATAAGATTCTTGTAGGCTTATTTAATTGCTGGGCACCCCCTTACTTCATTAGGGCTAAAATCTAAAATTTATATTTAAACATTTCATATGTTCAAATTAAACTTTTTCTACAAGAGCAAGAAAATATCTATGAATCAGGAGGAACATAATGCATTTTCAATGCATTAGTATTAGTAGTATTTCAATGCATGCATTAGTACATAATAATATTATCATAATACCACGTTAAGGGGTATGGGTTTCTTCCAACTGGGTGACGTCATTGCCTGCGTGCGCTGATGCACGCAAACTTCGTTAAGAAGTTTGTACCAAGTGTCCAGGGGATGAGTTTGATGGGAGGTAAATAAATAACAAAAAAATACGTTTAAACCATTTATCAATTAAGTAATAATTACAATACATTAATACAAGAAATCTAGCTTTTCTAATTCAAATTTAGATGGTTTGACGCCTTCTACACTGACATCCACAGGTTTTCCGTCACGTTTCACCGGTCTGTTCTGTAGAGGTATTTTTTCCTTCTCCTGTACGGCGAGATGTCGTATGCCATGAATAGTACGTATGTTTTTCACATCGCTGGTTAGACATACATCCAGACTTCCCACATGTAAATTGGGATACATGTAGTTTGTCTCTGGAAAGGTTTCGTGTCTGCCATAGTATCCTGTAACACCATTTGTAACTTCTATTTCCAAATCGAAATCCAGCATATATTCTCAAACCGCTTCTAGCTATGATCCATCTTTGTTACGTAGGGGCATCATTCCGACTATGAACCTTGGTTGTTCCTCTAGAGACTTGTGATCCCCTAGATTGAATTGTAGATGATTTTCCAATGTTATATTTTCATATGCATCATTCCATGCGGGTATATATACCCGTTATCCTGCGAACTTAATTTACCTTCCACATCTACAAAGTTTTTATGGAATACTTTATGTGGTAGTTCCAAGAGTGTATAACCTGGTACTCTGGTATTTTTAGGTTTCACCCATTCCTGCATTATATTTCTCGAAAAGAGTAATCCATTAGCCAATACATAACTCCTCTGAAATACGGGACCTAGGTAACTCGAGCCATTGACCATGGAACAAAACTGGTATCTATATAAACTGGTTCTGCGGGATGTTGCCTTATAGCCATTTCTGTCTAGTCACCCAATTCCTTGTCAGATTGTGGATATAATATCGCCACCTGATTTGCAAACCTTCGGGATGCTACCTGGGCTGATAAATTAGTAAACGTTGTTGAATCCGTTGCATCAGCCTCCCCGTATAGATTACCACTCATCATCCTTTTCAATACTGCATCTATATTACTAGCCAATGTTTCCGTTTAATAGTGTTTATCCAAAGGTCCAAAGGCGCATATAGGGCATTTTCCATAGCCACTTTTGAGGTATTTGAAAAAAAGGAAAGTTTTTGTTTTTTTTAGTAAAATGTAGCGCGGCTTGTTGACCAACTGTTTTTATTCTTACCAAACAAAACCCAACAAACCAAAGCTGATCCTTGTCTGCAGATGTTATTCAGTATTTTATTACAGAATATTATATTCAGATAAAGGATGTACCAAGAGGGTAATGGTACTGGACGATTAGGGGATTCGATCTAAGATATTTCTTCTATTTGGGGTTCTCTATGCTTTACAATTGGTTTTGTGAGAAAGGATTTCATTTGTGAACCTTGGTGATTGTGGTAAACTTCAGTAAACTTTCCATTTCTCTGGAAGTTTCTTTTCGGATCACCAATACTATCACCGAATATGATTTATATTCAACAGGAAAACTCACTTATTAATGAGTGAAAGAAAATACTAAAAAATTCTTCAAAAATACAATTGTTAAATATATCTTACATTCTAACACTTCTATAGATCTATGAGTTGTAAAAAAACAATCATGTCAGATTATTTATATTTTTGTTGGTAATGAAATTAATTCGAAGTTATATCCTATAGATAGTACTACTGTCTAGTGAACAATTTAAAGAAGAAGGTCTTTAATACCCATTATACTGAGCACTTCTTATTGTGCGATAACAATCTTAAAACAATATTTAAAAAAGCTATGCATTGTTATTCTAAAAATTCAGCTTATGTAAAATTTTACCTTCGGTATAATTTGTAATTATTTGTAAGTTGTCATACATTTTTTTATTTATTGTCAAAATAATTTATTGAACTCTCGTAGTAACGAGAATGGATTAAACATAGAAATTTACTTATATTCCGTTTTTCTGCACTACAGTAACCTTGTAATGAGTGCATATATTACGTCGTCGGCTAGTTTGGTTCTAAGCAAATACCTTTTGACTGCTCCATGGCCCATCAGAAATGGGCTAGTTTGTAAGAAATGTTTTGAAGTACGGTTCTGTTATCGATTGTTTTCATGTATATACTTATATACATACTTAACATACAAACATACTTATGTCTGCCTTTTTTTGATGTTGCCCATTTTAGCCTCCAAGTCTGTTTTGTTCTTAATCACAGTAGATGCTCAACTGCATTCATCAGCCCCTTGTTTAAAACATCGAAAGAGCGGAGTGTCTCTTGCCGCAACCTTCAGCAGCTTCATCTGCCAGCTCATTCCCTAGGCATGCCAGCATGAGCTTAAACCAATTTAAAGGAAAGATTCATGCCCTGGCTGTGATTTGATTGTCGTGTGAAGGCAATAATCATACTTATTGTTGCAGTTTTTAATGAACAGAATGTCTTCTAAGATGGCAAAAAATCCTACCTGATTATTTGAGCAATAAGGTCTTAACTTATATAAAACAAAAATACAGCCATAATGTCAGTGCGATTTGCTTTGACCGTGGTGATTCTACGTTTTTTAAAACTAATGGTATCCGCAAAAAGCCTCAATTTTCTTTTTATTGGGTTATCATATATTTTTTTTTTACACAGATCTTTCTAAAATAATGCAATAGTTGTTTATATGAATGGAAGGAAGAAACTTTCCTCTTTCAACGAGACCAAGAACTTTGATATCGGATAAACTGAAGAGGAGATACAGAGCTTCAAATCGAAACGTAATGTTGAGGTTTTAAAAATTTTGAGAACCTTCAGAACTGCATTTTTATTTCTTTTGACATTAAGATATTTTGATGTGCTGAATCAAAATCTTCTATCACTTTTGGTGTGCTGAATCAAAATCTTCTATCATTTTTGGTGTGAAAAAATCAATAAGGCTAGTTTACTTAATAATTTAAAAAATCTATAAGGCTAGTTTACTTAATAATTTTCTCAGCTCCTTGGTCCCGTTAAAAGAAATAGTTGGATATGTGTCAACCTTCTTTAAGTGGAGAATAACCCAATAATGTTTTATCTAAAACTGCGACGGACACATCGTGCACTCCTCTTGTCAGTTTTGTTATAATTTACTAACTGTCTGTGGTGGTTATTCCGTTTATACACAAGAGCACATAATCCCCTAGCTTCATAAAAAAACAAAACAATTAATTTATTACCTCTTAAAAAAAAAAATAGAAAATATTCATTTGGGATTGAGTAAATCAACAGAAATTCCTTCATTCTGACAGACACTACCCGCACAGCTGGTGCAGTGAGCTCTCTAGAATGGGCCGGTAAGTGGAGAAGGGACTGGATTTCGCGTTTGAAGGGTTTCTCTCTGCTATGATCGCCTCGTGTGTACTACTCGTGTGTATTTATTGTGTACTACATCAGCGCCCGAGTTTTTTTACAACAGCTAATTTAATATACAAAAGTTAATTTCACTTCCAATTCATGTATTAGTAATTAATTTCCACTGTATCAATAAACTTATTAAAAAGGAAATAATTTACTGTTTATTCCCAAAGAAAAACGACGCTGTACGCACAATAGGTCCTTTCAGAAACTGCTTGGTTTACATTTACTTAACCAGAGTAGTCAATTCACAAAAAACTGAAGGTGACACAACTTGTGATGGGTATTTTACGTTGTATTGTTGGGTACAGTATTGAAGATTTGTGTGAATCCCCGTTTCCACAATTCAGAGACCGCACCACTGGTTTAACTGTCATGAGATCCATAATAAATTATAGGAAATAGTATAAATTAGAGATATAAAAATGTGAGCTTGGAATATATAATTAATTTGAATACATTACTCAACAAAACTCGATATCTTGTTTATCCAGTCAATACCTGAAAACAAACAATATCCATTAGATATTTCAATAAAACTTTGGATTCAATAATATTTAATCATATTATTTAACAGACTTAGTTCTATTTTTTTTATTATATGTATATCAATATACTTTTTATAAGTAATTTTTTATCATTATGTACATAAACATTTTATGATATATATTGTGAATTTCACGTATTTGATAAAGAATCAACACTGACAAAAACATAAAAGTCCCTAACGACCTATTTTAAATCTCTCTTGATTAAAAGTTTCCGAGATAGCCAATTCCGTAGATCCCGAAACTGAATCAGACGAAATCAAACCTTCGCAAACAAAATCGTCCAATTAGCTCTTTTTTTCTGGCACGTATCTATCGCTATAGTCACTCAGCAAGGCTACACCAGGCCCAGTCCGACTTGAACAGCAATCATCAAAATATAACTCCAACAATCCCAGTGGACTGATGATTCACAAAAGTGTGGATAAACAACAATAAATTCCAAAAATAAAAATAAAATTGAATCTAAAAAACATCACTATAAAATATTAATAAACCTAGATTCACTTGAAAGAGATATTTTAAGAAATTACCTAACTTAAATCATTTAATACAGTAAATGGGCAATTTTTGAGTATTAATTAATTTATTGTCAGTAACTAAGGCAGAGAGAGGGATTGTTCGAATCCCGGTTGAGGCAAAAAAGTTTCCTAACAGTTTGGTTGTAATTGATTAATGGTCAGGTTAAAAAAGGAAGTGCACAGTTGTAACATTGCCATTCAATTTGATATATTTTTTTGTTTATTTTATATAGAAAAACTGTTTTTAGCGCGAAATATTACAATTTGTCTTATTTATTTTGTTATAATTGTGTTGTGTTATCGTGATGAAGTAGTTCATTCGTGCCATATTTACAGAAAATATAAATAAATTAAGTAATAGCAAAATAAACAGGAACAAAATTAAAGTTAAATGAAATAAAATAATCATCATAAACACAGGCATGCCTAAATAGAATATTTACACTTAGCGCGAGGAGCTCTGAACCAAGTTACTTCTTTTTTAGATTTGTGAATTCTTGTTTAATTGTGATGAAAGAAACGCTTTTTAGAGAAAAGCAAGATCCAGGAGATCACAAAGCTCCTCTTTCAACCGCACCATTAGCACAGAAAGCCAGTGAACAGCCGCAGACTTGGTTGAGTTCCTCATAAGTCTAGGATGTGGGTTCCACGATAATCTTCGGTATAAGATGAAGCCAACTGTTATCTTAGTTGTTTGTTTTTTTTTTAAACTTCCCATCTAAGTAAAGTTTCAAAAATAATTTACATTATTCTCTTACGACACTCTTACGATCTTAAGAATGTTAAGATCAAGAAGTAGTCTGCGGGCGAGAATCCTCTACCGCGCACGCCCCACTATAAATTGCACATCGTTGTGTTCCATGTGACTAATAATAAAAAAAAAATCCAACGAACTAATAACAACTAATAACGAAAAAAAGGGCCGCACCTTGCCAAAATTGAGGACTACAGCGTTGTAAAGCCCTAAAACCTACAGTTTTCGAGATAACGCATGTTTTGACCCGCACGACCCTTTGCCATCTTGCCGTTATCATGGCAACTATATATCAATTTCGGTCTGTTTACAAACACTTTTAATGAGTGGGAAATTATATATCGTTTCGCATGTCCAACCCTAAAGGGCACTGTTAAATATGAATACTAATCATAGAAAATGTTATAGCTGGATCTAATTGCCTAACTGCTAAATTGAAGAGATGTTTTCCAGTAGGAGAAGCTAATTACTTATTAAGTATGAACTGTAACTTCAACATAGTCATTACAAACTATGTAGCTTCACCAAATCTATATGTTAAATAAACTTTTAAGGTAATATTATATTGTTTACACGAATAAATATGTTTCCCTAATATCGCTTATACTTCGAATGTATTAGAGATTAGAAGAAGGATTGATATCCAATGCGAGAGTTCTCGCCCCGGTATACTATTAGTATATAATATAGCAATATTTCATATGGTGTACAAAATATACAAGGTAAGGTGACCATCACCGTCTTCTATCTTCAGATTAATACATGTTCCAATTGCAAAAGTTCACTCCACAAATTTCGCTGTATTTTCAGAAGCTATTGGTTCATGTATTGTACAGCCTGCACAAATCAATCTTAGGTTTTTAGTTACTATTGAAAGAATGTATTATGGTGGTATACCGTTAACCACATTTAGAGTTAGTTTTAAGATTTACTCTGGCGATCTTGTGATATTCTAAAGCTTTTGATATGCGCCAATTCTGTTCCACCGTGAAATTACTAACAAATAATTAACTAAAATTATAAATATAAAAACCAAAACACAAATATGACGTAGCCTGAAGCGTATGTTTACGGCTATGGGGAATGTACACGATTACAAGCGACCCTGAACTGAGGCTCCACCGAGGTCATCGGGTAAACAGAGCAGAAATGCGATTAATGAGAAAAATATGGAGGCCATGCGTGGGAGAAATTTTATAGATTATAGTTAATTAATACGAAATCACAAAAAAAAAATACTAAAACAAAAGAAATACAAATATTTGGCCAATAATAATAAGGACATAAATGGAAAATTCCAAACAAGAAGGTAAGAGTCTCAAAAATAACAGAAAAAATAAATCCTCTGTCGATATTTCGCCAATTCAAGCATCGTCAGGACAGTAGGAGAGAAAAAAAAACCTATATAAAGAAAAAAATGCAGCATATCTCACATCCACTGTCAAAAGAGACACTCACCAGAGACAGCACACCACACCAACACATGCACGCACATGCTGAGGGAAAAGGTAGGATGTATGACAACAGCTAGGAAAAGTTAAAGTACAAACAGCTGATCATAAAGAAAAAGGAAAAACTCAGGCTAAAAACCCAAAAATGTATAAAAGATCATAAAAATAAATCAAATACAAGAGGAAAGGGAAAGTTTATATGCACAGAAGAGGAAAGTGATCGGAAAGTTACTGGTCTGTCTTAGTATTTTCAGGAAATATTCTAGTTTCAGAAAAAATAGTATATTTTTTTGACCCGTAAACAGTCCGGAGTATCCTTAATCAAACTCTAAATCCTGGAAACCATAATCATAGTTCCATATAACATACAAATAGCTAATTTCATAAGAACTCTTTTAATCTCTACATCCTGCACAACCGAAACTAAAAGCTAAAAACTAAATTCCAGCATATTAAAGAAATTAATATCAGGTTGCTATTATTTAAAACTGATATCGCTTAAGCTTATCGCTGAAAGAACTCAATTTAACAGTTTAATAACGAGACTTTTTGTATACATTTTATTTATACAACAATAAAGTACATTGGCGAAAAAATCAGAGTCGTCTTACAAGGATAATAGGCATATGATTTTAAAATAATTAATGTTTTCCACAAGTTCAATTATTTAGATGCAAATTTTCGGCCTTTGAGCTATCCTCGGGGATTTTTCAAAAAATGTGTTAAAATGCAAAAAATGCAATACATTAAGTCCAATCTAAAGGAGTTTTATCTGTACTAGCTATGATGACTGAGGTGGCTGTATTAGCTATGATGACTGAGGTGGCTGTACTAGCTATGATGACTGAGGTGGCTGTACTAGCTATGATGACTGAGGTGGCTGTACTAGCTATGATGACTGAGGTGGCTGTACTTGCTAAGATGATTGAGGTGGCATTACTAGCTATGATGACTGAGGTGGCTGTACTTGCTATGATGACTGAGGTGGCTGTACTAGCTATGATGACTGAGGTGGCTGTACTAGCTATGATGACTGAGGTGGCTGTACTAGCTATGATGACTGAGGTGGCTGTACTTGCTATGATGACTGAGGTGGCTGTACTAGCTATGATTACTTAGGTGGCTTCCTAATTTTTAATTTTTTAAAGTTTTGACTACTTTGTTCAATTGGACTTGGTTCAGATTGGACTTGATGCATCGCCGTATATGCATTTTAATACATTTTTTGAAAGATGCCTGAGGATGGCTTAAAGACCGAAAAATTGAATCTAAATAAATGAACTTGTGGTGAAATATTATCAGCCTGCATATATATATATATATATATATATATATATATATATATATATATATATATATATATATATATATGTATATATTTTTTAAATGCTTTATTTACAGCAATGCTTCCCAAATACCTTGGTTTGTTACACACACAGCATTTTAACTCTAAATACATTACTGTCATCGCTACATTACTACATTTTATCCATTCCCTTTTCATTTTCCTATTGTTTGCTGTTAACCTTCTATCTAACACTCTCTAATCTGTTATTTACACAAAAAATGTTTGTTTTATAAATATAATAAAAATGATATAACTTTCATCATACTTATTACGATTCATAAGTATTTATGAGGAAATTTCTCAATTAAATATAAAATTGCATGTTTATTTTATCATGAACATTCTCTCCACAAAGAACGACGCAGAGCCTATATAGACACCAGCGCTCATGGGGCCAGATCCACCACCACGGGCACACACTTCGGCAGTAAACTCCGGCTTTGATGAACCGAAGCATTGTAAGTGCTGTTTTTGTGGTGCTCGTGCTTTTTTATGGTGCAGCCGGTCCCACCCTATATCACAGTCAAGTTTGTCTTTTTTAGTTAAAGACTAGACACTTAACTAATAGGGAAGGGGTTCTTCATTCGAATCGTTTTACAATGTCTTATTTATCGCTATTATAGAATCGTAAATAAAGATAAACGTTTTACAATATTTACATTAATAATAAGTTTAAATACCTTTACAACTTTTAAGTTTAAAAAAATTTCAGTTCACCTCCAGGCAAAAAAAAAATACTAATCCAATTGAATTAATGGTTTGAAATTATTAATTGGAGAAACAATATCAATAGTAAAATCTGTTTCATCCTACATAGAAAGTAATATAAAATATATTCCTGACTTGCATTTTTTCTTGTTTTTGTTCTGTTGACTTGTTTTTTGTTAACTTGTTTTTCTGTTCTGATGATTCCTGAGCCTTCAAAATAACCTCTAGGAGTTTAGCTATATATAAATATTAGTATTAAAATTGATGACAAAAAACTACTATAGTACTGTGATATATATCTATCACATATTTATAAACGTAATGGTAGCTACTGGATAAGCTCTTCATTAAGTGCCATACGTACGTACGGCTGATAGTTTCCAGAACTGGTTCCGGGAACAAGAGAACTGGTCATACAATAGAGACTAGGACACCTGGTCAAACTAGGCCCTGCCCAGAGATTGCTATGTCTCCGATGTCCAGTTAGTGAATCGTCGAGGTATACTAATTGTTCTGTCCAGGCCAGTCTCTATTCAACCAGTCATCTCCAATCTCTTTCTATCAAATTGATTTTCATTAAAACTTGACTGAAATTGAATTTGTTCGTTTTCTTGCCAGTTAAAATGATAAGAGTCCTTTATTTCGAGAAAGTAAATGTTTAAATAAACGCATTTAAAGGACATTTTATTCATAAACGCTTCTTGGACTTGTGATAAACAAAAATCGTATCAAATAATATGCTTGCCTGATTCTATTTCATAAATGTTATTGTTTGCTTTAATAGACTAATGGGTACAATTCTGGGACAGTTTTTTTTCTTTGTAAGATTTTTTTTCATGAATGACTAGATATTATTCATTTTGCGGTGGAAAAAAAAAGTGAAAAAATAAGAGAACTATTAACAGATAGTTTGTTTTTCTTCTTTGTTTTGAGTGGGGAGATAACTGGACAAAATTCTTAAAATGAAAAACTATAATAAGAATTAGTATTAAAATGTTTACAATTTACAGTTTGAGATATCCTGTTCAACTCTTGTTTTAAATTTGTTAGATATTTTTCAATGTAAACCTTCTCACGATTTGTAATCTATCTTGTGAATAATATTTTGTATATATATTTGTTAAGTTATTGTTATTAAATAATCCTAATTTAATATTAGGATGATCGTATGCTTCGAAAATCTTTTTAATATTATCTGTCAGTCCTTGACATAATTGAATTAATGGTGGATCAGTCCTTAATTAATGGAATTAATGGTCAGTCCTTGACATAATTGGAATTAATGGTTTCATTAATTTCACATACTAGCAAAACTTAATAAAATTATAAATGGCACTTTGTATTATTTGTTATACTGCACTGTGTTATTTTTAGAAATCTGTTCTGAGGATGAGAAAAATTCCCCGAAACTTTTACGTATTATAAAAATTATATGTTAAAAAAGTTATTGGAAGATTATCTATAATATTATTATAATCTTCCGAGTTAATTTGGATAGAATATTTATTTATTTATTCTACTTCGTTTCAATAAAAACTATGAGAAACAGATCGCAGAGAACAATTGCTGCAAAACCATAATTAAGTTCCATAATAATACGTATAGTAATAAACCAGCATTATTAGTACTTTTTAATGATATTACCCACATAAAATACAGAATAACCTAAGAAATGAACTTAACAGGCGTTTATCTATGAAAGTTAGTGTAATGGTTCCAAGTGCATGAAGTTGTTATAATATTTGATATATTTATTTGGTGTATTACAACAATAAACCAATGGAAAATCAGACTTATATTAATCTTTTTATGTGTTTCTGTTAAAAAAGGTATAATATAATAGTCTGTTTACTTATTCCTCAAACCTAAAATGGATTCTATTTCATTTGAATATAGTGAAATTTTTAATACTCTCTTCGGAGAAAATATAAAATCATATCACTACTTATCTATCCGGTCAATCATGCAACTGGTCAGTATTTTCAGAAAAAAAAACAAAAAAAAAACCAAGGACAATGCGGTCATAAACGAATTGGACGAAGGAAAAATAAAGAATATATTCAATGTCGATACGGAGTATTTTCTACTTTAGGACAGCCAGTCACTTTTTAGTAACGTATGTTATCACAAGGTTATTTTTCAGTAACTGATTAAATCATATGACAAGTATCAAGAATATGTTTGGATAGGTTAGTGCAATTGTTTGCAAAAGTAATTGACACTATGAATTTAATAGAACTGTTAAAAAAAAAAAATAAAAAAAAAAAAAATAAAAAAAAAATAAAATAAAATAAAAAAAAAAGGTGCTGCCATTTTTCTACAGACAAAAAGGCGTTATTCCCAAGGTAAAACTGTGCGAAGGAGCTGCAATGAAGTTAGTCATTCAAAAAATTTTGTTGACTCAATAACGGGCGCACATTTAATTGAGTCTCTCTGGACCAAAGCCAAAACAAGAAACAAAATGGAATGTGGCACAAGGCGAGAAATGATTGATTCATACTTATGTGAATTTTTGTGGGGCAGAGGAATAAACACAATGACTTATTTGAACAAATCTTGAGGGACATGGCTGAATTTTTTCCTATCATATTTAAAGAGTTTTTTGTTATTTATTTCAGAATTTGTTTATTTATTGCCTTAAAATAAATATTTTATTAGCCTGTTTTAATATTTTTTAATCATGTGTTAGTTGTCTTTTTTTAGTCATATGTTAACCCTGCCGTAAAGTAGAAAACATCCTCGATATGAAAGAAAGAAATAACAAAATTTTGAAAAAACTTTCCTAATAATAAAGCAGTGTTATTTCTTTCGAAGACTTTAGAATAAACGTAATCTAGTCCTCCCAGCGTGGTTAGTACTTGGATGGGTGACCCTCTGCAGAGGATTGTGTTACACGGAACCCTACCTCTCCCATTCCACGTCCTTTCAAACCAGTTGAAGCTATCTTTGTGTCCACAATTATGTATAATCGTATTAAAAAAAAAAAAAAAAAAGAATCGGTTGATAAAATATTTCCATACTTTGTAACAGACAATCCTAAGAAAACAAAAAAAAACAAACGACAACCGTAAAATAAATATCTCTTTCAACGTAGGCCCATATGTAGGTCTGTTTGTATTTCTAATAACACACGTCATTTCTTAATGATAATTTATTTTAAATCCAGACCATCTGCTTTGCCTCTTTGAATCTCGAAAAGTGATAAATTAATTATTAACGAACAGATGTTACCGCTACAGTAAGTGAACAGAATAAGTTAACATATGCTCTCCAATATATCAACAGGTAGTTATAATTCTGAATAAAATATTTATTTAAATAACATGTAAATGAAGCCCCAGGCATGATATATAGAACTAACTAAATTCATTTACATATGTTAATCTAATATACATGCGAGATATTCCTTCATTGCTCTCTTAACGGTACAAGCCGTATCTTACCTTACCCCCAACTGTGATTATTTTTGGAAAATATTATATCAGAACTGAATAAAGTTCCATGCGTGTTGTTCCATTCCATCCGTCACAGGTTTAACTGGAAGAAGTTACCCCTCTCCCTCCTTTCTTCCCGACCATTCTCAATTCTTCCATAATTTACCACGTTACAAATCAGGTATATCTCGGGCATCCAGTTACAATCACTGGGCTTTACACAACAGCAAGTTTCTGGCACAATTTCATTTTTTTTTTTTTTGGGATATGGAAAAAAAAAGGTTTCGTTTCGTGGCATCTGAAGATTTATGGGGAAGAAAATTAGGGAACTTGAAAGACGAATAACAAATAAATTATTTTATTTATTTTTGCTAAATAACTTTATGTATTTATGTTCATAATAATATACTGCAAGCTTTGGACAATTCCAGTGGTCTCCTTTGGATCAAATGACCTAAAATTTGGTAGATATGGCTGTTTTCTAGGCAAAACAATACCATAGAAGTGGGGATAAATTTCATTCAATATTTCGGCATTTTTTTTTTTTGCGGGTCTTAAGATTTTGCAATACATATTTCTACCTATATATATATATATATATATATATATATATATATATATATAACATTAAAATAAAACAATTGCGTTGCTGTAATAATAGAAAGATATCTGAATAAAGGGATTATATGTGATTCACCAAGATTGTTCTGAGAACATTTTCAAGATAACATGAGCTTCAGTTCTGAGATCATACACTACCTTATCACATTCTTCACTGGCCATAAATTCCGTAGACAGCAGCTAGAGAGCTACTGTTTACATCTTACTGTTACCCAAATCTGTAATCTAATCATCCATCTAAACTTCTGTAACTATATTTTTCAAGTGTTGGGAATACGGAGCGGGCTAGAAAGCATGCAATTTAGCATAGCAGTCGAAACAATGGCGAGTAACTGTCCGTATTTGTGGAACAGTTCTTCAAGAATTCACCCACCAATCTTCGGGGTATCAAAGTAATACCCTCCAGATTACCGGAAACAGCACAGCCGCCTGGGCGGTAGAATTGATCATTAAACACCATGTATCTTAATCTAAAATCATAATATGCTTTATCAAGGTTTTAGTTCATTCACTAATTTTGAAATAATTTAAATAACATTATGGGAAAACATTTAACTTTTTATCTTTTCATATCATTTTTTGTTATTCTAGCTATTAGTTGGTTTAAATGATAAACCGGCGGAGGATCTGTAACTATTGTCAACATATACTAAATCCATAACCGAAGAACCCACCCCATCCTTAGTTTATCGCGCCATAGCCGAAACCTGAGTCAAGTTTTCTTATTATTTATTAATTTTCTTATTATTTTTTTTCTTCTCATTTTCCTTTAGGGACTTTTTTTTTGTTCACAATAATCGGATATGAAATTATGTAATGTTAATAGCAATCTGTAAGATTAATTATGTAATTTAAGACACATTTATAAAAAATACATTCATTTTTTTTTTAAATATAGATGTATCTAAATCGGATGTAACTTATATCCAATTTTATTTTTAAAAACAAATAATTCATGTTTAATAAAATTGTGACATTCTTAAAAAAAAGAAATGTCAATAGGGATTGAAATTTTTCGTAGAAGCCCTTCCTCCATTCTGTTTTTTTTTTTTTTTTTCTGATTGTAAATGGAATTTTCTCATGGAACTAAGAATTCACCTAAATAATTCTTTTAATTCTTTATCACTTTTTTATTTAATTGTGATTGAACGAATTGTTTTTGTGATGGCGTTGTATGATACATTAAGTTAAAATGACGATATGTCTCATAAAAGGAAACGAATAATAATCACTATAGAACAAAAAAATGTTTTCACATTTCTTAAATAAACATAATTAATATCACTAGTTTTTTACTTTCTCATCATGTCACCTTTTATACGGAATTTTGCGTGATCTAGAATATTATCATTCAAGTAAATGGGGTACTTCAAAGGGGTTCGACAAAGTACCCCTGGTAGCCTCTATAACCTCAAGACTGTACTACCACATAACATTAATTTTTTTTTCAATTTATATTCTTATACAACAACACGTTATACATAATTTACTTTAAATATTTCATTGATAGGAAAAAAAAAGATGAAACAGATATCAGCAGTAAATCTTTACAATTTTACTTCATATACAACTCTAATCCACTTTTTAATGTTATAGGTCATTCGAATAAGTCAGTGGTAGGAATTGAACGAAACTGTTAAACATTCTTTTAACATATTGAAAATATTTCTGGAATACATTATTCACTCTATGGTATTCTGACGGTTTGCTCAAGGCAACACATAACATATAATTATATATGCCACGGAGTGGAATCCAAATCGAAGGAAACTGGACTTTGATGGGGTAGTGAATTCCAGCTGAATTCCAGATTCAGCTATTTTATATTTACTAATTTACAAAGCACCCGATAAGAGTTTAAAAGGTGCAAAAAAAGTTCCTGTTAATGTGATTAAATAAATATTTCATTTCAATAGGGAACAGTTACCATGAATGCATCAACTAGAAGATATAACAGGGGTAGAATGTAAATAAAAGCTTTGTTCGGATGCTTTCATGCAGTCTTGGACAATGCAACGCTGATATGCAAAAGATAAGTTTCTCGATATATATTATAGATAAAACTGAGCCCTTGCTAATTGGCTCAAGTTACAGTTGTGCGACGAGTGCAAATTTATTTACATTTGAGTAATACTGCACGGGATGACCGTTGGGATGCTCGATATGGAGTAATATGGATGGCTTAAGTTACTTAAATTCACCTCGCGTGGGATATGTTTTTTCTTATTATTATTTTTTTTGTCCAACGACAAAAGTTCCAATGACAAAGCTCCAATCACAAAGTTCTCCATTATGCTGTTTGCATACCTACATTTTTCAATTACGGTGCTATTTGCAAATTAAAAAATGATTTCCATTCCCATGAAGGGCCTAGGGTTCAGTACTTGGTAGGCGAGTGATGTTTCTCGACTAACGGTTATACAAGGAATTGTTTTTGCCAGGAACACACTCAACCGCCTGGTTTTTGCCTCGAAAACCAGAGGAAGGGGCCTAAAAGCCAATCCAAGGTTCATTAAACAGAATAAATAATTATCTGCCACAGCCGGACTCGGTTCGGTAACTAAGAGTCCAATGCCTCAACTCAAATTCCCGACTCCCCGTTTAATTATAGAGCACCTATTTCTATTTTATATCAGATTTAAGTAAAATTAGTTCTTATTCTATTAATGTTGTCAGTTTTAATCTAACATGCTGTTCCACCCCAAAGATCTTGTTTATACTAGAAGTAATTTGCAAGGAGGGTTGAGTAACAGGTTCCTAGAGGAAAGAGATACGGGATTTAAGCTATTCATATAGAGGAGATATGATTGTTACGATTTAGATAGTGTTCCTTCAGTCTTCCTTGGCAAGAATGTTACACTATATCAGAGAATATTGCTACATATTTCATGTATTTACTTATTTGCTTTTAATTGAAAATTAAAAAATATTATTTGATTCTCATAAGCTTATGAAATAATAAATAAATAAAAATGTGTTCACCTAACCTAATCTTAACAAACTATTTGATTTAATCCGAAACTTATTTCCTGCCATTGATTTTTAGCAGACCAACATTTTTATGTTATGGGTAAAGCGAAGAAAAATGGAGAGACAGTGTTATAATAAATTATTGGAGTAACAGTGATAATACATATTTATTAAAATTGAGGCTGGGCAAAATAAAAATACATATATTACTGTAAATCTGTTAATATGTAAGATTACTAATCATAAATGTAAAAGAATGTACGTATTACTATAAATGAACTAGAAAAAATTATAATCACATATCACTATAAAGCAACTGTTAAGAAACAGCATAGATCACGGATGAATATACAGAATTGCATCATGGCTCTTGCTGAACATATGGAAATCAAATTAGGATGTAATTGTCATGAGATTTCAAAGAAGGAGCAGCAGCTCAAAATTTTTTATAAAGTTTATTTTTCTTCAGAGGTCTCATAAAAAGATATTTCTAGAGTTAACTAAAAATTTTCAATAAGCATAAAAACTCAAAAAAAAATTCAACAGCCTTTTCAACGGATTTCTGAACAAAAATTTCATATTCGTTCAAGACACGTAAATATGTTTTCAAATATAATGCGTATTGTTACATAAATAAAGATTAGTACTAATAGTTCATTTAATTTTTTTGTGATAGTGCTTTGAAATAAACCCTTTTTCAACTGACACTTCAACCCGATGGGCAAAAAAATAGTTTTAGAGATCCGCTGCGAATACTATTAATGTCCATTTACTGATTGCTTAGTGCTATAAAAAACAAAAACTTCGATTCCTCAACGATCAAAAACTATTTCATTGAAAATAATCCCTACACAGCAGCAGGAAAATAATGTTCCTGATGTAGAGGCATCTGCTTTCGATATAATGATACTTTAAGCGAAAATAATAAAATAGAGCATTGCTGCTTTATATTACACCATAACGAAATTGTTTTGATTTTTCTTAAATATTTTTTAATTCATACAAACTTCTTGTTAGTAATAATCAGTAAATGAACAGATTTTTAAATCTTAATATGGCATTTTAGGTCTTAGGGTAATAAGATCCAACAGTATCTGGGCCATCGAAAAAAGGAAATCTCAGTTTAATGAAGAAATCGGACATTTTGGTGCATCTAGCAGAAATGTTTTCATTTATTTTGATAAAGCACGGTCTTCAATTGTTTTAACAGGAATAGCTTTGTTTAGCAGCCACAAATCTTTACCTACCCCAATCAAAATAAATTAGGTGTGAAAAAAAAGCTCAGTAGTTTCAGAAAAGAAAAACAAATTTGTCATAGAATAATTACCTGACAATTATTGAATTATTTGCTTGTCCCATGGTTATGTAGCTCATTACCTCATTTTTTTAAAAAATGAGAGCCAAGTAAACTCAAGCCCCAACAGCGGAGGAAAACTGTTGGCAAGCCTTACTGATTTCCTGCGAACCAAATTGTAACCAATGCTAGGAAAAGCCACCATTAACATGCTGAGACTTAGAGATTTTAAGTTTAATAACGTTCTGTGCGTTCGGTGATCCTCACTCCCTCACCTTCTCATAGAATATAGAAGATTACTTAAATATTCCTATCGTACTTAAATTTCTATCGTAGTTTAACAGGTTTCATGGTTTTTTTTGTAGTGGAAATATGGAGGCTCTAAAATTAAGGCCAATAACCAATAAGAAAACACAAAAATCCCACTCCCTCACACCTCACTCTGTATTATTATAAACATTGTATTTAATTTAATATGTCTTTAATTCAGCTGGTTTATTTATTAGGCTAAAGTTAATTTATCTCAAACTCTTTGTAATAATTTAATAATAATCAAATAATTACACTAAAAATTATGGAAACTAAAAATATTTTAATAAAACTATATTTTTTTCATAATTTATTTTTCGTATTTCCTTGTATTATTCCCTCATCCGCACTTCTCGACTCTACTATGCTCACTACTTCACTCAGTCCCTACCTTTTGAAAATTGGAATATTTTGAATTATCTTCTGTTCTAGAATTCAATTACGATGAGATATTCTGACAACAGTATCTGAGATGGAAATAAAATCAATAAAATATTAAATACAAAAAATTACAAGGCTATCTGAAATAATGATAAAATTAATAGAAAACCTCCCTATTTTCAAAAAATGACCCATATCTTCCAGGTATAAAAATTTAAGTAATTTATTTTTTTCATTAAGGTCCTTGATTCATCATAATCAAAATAGGTTTTCAAAATTTTTTTCATTAGTAAGTTACAATGTTTAGTATTTACCAGACATATATCTATTTTTTGGTAGTTAAATATATTTTATTCTGAATCAGTATCTATCTAAGCTATAATTGTCAGATTTGCTCGTTAGAAAAACATATTTCTATTTTTCTTCTTAATCATTTCGCTAACTCAATAATATTGCCATTTCCCACTATAAAACTTCATATTTGGTTTTTATACCCCTTCACATATTTATGGATGAGCTGTAAAACGGATACTACAATCACAAAATATTACGCTGGACGTAAGAATAATTGCTTAAAATTCTAGTATTTAATTAAAACAGGCAGAAAACTATTATAGTATCTGTTGAATGTCTTGGAGTCATGTACTGACTCAATTTGATGAATATTTTTGCCATTGACGCGAGATGTGCTTTCTGTAGTTGGTATTTGTTTTTGTTATGCTGCTGATGCCTGAATTTTCGAAACGTTAATTGTTTGGATATTTGCTGGTATTTGAGTGGCATGAGGCTTTTATTTTAAAATATTTCAATAACATCTTAATTGTTTTAATTAAATATTGAACATTTTTTCTATTTTTAATAACTAAAACAATCAATTAAAGGTGCTATTTATACTGGTTGTGAACAATTATATGAAACAGTAAAAGCAAGTTTACATAAGTGCATGCGTACCTAATATAGAAATATTTTTTTTACTTTCCCTTACCTATATATGAAATGCATAGTAAGGGGGAGTATTGCGATCGTGAAAATTTTCTAATTCGAGTTTTCAACAGAAATACACGTTTTAAGGTCCCCTGAGTCAAAATAACCAAGTCTCGCAAAATGGTCTGTCTCTCTGTGTGTATGTGAACAGCCCAGCTCAAAAACGAAAAGTTGTAAGATACAGCAACTTATTCGTAAAAATCGACTAACCGGAAGTGCCACTTTATATAATCAATTTTTCACTTTTTACAATTTTCTCGAAAACGGCTCAAACGATTTTGATGAAACTTGTCTAAATTATTCTTCATAAAGGCCTTTAACTATTCATATATGTAGTACATCACCGAAGAAATGCAGAGAAAAAATTATGATGAAAAAAATATTTTATTTGCGCATAACTTAAAAAGTAATCATTTTATGGTAAATCATTTATGAAATAAAATGGAAGGTGATTAAATTCTCTAAAATACAAAAAGGAATAATCGAAATTAGGGGAGCCGCAAAAAAAAAAAAAAAAAGAGTTTTTACCTACATTTAACATTTCATAAATGAATCTGAAGAAAAGTTTTGAAACTCTGTATGATAAGTAAACAATTAGTAAATACAAAGAGTAAATCAATATACAAATACAAGAAAAATAAATCAAACATATTATGAATATTGCATGCACCCTTTTTATACTAATGAAGGACCACTGTGACTAACAGAGAAAAAATTGGGCACTTAAATATCTTATTAATTTAATAATTACTGATTTGATTCATAATGCTTGCCTAAAAAACGTTTAAAATTTTCAAATAAAAATACAATTAAATAAATAACTATAAAAAAGGAATATCAAGAGGAGATTCAAAAATAAAACAAGTGACTAATATACTGCCTTTTACCTAACGCAGGTGTGATAGCTTGACAAGGCAGTAGTGCGGGTTGCCTATCTGAAATTGAACACGGGGATTATTGGACTAGTTCGGTTAAAATAGATGAAAAAGTTAAGGGTTTCAAAAGTAATTTATTTGTTTGAATATCTTTTGGTAGGACTTACTTCCTATTCATATTTTCTAATAAAATATACTTGATTTCTGTAAATGTGTTCCAGATGGCATAGTGGATATATTAACCTAACATCGTCCTCCTCCCCGAATAACCTTATTTATAGATTTAAATAAATAACTGGAGTATGTAATTGCAATGATGCAGAAAGCAGAGAATTTTCAGACACCAAGAAATTTTCAGAATATGAAAAAAGAGATTATAGTGAAAAAAAAAAGTCTGGCATGTGATGTCACTAAGTACAAATTGTGAAGAACCCGCAGGACCCACACAGAGGTCATCCAAATTAACTTCCAGAATACTTTCATTAAAACAAGACAATTTCCTTCGAGAAAGAGAATATTCATTATTAGGTTGGGGAAAGAATTCTAATCCAAGGAAGATTCGCCCTGAGACGACAACAGGCCTGCTTGCTTTCATTTTTGCCACTCATCGGGTCCTTTTCCTTCACCACTTTGCAACATTATACCATTGCAGAGAATGTTAACCTATTTTAGAAATATTTTAACCCAGAGTATGAAATATTGGAGGTCGAGCTCTTAACGTAATTAAAATTATTACTGCTTTAAATATATCTCCCCCAGGCCACCGGAAGTCTACAGCACTAATAATTTTAAATAACATTTAATTATAGAAATAATAATTTCAATGAATACGATTTATACAGGTAAATATGAAACAGTTAGCAGTTAGGCTAACTTTTTTTTTTTTCTTTTTAGACACACTTTTAGACAAAAAGCGCTGGAGGGCGGTAATGTGGAGACCGCTATTGATATGGCGGCTGCATTCTAAAGTTATACTAAATTACAATAAAATAATCAACAATTTTTTATCACCGTGATATTTGCACAAGTTGGATACTATTAATAATAAAAAAAAATGCATCATTAAAAATGAGCTAGAGCAGCAGAAAATTTGATTGTCACAAAAAATGCCAATGGAGTTAGCTTTAAAAAAAATACATATTGATGGTATCATTTAGGTTTAATGAAAGAAAAAAAACGGAACAAATCAATAGAAATAACGGAATATTTCGCAATTAAATTTTATTATACTATAATAATTGATATAAGATCATTAACTTTAAGCCTAAAAAATGTGCGTTTTTTAGACACACTGAAAACGTCTAGATAATACATTGAGCCATGTATGACAGTTCTGATATTAAGTGCTTATTAAAAACATGAAAACTCTAGGGGTCCCAGAAAAGCTAGTCGGATTAAGTGCGATGATCTTGGATAACACCAGATGTAGGGTAAAAATCCAAAATATGCTATCAGAAGAATTTGAGGTGGAGAATGGTCTGCCAAGGAGATCCCCTCTCACCTGTATTATTCAACATAGCAGTCGAACAAGCTGCGAGATCAATCAGGACCAACCCAGGAGGAACGATATGTAACAGGATGACCCAACACCTAGCGTCTGCTGATGACGTAGTGATATCAGCAAGGTCAAAGGCGGCGCTTTCAGGAGCTTCGCAGGAATTTGAAGAAGCTGGGAAAAAATTGGGTCTGGTGATAAATAAGGAAAAAACCCAATACATGATTTCCACAAAAAATGATGGGCAGGAAGAGCAGAGTCATGTGCAACTGCTCCACCACACATTTAAGAAAGTGGACAGCTTCAATCTGGGAGCTTTAGTGACACGAAAGCTGTGTAATAAAGCTGTGTGTTATTACAGATATTTATACATAATATCTGAATATTATGTATAAATATAAGATTGTAATTTTTTGGGGTATAGTCCTTATATAATTATTAAATTTTTGTAATTATAATATAATTATACAAGACATAAATCTGTGTAAAAATGATATGTATGTAGTTTGACCTTGTTACAATGTGTCATTTTGTACAGTTTTGTCTCACATTTATAAATTGAATATAACCCAATTAAATCACAAATTTCATTTTAGTATTGTTTGTTAACCATAATATATATCTTGTAAAGCAAAAAAAAAAAAAAAAAAAAAAAAAAAACAACAACGATTCTAATGATTAAAATATAACAATAAGGAAATGCAATCAAATTATATAAGCAAGAGCTAGCTAAAATACAAATATATAATTTCAAATTCTAGGATTATAAGTTTCAAATACCAACAAAAATTTTAACATTTTATAATTAATTGTTAATACAGAAGACTGGAATAACTTCATAACCATTACTTTAATAATTTTCTAATACAGTTCAACTAGCTATGACAGATTTAGTACGCCTTTATTACAATTATCAATACCTACAACCATGGAAAAATCTGTGTGGCTAATGCAACTGTTTGAGCAACATATAAATACATATATAGACTTGGATAATGTCTAAATAAATATATATAACCGCTATTAGCCTAAAATAATCAAAGTTCAGACATGAATCTTTATTTCAACTAAGCTAAGGATAAGAAAAAACACTATAACAGAGGGCATCCATATAGAACAAGTGACGCAGCGTTCTCAAAATTAGTCCTTTTTTGAAAAAAGGATATCTGTAAGGTTAAGAAGCACCTACATCTATTTCCTTCGGATCTAGAGGCACGATATCATTAGAACCCACATGTCCTACGTGTGAAGTGTCATTTTATTAAAAAGGGAAAATTGCCATGAAATAAATACTTAGTTTACATACATGACTTAGAATGACATCACTGCAGAAATTAAAGCAAGAATTTCAGCAGGCAACAGATGTCTCTTTGCATTGCGAAAAGCATTAAGATTTCGGAACTTGTCACGTAAAGCAAAATTATTGATTTATAAAACAATCCTAAGACCAATTGTCACGTACGCTGGTGAAACGTGGGTCCTGACCCAGGTATGCGAAAAGATGCTGCAGATCTGGGAGAGGAAGGTGCTTCGGCAGATATTTGGGCCAGTATGTTATGAAGGCCAATGGAGATCAAGAAATAATAGAGAGCTTCGGGACCTATACAATGAACCAGACCTATGTCAAATCAGCCCGTATAAGATGGCTTGGGCACGTAGAAAGAATGGAAGAAGATAGGTACCCGAAGAAACTATTATATGGCAAACCAGGAGGCAAAAGGAGAAGAGAAAGGCCCAGGCTGCGATGGCTGAGTGATGTGGAGAGCGATCTGCAGAGGATGGGAATCGGACAATGGAGAGGTCGAGCTGCTGACAGGGAAGACTGTAGAGGCGTTGTTGCGGAGGCCAGGGCCCTACAAGGGCTATAGAGCCATGGAAGAAGAAGAAGAATTAAAAACATGAACAAAATGAAGCTGAATGAAGCATTAACCTAAAATTGTGAGGTGTATAAAATAAATCAGGAAAAAAAAAACAACAGAAACTATTAATTTTATTTTGATTTAAAATCCTAAACTTACATCATTTTAGGGTAGCTTAATAAATCCAAATGATAAAAAAAAAATATTGATTAATACTATTTGTACTAAGAAATCCCACCCACAGCTCTGAGTGCTTGCTTCACTTCTGCAACGGCAACTTCACTTACAGCCCTGTTCTGAATAGGTACTTTTTCATAATGTACTTTGACACGGCGCATTCCATACAAAAGAAACCGTCGATGTTTCGCAGTATTAATAACAGATTCTTCAAACATATCCCGTTGTAAATTGGGGTACATATACAGTCGAACCTCTATATACCGAACATGAAGGCTCCTTGATAAAATTCGATACATGGAAATTTCGATAAATAGAAAGATTTCAATTTTTCACGCTATTCAGAATAAAAATAATTACAGCTATCCTGTAGTGCTAAATAATTATCAAAGATAATTTTTGGGAATTAATGATGTAACAAAGGTAATTTTTTAGGGTTTACGAAAAACTGAATGATCAATAACACATTTGAAAAAGTATGCAAATGACATGTGTAATTGCAGATTCATTAAAAATTTACATTTATAATTTAATAAGGACATATATTAAAAATCTGCAAACACATAGAAATTAATTTATTTTTGTTTTCGCGCAAAATAGGTTCTAATAACTTTTTGTGTTTAATTTATCACCGAAGTAATTTTTTAATGTTCACAACACGAAAAGCAAAGTTAAACTGAATTTAAAATAAAATTCCAGTCTATGCTAGGAAAGAGATTCAATAGGTACTTCTGTACTTCTTCTAAAACAATATGTTTCCAGAATTTCCATTGCTTACAAAACCAGTTGAAGTTTCTTATTTAATTACTACCCATTCTTATGAACATAAACTAAGAGCCCTTTTTTGATAACAATCACAATTTAAATTTTTTATGTGGGAATTTTGTTCGATATGTAGACATTTTATTCGATATACAGAATATTTTTTTATAATAAAAATTCAAGATTCCTAAAAAAAAGTTCGATATATAGAGATTTTCGATATATCGAAGGTCGATATACAGAGGTTCGGCTGTAATTACTCTCAGGCCACGTTTCGTTGCGTCCATAAAATCCCGTAACACCATTTGTGATTTCCATGCGTAGATCAAAATCCAATATAAATTCACACGTTGCTTGTAAGAGCGTCTGATCAGTATTACGTAATGGGATCACACCTACGATAAACCGAGGTTGTTCCGCAAGAGGTTTGGGATCCGTAATAGAAAACTGTGTTATATGTTCCCCAGCGTTATATGTTCATAACTGTTGTTCCGGGTAGGAATATAAAAACTGCTGGCTTTATTCTTTAACGTTTCTTACACTTGAATGTAAGTCTTTAACATCACAAATCGAGGTATTTGTAGAGAAGTGTAATCATCAACTAGATACTCCTTGGGGGCAGCCCATTCTTAGAGTATTACGGGAAAACAGTAGGCCATTACTTGGTATATATTTTCGTTGAAATAGAGGGCCCAAATAATTAGAGTGCTCGACTTCGTAACGAGCAACGCCGAATTAACCTCGATTTCACAATTAAACAAAGGCAGGTTAATTACTGAATTACCAACATTGCTTGATACAGAAAGGAGAGTATTGGTATAAATTAGCTGAAGTTGGTCCAAGTTCCTGAACAATGCCGTATTATTTAGGGATCTGGAATTTAACTGAAAACTTAATTAAGCTTCACAAAGGCATTTCTGGCATACATGCAGAATTTAAGTTAAGTTTATGAACAGGAGGAAATGAACACATGACTTTCAATAATAAATTCTTTAATAATATTATATTTCAACCGAAAAGAGATGATTAAAGCACACATAGCTAAAACAATTAATAAAACAAACGATTATCGACAGGTTTAGGCGATATAATCATAAGATTTCTTGAACAAATTGAACACAAATGATGAATTTTAACCGCAGAAGAACCAATTCCTGGACAAAGCATTCTTAGATAACTTGAACCCAATGAACTCCCTTCCAAGAACCAATCAGCAATAGAATCATTGACAATATTTGGCTATAGATAGTGCGTAATCTAACCATTATCGAACATCTCTTCCTGTGGAAAGTTGTGTCCGTCAATGAAAAACAATCGTAAAAAAAAAAAAAATCTCCATTTGTGATTAATTAATGGCAAATGGAGATTTTTTTAACCATTTTAATAAGGAGATTTTTACCATGACAAATTATAAAGCTTCTGTTTTTTCTAAATTTTACATTAGATCATTCATTAGGAAAAAGAATGGAATTTTACATGAAAGGAGTTAAAAGTTTGCCTATTTAAGTTTATTGCTGCCTCTACTCACTTTGAAGCATCAAGTCAGAAATTTTCTTAGTCAAAATTAATCACTTTTTATTTTTTTAAAGTTAAACCACATTTTTTTATGATTTAAACATGCTTCGTGAATGCTTTTCATAAAAAACTAAAATAAATTGATATTGTGGTAAATATTGAAATTGAAAATCTGACATTTTTTCCCAAAGAAATAGATTAGGATGGAAGCTTTCCAAGCAATAAAAAAGGGAAAACAATTTTTTTTTGTATTGTGGCACTCTTCTTCCAAACGAACGAGGTGTAAAAAAAAAATAGAATATAAAAAATGTTTTTAATAAGTGACTGACTATTATAAAAAGGAAAATTAATTTGTTTTAATTTAAAGTTGACATATCGCTCATTATACTCTCCATATTTAGAAACCTATATTCAAGTTTTCCAATTATTTTAACCGCAAAGACAATTTAAATTAAAAAAAAAAGCGTGTCAACAATTTTTATTACACTTATCATAGTAATAAAAAATAATAACGTATTTCTCGGGGCATTCCTTTCTCCTTGCTTGTATCCATAAATTCATACAATGAATGTGGTCAGATGTTAATATATGCAGAAAAAGAGGTAGGAAGCAACCATAATTCATTAAGGAGAGCAATGTCTACCAGGATCTGCATGAGGTCTGAATTAAAAGATATAAATATAAATAAATCTGCTGTGCAGAAATCCGGCTGTCATCAGCTGCTTTATTTACCCGGGACAAATAATTCAGCAGGGCCTTCCCCACTCCGTATTTCATGTGTTTTGTATTGTCAATAAAATTGATATATATACTAAGGTTTTATGAAAACGAAACTTGCTACTGAGAGGGTAAATATAAACGAGAATGTTGAGTTGGCAGCCCAGAGAGGGGTGCTCGGGTTATAGGTAGAAGAGAAAAGGGGAACTTTGAGAGTTGAGAGCGACCACTAGCCCGGCCTCGTAACTCATATAGTAGGGGAGCAGTAATTCAATCTGAGCTGTAATCAAAGACGAGTGAGAAGGGAGTACAG
Source organism: Rhaphigaster nebulosa (assembly GCA_948150685.1). Classification (NCBI taxonomy): domain Eukaryota; kingdom Metazoa; phylum Arthropoda; class Insecta; order Hemiptera; family Pentatomidae; genus Rhaphigaster; species Rhaphigaster nebulosa. Next base: position 29,147,795 of record OX411306.1, read on the forward strand.
TGCACAGTTTGAGGAAAACTCCCTTTTTACTAGTAGGAGTATTTTCTTGGAATTAAACTTTCTCTGAATGATGAAAAATGTACAACATGATCGTTGGCCGAGGAAGAGTTTGACAGAAAACGTTAAAAAGACGTTCTTTTTTTAAAAGACGTTCTTTTCCCAGATTTCCTGCACGAAGAGAAATCAGGTAATCCTGCCTGTTACTACACTCTCTTTGATCAAGCGAACGTTCCTTATCGGAACAAAAGACGGCAACGATCCGTCAGGGACGTCAATTCGCTGCATGACAACGACCCTACCCACACTACTCATCTGACACGCCGAAAGCTTGATGAAATGTTCAGATTTATCGCCGCCTGACATTTATATGCTTGTACCATTGAAAGAGGTAGAAGTGCAGCGTTTCGCCGATGATACAGGGGTTGAGACTTTTGAACGCAACTGGGCTCATCGAACGCCTCATTTATTTTAACAGTGAACGGATGACATAAAGCTTCCGATTCGGTGAGAAAAAATTGTAATTAAGAATTTATGCTACACTGTTCGAATATGATAAAAGTAAGTTAAAGTAATTATTAAAGAATAAACTGATTTGTTTATTTGATTATATTTGTTCAATAAATTTTTTTACTGCATTCATTTTAGTCAAGTCTTATCGGCTCTCAGGAAACTCGGACCGCAGGGATTTGGCCATCCCCTACTCCTCCCTGACAGAGGGCCGGACATCAGATAACTGTTTCGCTCATGACCTCGGCAAAGCAGCCAGGACAGTACAGTTCTTCAGAAATCTTCAGCACATATCGGCCTCACAATTTAACAAATAAAGAAAAGGATATAACCACTAGAAGGCTTTCCGGAACATTTGTTTTTGAGGTAGATTCCTGTAATTTGTCAAAAAAAAAAAGACTCTTTGGTAAGTATAGAAGACAGTGTAAATCCGAAATATATATATTTGAAGCTAGTAATTGTCTTTTGGCTTGGTCCTCACAAAAGTAACTGAGCAGCTTCTGCTCGATTTGGCCATGTTTTTCTCTACATTGAAAGTTGGAACGAATTCCTAGGTTTGGTCGCAATGCAGGCGTTGTTGTTAATTAGATCCTTCTCAAAATTCTCAGGTAACCAATTTTGGCCGGTGATGGATTGAGGAGATAGCGTTGCTGGTCCTGATACCAGACACATTAAATACTTATAAACTTTTAAATCCTATAAATACCAATAAATAAGAAACAAGTATTACTTAAATCCGTTTCAATATTAAAATCTGTTAGGTGGCAAATATATACATACTAATCGATGAAAGTACGGCTAACATATTATTTTGTGTTCATATTATAAAACGCCAATAAATATAACACTATACGTGGACAAAGAAAAACAAATCAATAATCCAGCGTATTGCATAAGAGAATGTGGGACCGAGATAAGATGAGATGCAGTTATGTAAATACTTTAATAAACATTACTAATGTATCTAGACAATAATTTAATATAAATATATATCCGCATCTAATCTTTACTTATATCTTATAAAAATAAATAATAAATTTCAAAAATATCCAAAAAACAGGAATAAGCCACCAAGATGTAACGAGATAAACCTCTTTCATACATTTAGATAGTAATTTTGTACTTCTTAATTTCTTTCATTTTTATTATTTACTTTTATTTTTTGAGTATGAGACGCAATTTTGTGTTTGTCAATGAAATTAATGATGATATCCACTTCCCGTGCAGGTTGTATAATGGTGATCACTGAATTTGTCATGGAAGCATTTAAAAAAAAGAAAAAGAGATTTTTTTATTTTCTTTAATTGAGAAGTATTACATCCTGCCTCAGCAAGGACAGTGGTAACAGTGATCAAATAATTCATTCACACCATATTTACAGAATATTGAAGAAAAAAAATAATAGAAAAATAAAAAATAAACTTAATTAAAAATAATAAATAAACTTATATAAAATAAAATAAATTTAACATCTAAAACGCAGGCATATTTTACTAAATTTTAAACTTAAATTTTACTAATTTAGAGAATTTCACATTTTCGCTTATGCTACCACCTAGTTAACATCCACACATGTCAAATTTAAATAATTTACCAAATTATTTTGGTATGAAATAATCTGTAAAAATCCAAAAAACAATATTTGAAGAAGGAAAATACCCAGCGAAGTCTCTTACCAATCTATTTTTAAAATCGCCACTTAAACGAAACCTTATTATTATCATTTAATTCATCATATCATTATTATTGTTAAGTAGATGTATTCCCAGAATAAATAAAGCATTTTGATTTCATCTCAAAACTGAACTGCGGGAAAATATGTGTCCTTGCACATCGAATAGGAACCTCTTTGAAATATTAAAGTTTTATAATAAATTATAAAAGTCAATTATAACACCTTTTATAATGGATAAAACTTTAGTATTTGTCAATATTAAATTTACAATTTGTCTAAAAACATTATTTTTTTATCTCGGTAATGTTCCAGAGATTTTCTAGCGGTAATATCTCCAACAGTTTGTTTGGATTGGAGCTATTACATTTCCATTACGCTGTAATCCTACGTCATTAAAAAAACAGAAATGCTTCGAAATATGCGCTGAATTTAATTCGGAATCATAACAAAAGCATTATAGATTTTAAACCAAAATTCTCTTTTTATATATTTCTAATGGACTTGCGAAAGTTATATAACAGTCTACATGTTAGTGATTGTGATTTAATTTTCACAATCAATTTTAGCGGATCTTTTATTTTTCTAAAAAAAAAAAAAAAAAAATCTTATGAAAAGCGTTTATAACAATAAAAAATCTAAGCCAATAACAGGACCAGTTATTAATTATGATACAATGAGCAATGAAAAAAAAGTACAGATATGAGTTTATTAATATATCCTTTAAAATAGAATATATTTAATTTTTTTCTTAAAGCATAAAAGTCTCTAGATTCAAATTAAAATGAATGATAAAAATCAGAAGCATTTTATTGAAATTTTTATCAATTTAAGCTCACTTTCAACCGCCCTTAATTTTCAATTCATAATTATCAATGTGGCCTGACTGTAGTAATAATTTTTTACTTATAAATATTTTATGTATGTATGTAATATATATATATATATATATATATATATATAAAAAATTTTTTTATGATCTCATACATTAGAAAGTTGAAACTTTTAACCAATGATTCATGCCAGTGCGCCATTATTCCAAAATAAATAGAAACTTCAAATTACATTTAAATACTCACACTACTTTCCTCACCACTTCTGGTGAAATATCCAATAAAGAAATCTTTTGATATACGATATTTTGCTATTTATGTTTTTTTATTTAATTTATCTTTGTACACCATCTAATTATCTTTCAAATGAGCTATACATTTCCCGAAATCATATATAATTTCCAGGCTATTCGATAAAAAAAAAAAAATTAAATGGTATCCGCAGGGACAAACAAAGAATACTTGGAAATCAACGCTATAAATTTCAATACGCTATACCATTACTAATAATGGTCCGATTACGATAATTTTGTTTTGGATTTGTAGGGAATTTAATTGCCTTTCAAATAGTCATATAACAGTCATTAATACCTATATTAAAAACATGTGTAAAATATTCAATACGCTGTACCTTTGGTCCGATTTTTTTCGTTTTTAGGGGATTTTAATTGCCTTTCGAATCATTACTAGACAAAAATGTATACTTTTTGGATTATGCGCAAATAATTCGTTCATTTCCTCACAACTTTTTTCCTACTTTTTACTTTAAATTCCCCTGCGGCCTAGCTCGAGGGCGCAAAGATTAAAATGATTTGCTCCCACTTTCACTTTCCTTCCGTAGACGAACTCTTCCAGACGCCGGTAGTTACCTTCAGTCATCAGTAGGGGAAGGTCGCTCTAGGTGAGGATGCAGATTCCCTATCTTTCTCCGGAAGGCGTTCCTTTGTCCCTCAAATGCGGTGCAGGTAGTAACGTACTAGGCAGTTTTCGGAACGCCGCACATTGGGCATAGGGGGTCGACGTCCTTGCCAAAGCTATGCAGCTTAGCCCGAAAGACCCTATGCCCGTGACCCAATAGTCCAAAGGAACCAATTTAGCCGCTAATCGGGCAAGTATAGTAATAATAGAAGCATTGGTTCTACAGAAAACACGTTTTTCGAATATTGCGCAGCTATTATTTCGCAAGGGGTGCCCGATTTGGTATACGAGAATTGGGGAACAAACCCTATAACAAAGAAATAAGCAACATAAGCGGTCGATCCGTAAGAGATAAACGCGCGCGCGCGCACACACACACACACACACACACACACACACACACACACACACACACACACACACAAATACACACCTGCACCAATGGCTGAATGTGTTTTTTGGACTCAGGGGCTATGAAACGCTGAAAACTGCACATCGAAAATTATAACAATACTTTCTTTACCTAGTAGCGGTAACACACGCAATAAGCTTATTCTTGTACTGTAACATAATATATTTTAATATAAGGTATTCTTTTAGTTACTATGACAGACGGCAACAGTAAATTAAAACTGAAAAAGATCTTATTCTAAATCTTTCAGAAAGAACCAGGCGATAGTCCATTAGCCCAGACAAATCCCCTGCGATAAGAAATCTTTTAAAGCCAAACAGAGCAACTCTTCACTGAAGACCACACAACTCAACTACTTATTTGGGTTTATCCAGCAGCGTATATCTTTATATATATAATTCTACTGTACGTGTGTATGTCACTGAACTCCTTCTAAACGGCTGGTCCGATTTTAATGAATTTTTTTGTATGCTTTTGGGAGGTGCAATGGATGGTTTATATTCACAAATCAGCCCGGCAGATAGCGCTGCAGTCGGTATTTTGACATTTTAATTTGTTTGTACCGTGTCTTTTGATATTTCAGATGTCGCATTTCAGTGAATATTAAGTGTGTTATATTCACACATACGTTACGTATATAAAACAATGCCACATCTTCATGGACGAGGAGGAAATATTGATCGACGGACTCGGAATTCACAATTAGCCCAGAACCGTCGGTTAAATAGATTGGCAGAAGATCAATTGACGGACAATGATAATTTAAGAAACAAGGCTGCAATCACACGTGCTAATGAAAGTCAAGAGCAACGCAACGAACGCCTTCGAGCTAAGGCATTGAGACAAAGACTGGCCCGTCAACGAGTCACCGACACATTCAGAACACGTGAACAACAGCGTTTGCAAGTGTATCGCGCTTTGACACGTGCATCACTCCTTCGCCTTGCGTTTGAATATGAGTCGGACATCGACTATTCGTCACATTCTCAAATTGTAATCGGTGCTATGAACAAACAATGCCAACACTGTCATGCACTCAAATACAAAGGTGAATCGGCCGGTTTCTGCTGCGCGTCTGGAAAAGTTGTATTGCCACCATTGAATTCGCCGCCAGAACCATTGAAAGCACTATTGGCTGGAGCTACATCTCAATCTAAATTGTTTATGCGTAAAATTCGCAAATTCAATTCGTGCTTTCAACTGACATCATTTGGAGCAACAAAAATCGTTCAGAATGAGGATGGTCGCAATTTTCAATCAACGTTTAAGATTCAGGGCCAAGCGTATCATCAAATTAGTTCTTTAATGCTCATGTCTGATGCCGATTCAAAATTTCTGCAAATCTACTTCATGGGTAATGAGGAGCAACAAATAAACGCACGCTAACAGTACAACCATATCGAGCAGATGGAGGAGCGAGAAATTGTGGGTATTTTAGAACCGTTTTTACAGAATAACAACCAGTTGGTCCAGTTGTTCAATACCGTTTCAAACAGACTGCAAAACGACAACTATACGATCGTCATCAAAGCAGACAAAGCACCATCTGGGCAGCACGCGGGCCGATATAATGCACCTACTATTAATGAAGTTGCAGTTGTTATGGTTGGCGACGCATTTGAACGTCGAGATATACGAATCCATCGCAGAGATAACACAGTGCATACGATTGAAGACACTCTTACGACGCTTTGCAATATCCATTGATATTTTGAGAAGGAGAAGATGGATATCATTTAAATATCAAACAAAGAAATCCAGCAACAGGTACAATCTACACATGTCATTACCTAATATTTTATTTTATGTACGATTAATTTCTTTTTGTGTTAATTATATTTTTACTTTGCAGGTGCAGAAACCAAAGTGAGCGCGATGAACTTCTACACATATCCGTTGATGATTCGTGCCAATGAAGACAATAATATTCACCGATGCGGCCAGCTGTTTCATTAATATATCGTTGATATGTAAGCGAAAATTGAAAGCGAGCGATTACGATACATCAGGTATAATCAAGCGAAACTTCGAGCTGAGGAATTCATTCATTTGCGTGATGCTATTGTTGGTAACGTAGATGGAATAACTAATATCAACGACATCGGTACTTCATATATTCTTCCATCATCATATACTGCAAGAATATATTCAAGATGCCATGACTTTTGTGCGCGCGTACGGACGACCAGATTTGTTCATTACATTTACGTGTAATCCAAAATTGGATGAAATTAAAATTGCGTTATTGCCAGGTCAAACTACAATAGATCTGCACGATATCACTGCACGTGTCTTCAGACAAAAGTTAAAATCGTTGATGAACTTGATTATACATTCCTCTGTATTTGGCAAAGCACGTTACTGGCTGTATTCAGATAAATGGAAAAATGAGGTTCGCCACACGCGCATATTTTGATTTGGTTGGTCGACAAAATACAGTCTGAAGAAATTGATAAAATTATCTCAGCAGAAATTCAAAACGATCCATTGGAACTATCATTCTCAGAGCAATTGCTCAACATGGGAAATGGAACAATATCATTTCATGGAGACACACAATGCATCAAATTGCCAGACAATTTCTGCAACATGGTAAATACGAAAGATGCTTTGATTGAAAGCATATTTCCAGATTTGCAAGCTAATTATATTAATCATGCGTGGCTTCGTGAACGAGCTATTTTAGCCGCAAAAAATATCGATGTTGACGCTATTATCAAAATACAACAGTCATTGCCCGGCAATGAGATATTGTTCAAATCGATCGACACTGTTACCGATCCTGACGAAGCAGTCAACTATCCTGTAGAATTTTTGAATTCGCTGGATTTACCAGGAATGCCACCACATAACTTGCGATTAAAAATTGGCTCACCTATCATTTTGCTTCGGAATTTAAATGCACCTGAGCTATGCAATGGTACAAAATTAGTGATAAAAAAATTATGGGCAATGTTCTTGAAGCTACAATTTTGAACGGCAAATTTGAAGGTGAAGTTGTTCTCCTGCCACGAATCCCAATGACCCCGTCAGACTCACTCATTCCATTCAGACGTCTGCAATTTCCAATTCGCTTGGCATTTGCCATGACTATTAATAAGTCACAAGATCAAACAATGTCGATTTGTGGGTTTGATCTAGAAAATCCGGTCTTTTCACATGGCCAATTATATGTGGCGTGTTCTCGCGTTGGAAAACCGTCAAGTTTATTCATTTATACTCCTCAGGAATTGACAAAAAATATTATTCATCAACTCGCATTAAGATAAAATTAAACAAACGTTATTGATTATAACGAATTGTTTTTAGAAAAATTCATGTTATTTCAAAATAAAGAATAATGAAATTATTATATTATTTGTCTTTCATTTCATACTTTGTTTAATGTCCTAATCGCTTGATATATCATGCAGGACAACGTCTGTCGGGTGTATGATATATACACCCGACAGACGTTGTCCTGCATGATATTTCAAGCGATTAGGACATTAAACAAAGTATGAAATGAAAGACAAATAATATAATAATTTCATTATTCTTTATTTTGAAATAACATGAATTTTTCTAAAAACAATTCGTTATAATCAATAACGTTTGTTTAATTTTATCTTAATGCGAGTTGATGAATAATATTTTTTGTCAATTCCTGAGGAGTATAAATGAATAAACTTGACGGTTTTCCAACGCGAGAACACGCCACATATAATTGGCCATGTGAAAAGACCGGATTTTCTAGATCAAACCCACAAATCGACATTGTTTGATCTTGTGACTTATTAATAGTCATGGCAAATGCCAAGCGAATTGGAAATTGCAGAATATATATATATATATATATATATATATATATATATATATATATATTATATATATATATATATATATATATATATATATATATATATATGCCTAATTCTGATACGTACATCTGAGGAAATGAGAACATCTCATGGGGAACGAAAATGCCAAAGGGATGTATAACTATTAGGAAATATCTCTGTTTCATTAAACATACTTGTAATGGTCTGTCTGACTATCATACATCTTACGTAAAACGCTGACAAACAATTCGTAATACTATAGGGTTCGTTCTCAATGTGTAATAAAGGAGTCTGAGGGTGAAGAATCGAGTACATGATAACAATTATGAAAAATGAAAAAGAAAAAAAATTGATAGAGCTATATTAGCTATATCTGCCAAAACTTCAAACATTCAAAAAGAATTCAGTCGTTCCAGTCAAAAGAATGCATGATATTTCAAGCGATTAGGACATTAAACAAAGTATGAAATGAAAGACAAATAATATAATAATTTCATTATTCTTTATTTTGAAATAACATGATTTTTTCTAAAAACAATTCGTTATAATCAATAACGTTTGTTTAATTTAGGAAAATAGTGAACACGCCGTTCTATGAGATAATGACTTGCTACACAAGGACTTGGATATCCAAACAGTTTCAGATACTGCCCCAGAACAGTACAAACATTTCCACAACAGAGCGACTTGCAACATGAACCTTTTACCATAAACACATCCACCATTAATTCATGCAAACCACCCCACGGCTTTCGAGGCAGGGGCCTTAGAGACTTGTTAAGTTGACCGCTATAAACCGGATGAGTACAGATTTGCTTGTTGCAAAAATAATTTGCAGATGGAAAATTAATTACTACGAAACTATATAACCAAATTATCATAATTATAGGAATATGGTATTTTCAAGCATAATTCTCATTTTTTTCCAGCGTGAAAAATTCTGGCAAGATTGCCGAGTTATACATTCATCTTCAGTTCAAGGCTTAAATGGATTATATCAAATAGAAACCAGTACAATCTTTTCTGTTTGATATCGTCCATTTAAACCTTGAATTGAAGATGAATGTATAACATTCGAAACTAGTTTTCAATAAAACAAAATTATAGAAGTGGCAAATAATTTATCAATCCCTAATTAAAATCAAGTTAAATAACAAGATATGAAAACTATTTAGAAAAATAAATTAATTGATGAAAACAAAAATTCATAAAAAAGGGGGACTGAAATAATTAGCCTATTGTTGTGAGGTTCCAAAACAATGCCTTAAGTCTCTCAAATAGCAGTAAATAACTAACCAGTTTACTAACGTTACGCCAATTCATGCATCATCAGGTCATAAGATTACCCAGATTTAGATCTGAGACAGAACACCTCGTCAACAGTTAATCGTGTTAAGGACAGTAAATATTGAAACATCTTGGAATGATGTACTATCTCTTATTGCGAAGCGAATATAGATTTCGCTGAACAAATGAAGCTCAGACAGCCGGCGAATATTAATCGATTCAGGCGGTACAGAACCCGTCACTGAAGATACCTCTATGATTAAGTCAAGACACATTACGAGGATATTAGAAAGATATTATAAAAGTTTATCCTCACCTTTGATGTGACAATTAATGTCACAGGTAAAGTAATCGAAATGGAAAACGAGAGGAACACAAAGCCATGCCCATCTGTTGGTGGATATCAAGTCATATAAACCTTTGGTGTAAAGGAGTTTACACTTGAGGAGTTGATGATTTAAAAAAAATTCATTTAACTACAAAAGATACAGTAGAAATAAAAAATAGTCTGTGAATTTAATACAGGATTTTGGGAGTGATATATAAAATAAAACACAGTCAAAAAGTATATGATGTATGTTCACGTTTCAGTCTACTTTGCAGAAATAGCAAGAAAAGATAAGTACAATGCAAGTAAATTAAAAGTAAAAGAGAAAGAGTAATATAAAGGAAATTAAGGGAGGAGCTTCTATGATATGACAAAGCTAAATAAAATATGTAAAATAAAATCAAGTAAAAATGAAAGTTACATAAAAGTAAATAGAGTTTGAAATCCCGGACTAATTGGTTCCAGTCCAATAAACTGTCTAAAGTTCCGTCTAAGGTCTAAGGATTTTACGTGTTGCCACTTCTGAGGCCGTCCTAATGGGATCAGAGGCCTACAGGCCTAAATATACATAAAAAAATATAAATGTAATTGTAAGAAGGAGATAAAATGAGTGGAGAGGAGAGGGGTTTATTGTTGAAAGGAAAGTAAGTTAAATATCATAAAAAGAATTACGTGCCTCATGTATCTGAAATAGAAAGTCGATTTATAATTCTTTTATGAATTTAACTCAAATTAGTTTTATGTAACTTTAATATCTGTGTAATATTATTTTATTTATACTATTTAGTTTTATCAAATACAGTCTCCCTCCCCCTTCCGAATTTTCTTTATTTAACTACTACTATTGTACTTATAATCTAACTTTCGACTACTTTCACCATATTTATGTATCTTTCATTCTCATATTTAACTCTTATCATGTTTATAACCCTGGAGAATATTACATAAGGTAGATACAAGGCAACCAGCAAATAGTAAAAATATGTTTTATTTTAGAACGTATCTCCAGCCATGATCTCGTAAATTTTACTAATGAAACTAAAAAAATAAAAATAAAAAAAAAAAAAAACAAGGGGAGGGAATCTATTCCACAAACTTAAAGTTAATCCGAATAAATTAATCTTAGCAATTAATTTTTGTCAATTGATTGTTAACTTTTTACTGATTCCAGAAATATAGTCATAATTAATTTAAGAAATAAATTCTATAAACTACTCTCAATATTAGAATATGCTCCTTTTAATGATTTTAGTGTAAAAATCAGGCCTAAGTGAGAAATCAAATTAAATTTAATATAATTTAATGAAAATTTTCGGCGAATAAGCATGATTATGACGAGGATTGGCCGAAGAAGAGCGGAAGTCTGGCTCCCAGCAGGGCAACAAACCCCAGGGTCAGAGTCACTGGATCAAGATAATGCCATCTATATCTATCGGATATATTTTTAAATTAATCGCCTAAAAAAAAGTTGTTTTTTGAATATTTTTATCAAATTTATTATTTTTTATATAAATCGTAATAGTTTATTGGTATTTTTATTTTCGAGCTATCGATGGAATAAATGGCAGTTTTCTGGATGTAGTAATAATTTAATTTTATTAATTAATTAAAATCAAGAACAATTCTTTGAATATGTACGAGTGTTTAGTTAAGAACATTTTCATCAATAAAAGATATCTGCATTTTTTTTTTTTATAAATTTCTTCCTTTATGAGAGGAGTTTTCTACCAAAAGTTATTACATCAATTTCTCAAAAACAAAAGTTTTTTATGGCAAATTAATATTCTACACCTAAAATATATCAAGTTTATTTCAAATCTTACATTTTCTCATGCCAAATAAATGTTACATATTAACATTTTCAACTAAAATTTGTTTTATCTCCTTTAAATCCACCCCTAATAATTTTCCAAAAGTTGATATATTGACTTTTAATTGAAAACTCCTCATTAGTACAATGTCCTTGATAAAACAGACAAATATTTAGTGAACATTTTTGGCAAGTGACCCACAAAGCATATAACCTTCCCCAATATTTTATAAACATAGAAGAATTATCTGGAGCATGTAAGGCAGATTTTTAAATATTAATTGATGTTTTCAATTTTAAAACAAGTTGTTTCATTATTAAAATACATTACGTAGTATGTTTTTACTTAATTGTCATATGTCTTTCCATGACCATTATGATTTACTAATTAACTTCTTACACACAATTGTTAATTAATCTGAATCTGACTGTTAATAGATCTGAAGACAGCTCGTGAACAAGACGTATTACGCTTAGTAGAACGTCTTTTGGAGATTTAATATTCTAGGGATTGTCGAGAAAAGGGGACATCAAAGAGATATCTTCTAAGAACGACTGAGGATATTCTACTCAAAAGGACTTAACAACTAAGAGGAAAATTAAAAACATAGCACTGCAATCCAACTACACAGAACGTCATTTATAAGTATAACAATAACAAGCCGTCAAGACAATAAAGGATTCCTCCCGTCGGTTCCTTTATCAAAATTAATAGTTATCGCACGAAATCACAAAACATCAAGAGATCCTAACGTCTAAAAAACAAAACCGCGCTTGCGTTTTCTTTTGAAGGGTATCTCAAACGGAACTCTTCAGGCTAGTTATCAGACAAAATTAAATCCTTCTAGATTTCAATTTTAAAAAAAAATTAAATTATGCTTTATCTTATGATTCTTCACAGTACCCTCCTCTGATGCAGCAGAACGCGCCCCATCAGTGAGGGGCAGTGAACCATCTTTCTTCAGTGAGTAACGAACCAGTCAGTTAAGATGTCAAACATTAAATCGCAGGCCTAAGGGTAATAGTTGAGTAAATAATTTCCTAATATTGTAGTAGTAAATACAGTTGTATTGTACAGTTTTAATGGGAGTGAAGTTGCTCAATGATAAGGCATGGTACTACTATTACGGGTTCGAGACCGGCTGTGACAGATAATTATTTATTTTGTTGTCAATAATTATTTATTTTTTATTATTTATTTATTATGGGGAGACCCTCCTGGGGATCACCCAGCCTCTATAAAGTGGGTACCCTTATTTGGAGGAAAGAGCTTGAGCGTGATCTCGGTCAAAAGTATAAAATTATGTCAAATATATTTTTAAAAAGGGATTTAAAGGAAAATATCTTGTTTGAATGGTAGACTTTTAAGCTCATGAAATTGGCGGTCAATTAAATAAATGCTCCTACAGCTACTGACAGATCTTCAAGAACTAAACTCATGATGATGAAAGCAAGTCGCATATTAATGAAGATACCAGATATTCAAATGTCCTAATAATGGTAGTCTTACTGGAGGAATTGCAATGAAAAATATTGCAATAAAAATTAGGAGAGAGGCGGAAAATGTAAACTTCACTTATATTTTGCTCGAAACTTCACACAATTTTGTATTTTTAATAGTATATTGGAATAATTAAATAACAAAAAAGGATGAGCAGCAAAGTTCCGTCACTAAGATCATATTTTTAATTATCTTTAAAAGTAACTAAAATATCAAAAGAGTAGATTCAAAGAGTTCCAATTTGTGCGAGGCTGTAATAATAATATAATATAATATCAATATGACAATTGTAGTGATCTTATTTTCCAAATATGTCAGCGTTCCACCCAATTGTTAATCTGCTGCCGGGAAGTAATGTATTTTTTTGGAAATGAACTGATCCCTCTTAAAACTTTATTCATAAGTTCTACATTATCTTCTCAAGAAATTTTTATTTTAAAATTTGTGCTCTCCATGACTCCAAAGCCTTTAAAAACATTAAATACTTTAAGTAAGTTACGTTATATTATTCTTTTGAGATTTGATTAAAAAATTCCCAATATTATGAATTTGATCATTCTGTGGCTTACCTATTTCTACTCAAAATAAAAATGAATATTTCAATGATTTGTTAGCCAATATTAAAGCAACGATACAGATGGATTTTGTAACAAAATAATTGAAGAGAACCAGAAAAAAGGCAACAATTTCTGAAAGATTTAGCGGTATTATCCGTTATGAATTAATAAAAATGTAAACTTCTCAAATATTCTTGATTGATTTCTGAAATCGCACATCCTGTTAAGGGGATAACTTGCCTAACCGAAGCTTAGCCATTCTAGAAAAACAAAAAAAAATATATATTTATATATATATATATATATATATATATATATATATATATATATATCTTGTCTAATAGGAATAGTAGGACATTTCATTCGTATACTTTTTTATTAAATTTTATTTCCTAATTCATATCATTTTAATGGGTATGTTTTGGTTTAAAACTGGATTTATTTATTATATTTTTCTGCCTCTATTTTTAGACTTTTTGCATATATTTTTTATCTATATTTCCTTTAATTTATAGATAACAGAATGGACAACCAGACACAATATTTTTGAGAAAAAAAATTTTAACTTTTAAAAAAATTACCAGATATAGAGGCTACGAGTTAAATTCAATCGTAGGATCTATTTCTAAAGTTTTTAGCATTACAAATATTTTTTTTTTCATGAGATGGGATGAAAATGAAACATAAATGTGAGCAATATTTAAAATGAAGTAATATGTTTTTTTTTTGTATTCTGGTTATTTTGATTGTTTATAATGTAGATGGGCTGCCTGGCCTGGCTTGACAACCGTTATCAAGCTGCAAGTACACTATAAGTCATGTAATTTCTTACTTTTAGGTTTCATACATGAACTGAGTAATTTTCAACTGATGTATATAAGTTTCCACCTTTATAAGGTTAATTATTTCTTTTTGGATTAATTTATTTTAGATGTTATCCAACACAGATACTTAAACTTCTCCAAGGAAAGATTGAAAGAATGAACTTATTTACTCAACTATATTACTTCAACTGTACAACTATATTTACTACAATTATACAACTACTATTACTATAATACTTAAACATTATGATAAAAAGACAAGATGACAATTTTTTTTTTAATGTATAAGAAATAATTATACCATCACAAAAAGTAATTTTAAAAAAAAAGAGAGAATGTGTTATTCCGTAATTAATATTAGGCCAATATTGACGTTCTCAGAGAAAATAGAAGCTCTTTTATGATAAACCCTCAGTCCGACATAACAATCACAGAAAGATATGGAGAAGAGTTTTGAAGTCGTTTTTAATAGGGTCATTGTCCAATAGTGCCAAATGCATAGAAACACATTACAGCAATGGTCTATTCTTAAACGACTTAGTTCTATGAAGCTCTGCAAAAGATTTTGGCTTGACATTAATTAATATAATCATGTCGCTTCCTACATATAAATTTTGTACAATTGTGAGGTCTGCTGTCTTGTACCCTAGGATTTCTTAATGGTAAAGGTAGGAAGACCGAAACTAGAGAGGAGGGGGAGGAGGGCAAAGTGGGTATTGGTATCGAGTGGTAGAATTTAGAGAGTGGCAAATTTCGAGCCAAATTTTATTTTTAGGTTGCCTAATTAAAAAATACTTGTTTCTACTTTTTGATTGATTTGACCATATTTCCGTCAATAAAATTAGTTAAGAGGTGTAATGAGATGATATTTATTTCAAAATCTATTACCTAACAAACTGTTATAGCACTGTTTACTTTTGTTGGAGGAGGAAGGGATAAAAAAAAGGAGCGGAAAAATTAAGCTTCTCATCCTGGCAAAATTCTAGTTCCTACGTGGGAGGCAGCACCAATTCAGATAGTATTTTAGGCTTCTTTTTTAATATTTCAACAACTAAATAAACAAAAGCCATATTCGACATTAAAAGTCAATCTTTTGCATCCTGTTCGCGGACTATTGCAATGTTTAAGATAATAATAAAAAATAAAAAAATCAAATCCTCCATTTCCAGAATTTATAATCTCCGAAAATGCATACTCGTTAACTGGAGCATAGTTATTATTGCAATTAATAGTAATTATTTCGAATAGTAAACAGCTCAGTACAATGGTGTAATTACACGAGCAGTTTTTACTCTCGAGATAGGTAGATATACTCTCAAGTGTAATACCGCAAGTGTTTAGGCCTCCATGAGCTGTCCAAGAGTTGTAATGCCACGTCAGTACTGCAGTAAAGTGACATTACAACTCTCGGAAAGTTCACCTTCGAGCTCTCAGAGGCCTTTACACTCACGAGATTTACTCTCGAGAATATACCTCTTCCCATCTCGAGAGCAGGGGCGGATTTGCTATACTGTCACTCACAGGCATGGATGACATTCGCCTCTCCAGCCGCTTCTATCTCCAATATCTTTAATATATATATATATATATATATATATATATATATATATATATATATATATATATATATATATATATATATATAGTTAAAATAATGTAGGCGTAATTTTTATGAGTGTCTAATTGAGCTTTCCTTATGCTTACGAATTCGTTTGAATACCAAAATATGAATTCACTCAAATTTCTTAGCCGGTATCCCCAAAAATTGGCGCCACAGACGTGTCTAGCCTGCCTATGCATAAAACCGCTACTGCCTGAGAGTACCGCTCGTGTAATCGCAAAGAGTTCTCTTCTCAAACAGAAGTTTCATCCGAAGTATACGAAAAGAAAGTTTTCTAATTTCATCATAATAGTAAAAATACTATATGTTGTCAGCTACAGAGCTTTACATTGATAACGGATTAAACATTAGGCCGACCATTGGGCAGACGGAAAAAAAAATATAACTATGAATGTTTAATTTGCTTTAAATAATTTAATAGTCATAAAATGAAAATATAACAAATCTGATGATCATAAGTTTTTTTCAATGCAACGTATTTTTTCTTCTTAATGTAGCCTAAGCAGGCTGAAGAAAACAAATTTCTAAGAATAAAAATTTAAAAAAATTCTTAAAACATTGGAATGATATTTAAGGTTCCTAACAACATGGTGCAATGTTCGTAAGTGTTTTTGGAAAGTAAAATGAGAGAAAGTATGTCATAATAAAAAACATGAAGTAATTGTAAATAAAATGCGAAGCAAGCATGCGTTCAGATTGTCGTAAATTAATAATATTAATTCGACGAACTAAGAGATTCTATCTAAAAGAAGTACGCAGCAAAAGCGGTTTATCTCCAAGACTTAACTTTAGTTCGTGGCAATAGATTATTTTTTCAGTTTTAGTGACAGTGAAAAACTACTCCAGATACAGTAATAAAAATAGAAAATTTTTTAATAGTTAATTAACACATCTGCATAGCATATTATAAATAGTAAGAATAAGAAAAACAATCGCATTATTTAAAAAAAAAAACAGAATTAAAACTGAGAACCGCAGCGTGGGGGCTACTTGGAAAAGTAATTAATTCCTCAAGACTAGTGTTGCGCCAGATACTCGGTACCCGCCGTTTACCCAGTACCCGATTTTTTAGCAAGTGGAATCCCGCTAATAGCCAGACCCGGACATTATTTTTTTTACTCCGTCATATCAAATACTCAACCCGTAAGAATTTAAAGGGGATTATAAAGAAAGGTGATTTTTAATTTACAGAAGAAATACGATTGCTGTTTTTAAAAAATAATATTTATTTGGATGAATTATTTTAGCCAAATTTAGAGATCAGAATAAATGTCCGTGCCAAAAAAAATCGTAACAGTCTCGACAAATTTGGAATGGATGGTCATCTTATCCTAAAAGGACTTGTCGGTTTTCTTTGTAATAGTAGGTGTTCGTTATAACCGATACCAACGAAGGGAAGGGAATATTTATAAAATATAGAAAATAAAAGTAAAAAAAAGAGGTATTTTTCCAAAAAAACAGCGCTAGCGCCAAAAGCAAGGACCTTACATTTTATTATGCACAACTAAGTTTGGTTTGGATAGGAAGTATTGTTGAAAACATGTATCCATATACAAGTAGCTATATCTAACAAATATCTTGCCAACATCCATCAACGAGTTGTCAACATATCTTGGTTGATCTTTACTTAAGAGTGCCTTTGGGACGGATTTTTAATGAAATTATTTTTTTATTGTTAAATATTTATTTAACAATAAAGTATATAATCATTTAATTTTCATTTTGTAAGGAAATTCCACCGGGTGGCGGATACTGGGTACACTCGGTACCCGGCACCCGGTGAAATTTGTTATCCGGCGCAATACTACGTAGGACCCAATACTTAATTCACTATACTCGGTGCTCAGGACCAAGCGCTAATGCAGCTACCTGTGGTAGAAATTGTTAATTATGTCAATATTTTCATAATAAGAAACATACGTGGAAATTAAAATATTTTTTTGGTGGGTTCAAGTAACCCCTCAAGAATCCAAGTAGCCCAAAGTTACGATACTTAATTACTTTAAAGCTTGATTAGCAAAATAAGGGAATTTCTTCAAAGTAATAAAATAAAACTATTATAGAAAATACTAATTTCTAATTCCGCTTATACCAAAACAAGTACTTTAATTCAATTAATGTTGTTAGAAATTCAACAGGATTAACAGTCCATTTTTAATAAGTTGCCAGTATTTAACGAGAATTTGTTTGGCATTGAAAATGCCAAAAATACATATTTTCGTCGATTTTAAAATTATAATTATATTTATTGTACTGGCTAATTTATTATTGTGAGGGGTTTGATTTTTAATTGATCATATTATTATAAATTAACTTAATTTTATTAGTTATAATAATTGTATATTTTATACATATCTTGATTATTCCATAAAAAAATATTTTTTATTTATTCAGGCTTAACGTATTGCCATTATAGAATACAATTAAATTATTTTAGAGGTTTTGGTAAATTTGATTGATATAAATTATCAAAGAATTAAAGTACTATAAAAGATAATATTTTAATTATAATAAAATCATAATTACTAAAAATCAGTAACAAAATGATTATGATTAACTCGTTTGAACAAAAACAATGATATCCGTAGGCTATTGTTCGATAAAACGATAAATATTTTTACATATAATTACTGTTCAGCAGAGAATCTACCAACAGATTCTTATCATCTAGAAACGTTCTGGTTAATGTTCGACATCAAGATCGTTATTTTTACTGATATAAATATTTTACCAACCACTGATTTAGTACATATAAATAAATATTAATAGAGAAATACCTTTGGTTATATTAGACGCGAGTGAAGACGACGTGGACGTAACGGGCTGTTGCCGCCTAGACTTGCCGGCCGGAGCCATAACACTGACAACACTGAGGGGGATATCTCCCTTCTCCCCTGACTCCTGTCCCAGCATCCCCACTACCCGAAGTTGCTCCAAGATCGGGGATATAGGGTAAATCTCTGTCCGGTTGGTTTCAGGTTAGGTACATTAGTCAGATAAATTTTTGTTTTCTAAATTCCAAAGTGTAATGTCCGGCGGCATTTCTACAACTCCCATCTACTTCTACTACGCCATGAAAATAGAGTCATATAATTTATAATCATACAGTTTTTTTTTCATTTCAATACAGATGTACCATAAGCTTATCTAATTTAAAATATTCTAAAAAAGGTGTGCATTTCATTAACCTTAATATTAAAAAAAAAAAGGGTAAATCTTTATTAAGATTTTGCCCTTTGACAAAAGGACTTGAAATATATGTAATGTGCATTACCTTGATATATATTTTGCAACTCCAGATTAAGCAAGTGAACATTCAGGACCGTTGCCGATATGAAATGACTTGTAAATGGAATCTTTCGATATTTCATGTACGAGTATGCTTATTAATATTTTTTTTTTTTGTTGCCATTCGAAAGTCTCACACCCAGTTAGGACACGAAATCTCTTGTGATAGGCTTAAATGCTATTCATGATCATATTCAGAAAGTTTTTAAATATATAAATTCTTTCTATTTGTTCACTTTATAAAGAAGTTGTCAAATAAATTTTTGTTTTCTAAATTAAAAGATTGTACCTCTTAACCTTCCTAATCTTTGTAATGGCTTTTAAGATTATTGACTCTAAATTGTGAAATTTATGACTGCATGAATTTATGAGATATTTTTTTGTCTTCTTTATGTTCTGTGTATGTCAAGCGTTTGTATTTCAGAAGGTAACATAGACGTTGGATTTTTTAAAAGTTTTTATTTCTTAAATGTACACTTTTTTTTTTTTTCATTTTTTCACTTTTCATGAGTGCTTCATTATCGTTCTCAACATCCCAAACGAGGGACTTTAATAAATGTATACTAATGCGTAGACGTATTTTGTACAAATGTGTAATGTATTTATACATTATTAAGTTTAACTTGGGAACACGGATAATACAACAATATTATCTTAAATATTCTATTATTAATCTTATCTTTCAGTTGGAAATTCCCAAAACTAAGTTTCTTTTACACTTTAGTTATCTTGAGATAATGCATTTGAATTTGTCCGAAACGTATCTGAATCATGAATGGTGAAGGATCTAATCCTCGATATGGGGGTGTTCTAATACAAAAACAATGATTTTATTGGAAATTTAGAATACAAATTATTGTTTTTGAATAATATTATCATATTCGTTGCCATTTATTATGGTAGAATTTTTTTTTTGTAATGTTCCTGGGATATGTTTTCCAGATAATTTGTATGCGTTTTTGTGGATGCTTAAAGTTTTACTGTTAATCTACAATTTAATCTGGATTATCAGCCTTTAATGCCTTCATTGAAAAGTTTGTATTTTGTTTGAATATGTCTGTAACTAATATTTTCAGACTGTTTTAATTAAATTTAAAACTTAAATTAACTGCGACAGTTATCAATTTTTTTAAGAGGATTTTCAAATTCATTGGATAGTAACAATATCTTGTATTATCACTGGGTGGGCAATTTGAAAATATCAGGAGTTTAAAGTTAAAGAGGAGAAATATACTTTTTGGATATATTGAATCAATTTAGCAGTATAAATTATAACTGGAAAATCAACTTAGAGCCTGCAAAGCAATCCGATTAAACCGAATTCTAGGCACAGACTGAAACTTATTGGTGATATCAATTCAGTCAATTCACCTGCGACATATCAAAAATATAAGTAGTCGACTTCCTCATGATGGTATAGAATGATCAATCTAATTAGGGATTGATAAATTATTTGGCACTTCTATAATTTTTTTTTTTTTTTATTGAAAACTAGTTTCCCTATAAATACCCCACCTTTCTTTCATTACTAGTTCAGTGTGAGAAGAAACCAGTAAAAACTTTTCTGTTTGATATAATCCACTTAAATCTTGGTGGGTACCAACATGTATTTGATTTCTTGTCTTAATTAAATTCATAATTTATAAATGTTTTATAATACTAATTTATATTACATTTAATTTAATATGTATAGCAATACCAAACTGTATTTTGAATTGTTTATTTTTGAATTTGTGTGTGATTTTAGAACTTGAGATGATTGTATAACATTCGAAACTAGTTTTCGATAAAAACAGAATTATAGAAGTGGCAAATAATTTATCAATCCCTAATTAAAAATAAGTCGCTACTAATTGCAGAGCATACTAAACTAACGTGCGTAATGGAAGGAGCTCGTCCGACGGAAATATTAACCATTTCACAAGAGACTATTCTGATACCCGAAGAAGGCAAATCAGATAGCTCTCAACCCCTCGTAGTACTCCCAAAAAGGGAGTTTGGTTACTGCTTGATCGCCGGAAGTGGTATTTTACTTGAAGGTGATTTCCATCAAAAATTATATTAAAATACTATGCAAAACTTCTCAAATTTAGTATTTATAACTTATATATTGATTTAAATAACATACTAGATTTTGGCCTAAATTGGAAAACCGGAAGCGGTACTTTACTTGAAGGTCATAATAGATTTTCACCAAAAATTATATTAAAGTATAATGTAAAATTTGAGATATTGCAATCTTCGGAAACTAGTAACCAAATTCAGAATCATTTTTTGAGGCACCGATTTATAGTTTAATAGGCGTACAAGTCATGTGTTGTCCACATCAGATATTTTAAAATACAATTAGATCAAATTTCTAATATTAATAGTAAAATTTTTCGTTCTTAACTAGCCATGAGAAGGTACCATAAATATTGAAAATAATTCCTTCTCTTCACTAAATAGGTAAAATATAAAGTAACCCAATTACCATCCTAGCGTTTGAGCCTGACAAAACAAAGAACTTTCGGTGAAAAGGCATCCTACGGTGACACACTGGAATTTTTTCTAAAATAATAAAAAAACATAAAATAATATAATAAATACAGACATGATCGACATATTCCTTCATTTACCTTTTTAAAAAAAAAATTGAAAAAGAAAGAGAATGAGATTTTTTTTTTTAGGCGCGGTCTGGCCAGTTCGGCTAGTCGACGATCTGTAATTTTTCTGCAATTGGGAAGTGCGGCAATAGACCAAAAGAGGTTTATTCACTAGACTACATAAAAAAATCACAGTAATTTTCTGGAAATGGACAACAGCAAATGAAGACAGCAAAACTCACATACTGAAAATAATTAACAAATGACAAACTACAGAAAATTTAACTAAAGGACCGCTCAGACGGCGATATCGCTTGACATTTTTGTCAAAAATCTTTATCAACTACTTAATCAAAATAGTTGGTTTGATAGGCCGTAATATTATTTAGAAAAATTTTCAATGGATGCAGCGTGATTGTTGATAGTATCCAAGATATTGGTATTATGGACCAATTAGCAATTTATGTTCGCTATACCGTTCAATGAAAGAAATATGAAAGACATTTAAAAGTAACAGTAATCGATTATTTTGTATGAAAACATCAGGATTTTCACTGTAACGAGTGTATCTTTTAAATACTTAGTCAGTAGTTGTTATAGTTTTTATGCCAATAATTTTGACTTCATCAACACCTGATTCTTAAATCATATCAATCAATTAAACATGGTTTAAATAAAAAAATAATAGTTGGTATAAAATATGAAAATTATGACTAATTTTTTTTTTCAAATTTTTATCTTTTTTAAGTTCAGTTTTTTTGCCTGGTAATAGGGTTATTAAAGGATAACTTGGTTATAACCAGAGTAAAAAAAATTGAAACAACGGTTGTTTGGTTGCACTGAGCGGTTATTTCCATCTCTCGAGGAAAATCTACTGGTAAAAACAAATCATTTTTCAGGGGTTAGTGCTTGATTATAAAATGAAGCCATCGACCATCACTTACGTATTTTTTATTCTCGTTTTCATAACAAACTTCACAGATATAGTAATAGACTGAAAAAGGATATGGCTACGGCTGACAAGACCATTAGGAGAAGATTAAAAAGGAGCAGGAGGAGAACCTCCTTTTCTGAATTAAGGGACTCAGGACTAGAAAAAGGTGCGGCTTAATACTATCCTTCCCAAGGCTACCATGCCATGTCTATCTTTTATCACCATCATATTTGTCACTCTTCTGTGACAGGTGCGAATAAAGACTTAAAAATTAAAACAAAAAAAATAGTTAGTGATAATTTGATAAAATTGATACTAGACTATTTGTACTGTAGTCCCTAACGTTTCTCCAACTTTGGGCCTAATGGGACATGCCGTTTTTTTTAAATATGCAGGTGTCAAGAAAAATACGTTTGCGCATGGATAAGCGAAAGTAGTGGATGAGCTTTGGTAGAATTAATAATGAATCATCTAGGTTCCCATCCTAGGATTCTCTGTAAAATTCAAAATTGTATTAACGGGAGTAGGTGTTGTATCCGCCACATGACTCGATCGAAAACACGCAATTAAATTTATTCCAAGATGTCTAAAATATAACACGCAAAAATTTTCAATTTTGAGGTAAAAAATTGTTTTTACTTTCTGCATAGGACAAAGATTTCCAGCATTCGGTAGGCAGGAGGCAGTAGTAATACTGGAAATCTATACTCAAGTTTGTTTTCTATAACATATAATTTTAGTCAATTTTACTCTCAAAACTCTTCTTTGTCGGGTTACCTAAAATCCCTACAATACATTTTGGCAAATCTGGTGTCAGACCGATCCCAAAAGAAACCGCAATACAAAATTAAAGCCTTGTAAGGGAGAAATTTTCCTGAAAGTTGGATAGTTGGACTGTTGCCCAACAGAAGAATGGGGAAAACATACACAAGTGAAGCGCGATTTTAAAAATAAAATAAATCTTTTTACTGTTTGTTCCTCCAAAAGCCTCCATACAATGAATTAAGTTAAGCCATATCGTATTTCTTAAAGAGGATGTTCTATACTTTACGCTTGTGCAATTGGAACTTAATCACCTTGAATATCGTTTGAGAGATCGTTTCCTATTCAACCAAAAACACAACTTACCTATCTGAATCATGAATGATGAAGGATCTAACCCTAGATATAGGGGTGTTCAAATAAAAAAACAATGGTTTTATTGGAAATTGAGAATAAAAATGATTGTTTTTGAATAATATTATTATAGTCTTTGCCATTTATTATGGTAGAAATATTTTTTTTTTTGTAATATCCCTGGAAAATTTTCCAAATAGTTTTTATGCGTTTTTGTGGATTTTAAAGTTCTGCTGTTAACATAAAATTGCACCTCGGTTATCAGCCTTTAATGCCTTGATTGAAAAGTTTGTATTTTGCTTGAATACTTCTGTTTAGGAGCATCATAACTAATATTTCCAGACCTGTTTAGTAAATTTACTGTAACAGTCATAAATTTTATTAAGAGGATTTTCAAATTCATTGGATAGTAACAATGTTTTGTAGTATCCACTGGGTGGGCAATTTATTTACACAAAACTTAAATTTCTGCTTTTCTATAGGGAATCGGATCATAGTTCATATGAACTTGTTTGTTGCTGCAAAATCAGCTTCTGAAGTTTCCTGGTTCTTATGCTGTACATTCTGTGTAATCAAATTTGAACAGAGAGAGAAAAACTTAAAGAAGGATTCTCGAAAAATATTGAAAAACTGCCGTTATCTGATAAAACCTGGGCGCGAAGTGAATTGAAAAATGCCAAACCTAACAGCCTGTCTGCATTCACCGGGATATTACAATATGGATAAAAACAAAACAATAAAACAGTTGAAAATGAAATTTGTAAACTTTTGCTTCTCTTAATTCATGCATTTCAAATTCATGAAAACGGCAAAACAAGGATTAAACAATACATGATTACTTAAGGGCAAATAATTACAAATAGTTAAACACATATTGAACAAAACTTATTGGTAATCCCTCCGAATGAGATTGTTAAATTTACGAGTATAACTGAATCATTCTTCGTATAATCGTGTACAGTATAAATTATGAACCATCTTGTGATTAATATGGAAAAAATATATTTCTTTAAATAATACTCTGTATATTTTTGAAATTTCTCCCGAATGCGAGGAATTAATTGTATGTTTATAATTGTAGCTTCTTTCCAATAACTTTTGAAATTTTCTTGATTGAACTGATTAAAATCGTAAAAATATATTTCTTACTATATACTAAATTATAAACTATAATCAAACAGAAAATCTATAAAATGTATCTGTGATACAATAAAAGGAAATAGATCAATTATTTATTATAATAAAATTAACTTTCAAATTAAGGTTTTGAAAAAAATGTGTACCTATATACTTTAAATTATATGTAAAATATATAGATTCTTCTTCTTCTTTATCTACCTCCTTCTGTGCCTTTCAGCTTGGATGAGCATCCAGCCGCTTCGACCATACATCTCGGTCTCTCGAAAATAAAAATATATAGATTAGTAGTTTATATATTTTTAACGGTCAGTTTTATGTGTAATGACTTGTGTTAAAAAATGTATATAGAATATCTGATTCGAATGATAATCATATTTATATCTCATTCGCAGTAAAAAATGTAAATTGAATATATAATAATTTAATTTGAGTTGTCATAAAAAGCATTATTGGCTAAAAAAGTTGAATTTTCTAAAACATAATTCCGCTGATCTTACGGAATGTTGATTGATTCATGAACAAAATGAATGGTATGAGGTTGTGTATACCCCGCGGCCCCTCATTCTGACGAAGTATTTTAAAGTTCCTCAATCCAACAGGTCCTTTATCCGACTCCTTTTTAGTTTGCTGTGTGTGTTGTAGGTCAAGTGGGTTGTTACCATATCTTCTATTTGCTATGTAAACATTTGTAGGGGATTCTTTAACCGTTGGGATGTAAACGTTGCTGTTCTAAGCATAAGTAATTTTGTTTTATAATTTTAATTGAATTTAATCTAAGATGCATTTTTTTATTGAAAGTAAAATATCCAAAGTATTATGACCTAATTGATATTTAATCTTAATTAACAATAACTTAAGAAAACTCTGAAACGAATGTTTTGAAAATTTAAATGAAATCCTATATTTCGTTGAATAATTGTATTTTTCACATTCGTATATATTTGCTTATACAAGAAGAATATAGAAGCTCTTTAACACATAGGCTACTGCAAGCTGCAAGCTGAGTGTACATAAGAAAGCAGGCAGTGAGGGGCTGACCGCCTTATCTCAGTGACCCTCTTATCAGGTCGAGCAGTCTCACAGTTGTTCTGTCTCTGATATTTATATCATATCATCTGTTCTCTGATAGTGCTCTCTGTTATATTCTATTTTAACGTCTATAGCAATTTATTAATAATAATTTTTAAAAGATTCAACAGTGATTTGAGAAAATATATAAATGGAGAAGATTATTATAGTATGTTATAGAGGATAGTTAGGAATGGTAACATAACATGAATATACACATGCACACATGCATATATATATATATATATATATATATATATATATATATATATATATATATTATTAATAAAAACATTTCACAAACTCATTATTTTATTTTGTAGCGTTTCGGCTCTATTTTTCACAATATTATTGGTCAATATCAAACTGAAACAAAATATTCTTAAACATAATACTAAATGCAGCACTTGTTATAATTATTTTAATTGTTCTGAATTTTCATTTTTTGTTCTTATTTTCATTTTCTGGCATATACAGTACCGACAATTATTTCCTTACTGGTGACAGCATTTCCAAAAAAACTTAACTGAAATAAATGTTTTTTAACACTTTAAATGTTTTTTAACACTTACTAACAATTTTATTATTTAAAAACAATAAATTAAATTTAAAATTAATGCTTGGGCAAAATTTTAAAAATTTTAAAGGGCATTATAACTGAAAATGTCGAAAATTCAGTTAATTTTAAAACAGATTCAAGAATTATTACTATGAAGTATGCAGAGCTAATAAATAAACTGAATAAATAATGTACTATACTATTTCTATGTTTTACAAACAAAAATAGTTTCAAAGTAACTTCTCATTTTTAGTTAAATGAATATGGTGATAGTTATGTATGCCACTCCTACTGTAATAGTGTCTTTTTTTTATTTTTAAATATTTACAAATGGAAAACAAGCCAAAAAATAAACAGTTTTACTAAATTTATGTGAATAAAATAAATGTTACCAAAGAATTTATTTCAAAACTAATTTCTGGTTTTTGAATAATAAAATTGTTGTTTGAGCAGTTAATATTTATTTAAATTATATTTTTTAGAAATTCTTTGTCACCAATATTTAAATTTAGTTTTAATTAGGAATCAGGAGCTGAGGAAAGGCCTTCATGTAAGTCGGTGAGTTAGGCACACCGAATCCTTGTTTGTGGAGCACACTAAACTCTTGGTAGTCGTCTGCCAGCCTTGTTCGTCTAAAGCATCTACGGGAACCATCACGCCTTTTATGCAAATCTTTAATTTCATGGCATATCCAAGACGACGAAAGGTGGAGGTTTTAAGGGGAGCATGGTTATTCAGGATGTTGAGAAAATTGAAAGCGAGAATATCCAACAGGAAAAGGAATATACTCCATTTCAATCTGGAGTTCCAAGATCAGGAAGGATATTTCCACGAATGAGAGCATCCAGGTTGCGGAAAGTAATAGTTTTAGATAGGATCGAGGAAGTGTGGACATTTTATGAAATTTGGATAAGGTCATGAGAAGAACGAAACCAACAGCTGAGAAGAGGAAAATAGAGTTTTGTGCAGAGTCGATAACGAATATTTTCAACCAAGTGTCGGACCTGCAGATGAGTCGGATAGAAAGGAACGATGAAAAAATTGAGAGAGAGAAATAGGTTTTCCAGATAGGACTTATCAGTCGGCAAGGAAATTAGTTTTCTGGTCACCGGAGATGATTATTTTGGAGTTACGGGCTGATTCAAAATATGGATCAAATGAAACAAGGGGAGGACGATATACTACGGTATAAAGGAGAAGAGAAGCACTAAAGGAAATTTCAACGATAAGGATCTCAACTTGTGGATGACCAAAGGGTGAAGAGCAGTTGAGGACACTGGTTTTCAGGGTGTCTCGCCTGCTCGGACTGGCATGCCACGGATTAATAATATATTATAAACAATACTTTAACCCGAAAAATATGGCCATAAAAATGTAAATGGGTTAATACAATTAAAATCAGCAAAATTGGACATACGGCAGTTTACCGTAAAGATATATTATAACCTTTGCTTTTAACACATTTTATATACTTCTTGTATATGTGAAAATGTATATTTTTCTTCTTCTTCTTTCGTGGCACTATAACTCTTGGAGAGTCAGGGCCTCCCGCAATATGGTCTTCCAGTTGCCTCTGTTAGCTACTGCTGCCCTCCAGTTATGAATACACTAGATAGATCTCGCATCGGTTGACACATCCATCGCAACCGGGTCCTCCTACTCTTCTGGCGACATATATTCTTTCGTTCAGAGTCTCTCGAGGAATCTGGTCTGTTGTGATACTATATAAAAACGTTATATCTATATACTTATTTTATATAATATATATTTTAATAGGGTATTTTATTTATGATAAGTATCCGGATACCGAGACGCTTGCTTGAAAACTGTTTTATAAAATTCGTTATTTCTGTGGTATTGGCGTAAACGGTTACAAGTAATTTTTTTTCGACAATAGCTTTAAGTTTTCTTTTGATCTTTATAGTCAACTTATTCCAGACGGATTGGAGAAAATATATCCATTTTTAAATAAATTTCCAATGGACTTTCTCAATGTGATAATCAGGAGAAAAACAGTTGAAAAAATGGTATATGTTTTAGATAAAATCGGTAAGTAGCGACCTAGTTAAAAAAAACCTTAACGTGCCGGAAAGTGTGTTTTTCACGTTTACGATGTAAAAATCTGTTTTTATATAAAAATAAAAACTTGAACGTAATAGTGATTAAAAAACGATAAAAGCCCAGCTTTAAGCATTTGAAGTGGGTCAAGAATATTTTTGGACGAAAAATATTATTGTTTTTTTTTCTTGCTTCGGTGAATTGAAGCGTGCTAGCGGTATGGAAGTGTTGAATGGAGGGTGAACCCTCTGTCTAAACCCGACCGTCAGAGAGCCTTCTTCCACCCTCCGCCACTTCCCCTCCGCTCCCTCGTCACCAGCGGTTGAAGTAAGAAAAAATCCGATGTTCAAACGCGTTTTTTATTTATTAAATAGAATTTCACGTATATTCCATGAAAGTAGGGTTGTAGAGAAACTCCTCGGGAACAAATAGCGCTTTTAAAAGTCGCTCTATAACCATTTTGGGGCCCTTGTTAAAATATTTTTCGAGAAAACCTGTTTTACATTTTTTCTATTTTCAGAAAAAAATTAGCATTTCTTTACATACATCTTTTATTAATTTATTTTATCAAGTCTCAATTTCAGTCCCAAAATATGTTCCTGCGACAGTTACAATGTCATTATTTCCGTATTTTTAAACGCTAAAAGTACTAATTTTTATATCTCTTAAACAAAAATTCATATCTTAAATGTGAAAAAAACACTTTTCGGTATTTTTATGAATTATTTTCACCGTGTTGCTACATACCAATTTTATGTAAAACATATGAAATTTGTTTCTACCATTTTTCTCCTGATTGTCACGTTGAGAAAGTTGATTGGAAATTTATTTTTAAAAATGGATATATTTTCTCCTGGACTAATTGTATATCCAATATTGGTTCGGTTCCTTGAAGGAATGTTCCAATAACAAGGTTGTCCTGATAATTAATAAACCAATTAACCGGACTGTATTTCATGACGTAAGCTGGATTACATTTCCACCTATCTAACATTCCATTTAATTCCAAAATTACTTAATTCGGAAATAGAGTTGTACATAAAATGCGCAAAATTAATTAGGAAAACTGTTTTCCAGTCATTCCATAAACAGACTTTAATCCTACTAAAAACATTCATCGAGATCGGAATTTATTTATTTTTTTGGATCAAAAAGCATATAGGGATAAAAGACGCTGCTATGGTGACAAACCATAATCATAAAATCGTGTAAGGGTTCAGTTCTACAACTAGATAACCATAATTTTGAATTTATAATAAATAATTTTGAAGTTCTGAAATTTTGAAAACATTATCTTACAATTTTTCCTCCAAAAAGCATTCAAAATACTCCTTTACTTATTAAAAGATAAATATATTATATCTACAACTCAGCTGCATGTGTATTTCTTGAATGGGAAATTTTCAGACAAATGTCTTCCACGAAGGAATTATCCTTGGCTTTAAAAAGTTCCTTTAATAAGTAATAAAAGTTTTCATGGACCTATGAAAGTATTCATGGGACTTTGACCGGTGTCTCTCTTCGATGCTTGTGGATGTATCGCTCAGAAAGATTTATGCTGGTAGGAAGACGAAGAGCTTAACTTATAAGAAACTCTTTTCAAATATATTTGAGCAGCTCGTTAATATCAGCAAGAAGTATTCGTTTTTGTCTTATCTCACACATTTATGCAGTTTTTCCCCCTGGGCAGTAAATTGAGTTGGCATCCTCTTAAAAAAATGGATTACACCCTTTTGAATTCCCTCTATCATTGTATTTCTGATGCAGCTCACGTTTAAGAGGTGAGAGAATGAAAAGTGGGGGAAATGAAAAAACTACATTTTTTTTAAAATAAGTTTATAAATATCACACGAATCAAAAATTATAAGGCACAGATCTATAGCTGTCTCTAAAATGAATCTGTTATACTGCGAAAGAAAATATATAAAATAAAAATATACTTACCTTCGTTACCTAAACTACGGTGAGGGAATGAAACAAAACGCTGAGACACTCTTTTAAAAGGATGCCTTCCGTTTTACGGTATCTTTAAAATTCAAATTGAGGAAATTTAGAATCTTCTAACCATACCTAATTAGCCATGATAATACTGAAATATGAAATGAAATAATTATCCATTGTGCCTTAGTAATTTTATTAATTCCCAAAGCATGATTTAGGACAGTGAGGGGATGAAAACTTTGTTAAAATTTTGTTTCCTCTCAAATCTTTATTGTGACGTCATTGTTTTTTGTTTTTAACTACTCTTCTACTAATCTTTATTTATAAAAATATTTCTGGCATATTCCATTGCCAGAGGAGCCATAAAAACCCTCAAATATATATATATATATATATATATATATATATATATATATATATATATATATATATAATACATATATTTTGCAATTTTTATTGCTATTGATTAAGACCTAAATAACTTTTTAATTCCAAATTTTTTGCTAAATAAAAAGTACTAATTAAAAACGAATGCCAAAAATGCGCGAGAAATTTTAAATATCTAAATGTAATGCTATTGGTTAGACAGCAGTGTCAAAGTATAGGTAAGCATAACTACTTCGTATGGTTGCTCAATACTTTTTTTATGCGATCGACGATTAATTGAATTTTATCACGGTTTATTTCATCAGGTAGGTTGTAAAATCATTTATTATAATAACTGAAAGGGAATATGATAAAGAGCAGTCGAATAATCTTTCAAGAATGAATGCATTTATGATCTCGTTTTTTTTTTTGCTTTTAATC
This sequence comes from Rhaphigaster nebulosa, assembly GCA_948150685.1. NCBI lineage: Eukaryota > Metazoa > Arthropoda > Insecta > Hemiptera > Pentatomidae > Rhaphigaster > Rhaphigaster nebulosa. The sequence continues at coordinate 29,179,382 of OX411306.1, forward strand.
CAGATTTTATGTCTATTGAATTTAAAAGATTGAAAGCTTCAAAATAATTTGATGATTAATTCAGTTTTGAAGAATTTGTAATACATATTATTTTTAATAAATACAGCATTAATACATTTTAGTCCATATTAGCTCATTTAATACATTTGAATCCTATTTTAATTTGGAAAACGTTGCTATGCCCCTTAACTCACACCTTATCAGTTGTCGGCACACTAGCGATAACAGAGATTGCTTTTTATGAATTCCTTACGCGATTCCTAATAGGCTTTCGGGGCCAACTCGCTTCAACGGGTATGAACTTGGAGATTGTTAAAGCATTGGCTTTTTAAATGCCATTAGGAATCGCGTAAGGAAGGGTGGATTGGGTAAGAGGAGAGTAGGAGGAGGAGAAAATGTATACATATATTGTAACTTTCTTAAAATAAAACTATCTTCGGCGAGGATAGAGGTCCTTCGAGAGGTCCTTACTTCAAAAATAGTAGGTTTTAACATTGATACAGGCTTCGATAGATCCTGCCTTGTTATTAAATCGGAACGGACTATCGAGTTTTTGATTTATGTATTTGCGCTGACAAATTAAAAAAAACATATATAAAACAGCTTATCCTAAAGTGAGAAAAAATCCTTTTTAGAACAATGTACCTATCTCAATAAAGGAAGCTGCATAAGCTCATGAAAATATTTGTTTATAATTAATTATCAAGATTGATAATTTCCACAAACGAATAAAAGTGTTGAAAATTATGAAACGAGCTCTAACGAAAACCAGTAATGATTTTATGAAATGTTTATTTTATAAAAAGTGTTTTTATCAAAAAATTCCAAAAAGAAAAAGAAGCACCTCTTAAAACATCAACTTATTAAATATGTATGAGATAAAGACATATTAATTATGAATACTGTTCTAACAGCATAATTGATTGCGTTCGTTTTCATACTTTCTTTTAAACAGTAAAACTTCCCTTAACTCCGCCTTATCAGAAGCACTTAGAGATGGGCCCTGCCGTCGCCTCAATTGCGCTCTCTAGCGCCATTCGAACTGAATACAGTTAGTATTGTACAAATTTTGCAATTGAATACAGAGCAGTCTCTGTATTACGAATTGTAAAATTCGTATTCATTGGAATTATTACAATTATTATTTCATTAGTTAGATAAGAATTAAAATTATTGCTGCTTTACACTTCGCTGCGTTCGCTTAACAGATAAACAAAACCCCAATGAATGCTTTTCAAGTGAGTTCGGACCGTTACCGTAACTTAAATTACTAGCAAGTTAGTAACTTTATTTAGATCAATTTTCAGTCTTGTTATGTAACTTATTCACCTTATCTGTATTGTTATATGCTCCTCTAAGTTGATAGATTACATAACATTCTCTCAAAAAATCGTAAGATACCCTTAAACGGGCTGATTTAATATAACATTTCTTCAGTATTTTGAGTTAAAAATGTTTCAAAACCTTCATGGTATCATACCGAGTAATTTGACCCATCAAATCTGAAAATCGGTTTTGCCATTCTTTCAAAAAATCGTTAGATACCCTCAAATGGATAGCTTTAATACAACATTTCTTTACTATTTTGAGATCAAAATGTTTCAATTTTGCAATTCTAATATAGGATGAAAATAACTGGATTTTTTTTTTTAATTACTGACACTAAACAACTATACCTTTTTAATTATTGAGTGATTATAATGCTTTCAACGACATACTCATGAAAGAATGTACACCAGATAATCCATCTCGCTACCATTAGCGTTATTGAGCCCGGGGCGATCGGATGCGAAGTAGGGGAATATCGCTTTTCTACGGCCGTCCGGAGCAGAAATAGACCCATCTACAACGCAATATATGGAAACTAAGCAAGTTCGCAATAACAGGGAAAACAAAGTGAGTCTCAGTTTGGTTTATAATTTGTAAAAATGGAAGGCATAAATTAGGAGTATACTATCAAAAGTCAATTTATTCACTATACAATAATTTTCAGAAAAGTAAAAAAACATGTAGTACTCATTTTTTTTCGAAACGGCAATTGTTCCATATTGCTAGTCACCAAAGTACTAAAAATTTCTCAAATTTGATAATTTTATTTTTAATTCACTGAATAATTTATGTAACTATGTTATAAACTTAAACATCTTCACATTTTCTAATAAGTCTAATTTTTACTTCCGTATTTCAATCAGTCGAGCTGAAAATATACTGCCATATATTCTTCCCAATGCAGGATAGGAAAAAATTAAATTATACAATAATTGTTGCACACAATTTTATTATCAAAATACAATATATAATTTATTTATTAAACTCAAATTTAGAAACAATAACATTAAAACATAATGCCAGCCTCATTAGGAATCAAGTAGGTACGTACTTTATATATATTTTTTTTCCTTTACTCCTTATTTACGCTTCTGAATATTTGATTCTCTAGATTCTCCATATTCTACAGATATGCATTTTAAGGATGTCTATAATACATCTTCAATTAATATTTTACAATTTATAATTATTACTTTGGTGATGGGGCTCAACTTTCATTTTGTGTCAAACATACCATTTAAAACTATAGATAAATTTAAATTTTCGAATAATTTTTGCCAACACCAGGGTACAGTAGTAGGTATGAGCTCATTGAATATGGGGTTTGTTGTCTGTTTTATCGATTCGTAAAATTTTTTATTCTCTCG